>OX637864.1:39359253-39694843 GCA_951802705.1 Netelia virgata | reverse complement strand
ATTTACGAAATATATGCACCCTCTTAACAATAGCTCGAGAATAAGACGATCGGACGTGAGTGAATTTCAGAGAAGGGTCACATACAAAAAAGAAAAGAGTGATAATAAATTGTTTTTTTTTCTTCTCGTTATATTTCATAATAAATTGTGAATAAACGGAGCAGTAATAGATATTCTCGTTAATAGTTCTTATCGTCGGTAGTAATTATGAGCGAGGGTAATTAATTTTCACGCAGATTATTAATTATTATTATCATTAATATTAACGATGATAATAATTGTTTCTTGATTCGTATGAAAATCGTGGTGTCAACGAGAACGTAACGATAATTTTTCGACGGTGCAATCCGCGCACCGTATGAACAAATTTTCCCATTGCCACGATCAATCACGAACGGTAAATATCGCAGGCGAGATTTTGTTGCTGATTTTAGGTTTGGTTGTGTTCGTTCGCTCGCACTTTAGCCCACATGCTCGCATGATTTATACATCTCGTGTGTGGCACACAAGCGCGGGCGGGTGGGCGAGCGAGGGAGGGCGCGCGCGCGCGGAAACCGCGGATTAAGAGAGTCATAAATTCGCCCTTAGCCACCTGCTAAAGTTCATAAGTTAGCGAGAGAGCAAAGGGCCCGAGTATATAAATTGTCGCGGTCGGAGGCCTCGAGAGCGATGAATCACATCCGCTTTCACCGGCCTAATACGATCATGCGGTATACGAGACCCCGAATGTAAAATTATTACTCCCACGGGCCGGAAGTCCGTACGCACGAAATGAAATACGTTTCCTCCGAGAACATTGTACGTCTTCGAAACAGATTTCATCGGAATTTTTCAACAGCATAATATTTTCAATTAAATTGTGACAAGCGTTTCAATTGTTCGTCGACCAAGAAAAACGAACAAAATTCGACATGCCTCTCAAGAATTGAAAAAACTGAAAATTTAATGCTTCATTTTTGACGTAAATGTCAAAAACACGAACGACTCATTTCCCAATGGTTCGAGCTTCAAAAAGCTGCTAGGTTCATCCAGATTCCATCATTTTTTTATTTTTAAAACTAATTCGGAAAATTATCGTGGTTTGGTCGATTTCGCATGGAATGCCCTGTATATACGAGAGAGCTCTCCACTTAACCTCGGGACGCCTCTTATATACTCGAAGACATTCCCTTCCCCCACTCCGTTGACCACAGCGGACCCATGCCCCCTCCTCAGCCCTATACCACGTGGTGTCGACGATTTCAACCCATGTTCCTTTCAAATAATTTTTGGACAGGAAACCTCGTGTTGGACTGCATAAAATAGTCGCATGACAGTTTACTGGGTAATAGCGTAAAACATTGACGACTGGTTGATACTGATTTCGAAATTGAACATTGCCCGTTATATTTATTGATAATCGCCAATCCGAGATATCGAATATACCGAAAATATAACCGTTTTGGAGACCGAACGACGTGAAAGTAGAAGATCGATATGTACATATGGAATTACGTTTATCCCAGTGGATCATAAAAAAAACTGGCCAATCATTCATAATCGATGATTGATCGACGTTATCGCGATATATACCAGAAACAGAATGACCCAATTCTCGTCTCGAAATACAGCTAGCCACAGGAGAAACGTTGTTCGAAGAGCCAAGCTTAAAATGTCCGTTGTCCAGCGGAGTCGCTGTCCGATTCGGAACGCAGGGATTGATAGGATATACTTTGGGCCAAATCCTTCTCGAAATGCGATTGTACCCAGTGAAATCTACGCTTTCGGGGTAGACAAGAATTGGTGATAGAGGACTTGGTCGAGGGAGGGGCTAGAGGGATAGGCATGTTGGTAGGAAGAGATAGAAGCTGCAGGGGGTGCTCCCCGGAAATTCGAACTAATGGAAAGCCATCTGGTCAAACGAGAAGTATTCGCGGAAAACACGCGGGTAAAATGGTCCCGAATGGAAGAGAGAAAGGCTTCGCCTCGCTAAGGGATGAAAAATCGAGCGGTCGATGCTTCCGGGAGCGTCGAGGCGAAAAGAGGTCGAAAAACTGTACGGAAAGTGCGGGAGCGAGGGTACGATAGGGTGATAGAGAACTTGAAATAGGTTCGAGGGTCCAGCTTTCTCCCTCTCTCTCTCTCTCTCTCTCTCTTACCTCGATATGTACGTACCTATGTATACATAGGAAAATCGCAGAATGGCGGATACCACTTAAATCCGAGGTCCCTGAGATAAGGAGTCGACCCTTATTTGTTCTTTCATTTCTCCTTCTTCTTTCGCGAACGAATTCGACCTTCCCGTCGAGAAAATTCTCGACGTAGGAGAAAATACCATCCGGTACTTTTTCACATTTTTTTTTTTTTTTTCACGTATTATCGACGAATGGACGAAATTGACTTTTTCCCCCTGGTTTCCGGTGTGACCATGACGGAAGAGAAAATACAATGTTCGAAAAGAGTATTTTTTGTTTCGCACGAACGACGATAGATAATATTTCATTGTTTTCATTAAATAAAGAATGAGACTTGGAAAATTCGATAAAGAATGCGGATTGCGAAACCAAACATTCCTCCCTTTGGTGCTTTTGTTACGGTTCGGGAGGGACTTTAATTTCCGCGCACTTGACCCGAGCGAGATAGAGAGAGAGAGAGAACAATGGAATATTTGAAACTATTATATAAAACTAGTCTGTGATTTACGAGTGCGTAAAGGCGAATGGTGTACATGCACATATACGCGTGTGTGTGTATGTGTAACTCGTAGACTGTTAAATGGAACATAAAAACTGAGCAGCCCGATGCGAGCGCAGGAAAACGATGTCCGTGTCGTCGACAGAAACATTTTTCAAATTTGTTTTCCAACTCAAGTATTCGCGGTAGTCGGGGGGTGGGGGTGGGAGGTAAAGGCACCCGCACATCCGTGTGTGCGACTGAAACTTTAGGAGAGTCGACGTCCGTTGCGGTTTCATTATTAATAACGAAATGCGCCATTGTTTTCACGCTCGTTTCTCTTAATTGCCTTCCTTCATTCCCCGTTAAATCATTCGTTCGAAATTTATTTTTTGTCTATCGGAACGACAGCACGCCCATGAAAGAAATTCAATTTACAAACATTACAATTCGCGCGTTGACATTAAATCACGGAAAAAAACGGAAAAAATTGAATTCTCGGCTGTGTAAACATAAATTCGAAGCTATTGTACGACGATGGAAGTGTTAGGATCGAATCGATAAAATAGCTCGAGGGTTATTCCGTCGGAAGAGCGTTGATCTAGGATTTCGCGTTGAGAATTTTTCTTCCACTTCCCAGTCTGGTTCGATAAGCCGAGCAAACATTAGGGAGTCTGTGCAAACGATATCGGGACCGCCGTCACGACAATCGTCTACGATGATTCGGTTCCGTGTCTTCTTGAAATAATTTTTGAAAAATCCTTCGTTCTCGAACGGATCGATCGATCGATCGATCGAATAAAAAAGAAAAATTTATTATTCTAAAATAATTCGAGGAAATAATTGATCCGAATGGGTTACGAAACGTAGTGCTCGCACGAGGTTTAAATTCAAATCTCCAGGGCTAACGAGTGCTCTTCCAAAGCTCTCTGGCACTTGGACCAACTTCCTCAATTTAATCTGTTCTTACGAGCAGTCGGAAGGTATAGAGGTCGTCTTCGTTTGAGTTAGAGTAGAACCGTGGAACGAGAGCCAAGGATCTTAATTTGAATTCACGATAATAATATCTGCCCCTTCTACCACCACGTGTGTCGTTGATAATAGCGAACGAAGAGTAGGATGAGGATATACCTATATATCTGTATATATAGTTGGCCCGTTACTTTGAAGTGTTCCCATAGGAGAAAATTAGTCGCTCGTATACGATCCTCTCTCGCTCTCTCTCTCTATCTTTCTTCGGAAGAGCTTCGCCCTCGACCATCCTGCTCTCAGTTCTTGCTCTCGTCCCGGATCCTAAGGAGATTCCTACTTGACTATGAAAGCCTCGCCAGCATCGCGATTAGTCGTATCATTGTCACTTCTCCCATAATCTCGAGATTGTCATTGATTATTATTATTTTCAAAATACAAGCACGATCGCTGTAAACTTTTCATGGCAATAATTATGCGAATATTGTAACAGGATACAAATTTATATAGTTTATACAGCAACGATATTTTTTTCGATTATTAAAAAATGTCCTGGTTTTACATTTTTTTTTTCAATTTTCTCGCATTCAAACTCAAACGAGTCTTCGCACATGGTGACAATTCTCACTCGCATCCCTCGAGGCGGATTCACAAAGTCGCTTTCCACGATGAGTTCGCGTTATATATTTCGGCGTACCGACTTCAATTTTTCTCTCTTCTTCTACCCCCACACCTTCTCGAGCATTGATATTTAAATGTGAAATAAATTTTTCTACTCGGGCACCATTCCATATCCGACAATTAGCCGAAACCGGTAGAGTGTAATACAAAGTCACGTAACTCTCGAGCGTCGACTCGTTAGCGACCATTTGAATGTCTGGAAAATACAAATGTGAGCGAAAGTCTAAGCCTCGTCGACGTCGTCGTCGTTGCGTCGTATGCGTCGTTGGACGTGCAGCAGATACCTTGGCAACGTAAAATTGTCCTCTCACCAGTTTTCTGATAAGGAAGCCTAGCTACATCTTCCTGTCTCTCTGTCTCTCTCTCTCTCTCTCCTCTCTCTCTCTCTCTCTCTCTCTCTCTCTCTCTCTCTCTCTCTCTCTCTCTCTCTCCTCTCTCTCTCTCTCTCTCTCTCTCTCTCACTCTCCGACGTGGAAAATTCCTTCTAGTCGAAACTCACCCTTTCTCTCCTCTCGCTACCCTGTCTTCGCTTCTCCCCTCGACGCGCCTCGCGTAATTACATTTGAAGAACGAATCGTGCGTCTAATTTTCGAATCTAATTAAAAACTGAAAGCTCTCTTTGTTAATTACTTCTATTATTGGCGCTATCTCACAGCGAAGCCGAGCAGGGAACAAAGTTGGACGAGTATTTTAAACCTTCCAACGTTTGGGAATTGTCGTTCGTGGAAGAAAATTTAGTCCATGAAAATTTATCCGTCTCTCATCCGCGACTGCGAACACACAATTTTCGTCGGTTGGACACAATAATTTCATTACATTTTGATTCAACGACATAATTCGCGCCGACTCAATGAAATATCTCATAAAATATTAACCGAAATTCAATTTCCTCGATTTTCGTAAAACGGAATTGTGACAGTTAAATTGAACGATCGATCAAACAGCATCGGGACGAGAACCTCGGCGTTACGAATCTCCTTAATATTGGAGTAATCGGAATTCATGAGTCATAAATTGAGGTTCACGATAGCGACCGCTATCGTACATTGACCCACTGCGATTCTGGCCATATAGTTTCTCACGTCAACCATCGACATTACCGTTTGATCGGAGCAACGTGTCTGTACCCGTATTGTTCGAACCAATCGTGCTTAAGCGACGGTTCGCTTTCGCGATCAATCGAGAAGCCAGTTCGCCATTGCGCTAGGACGTAGTAGGATGATCAAGGGGATGAAATGTCTGTTTGAATGTCCAAACTGGAAGATAGATAGGGAGAGTGGATCGTGATGGTGGTGATAATGATAGGGCATTCGGGTTACGTCGAAATCTCTTTCAGTGTCATGCGACTCGTAATGGTAATACCTTGATTAATTTTTCTAACCCGTACCAATTTATATGTTAAAACACAAGAAACCATGAAATTTCCCAGTTTTCTTGATTTTTCGGCTGTTAGTTGTCAAGTATTGGAGAAATAACGGTGATATATGTATTGTACGGGAAATTTGCAATGAAACTGTGGTCTTTAAAAATGATTTTTGAGAAAACAAATGTTTGCCCTTCCAAGATATCAATTTTCAAAAATTTGTCATTTTTTCTTTTTAGTAGATCAACTTTCCCCAGGGTCTTATAATCCCCAGGGGATTATAACGTAAAATTTTGCAGATTTTTTAGCATTTTGCGTATATATCTCCAATTATAGAATGAGCGACTATGATTTTCGTGTTGTGCGGGAAATTTCCGATGAAAATATAGCCTTTAGACGTCATTTTTTAGAAAAAAAATGTTTCGCCTTTATAAAACTTGGAAATGTGAACAAACGAGAATGTCAGGCTTTTCCAGATTGCTATAGCACGATGGGGTATCAGTTATGCGCCCGCTGTTCTGTTTCCCCACTTGTTTGCCTCTTTCTTCCTCAACAGGGAACTAGCTGGTTAACACGGCCGCCTCGTATTTTTCCTCCCTCGAATATATGTCGCAACAAGTACAGAATGCTAATCGAGAGAGGACAAAAAAGGAGTGAAGCTCTTTGACGCGACACTACCAAAAAGCCAGCGCGTATCTCGTTACAGCGCTACTTTTGTTATTAAAAAGTAAAGAAAAACATCGGCACGGGAATTCGACGTAAAATAAGAACAAACAAAAATCAGAATCTGGGTTGAAAAAGTCAATGGGCTTTCAACAATTTTTGTCCGATCCCCGTACCGTTGAAACGGTAATGGGTAACGTCAAACGATAAGAGGATTAATTAAGCCTACCCTCGTATAGTGGGGCTCGCGTTCCTGGTATCGGCGGGTTGCTCGAAACTGGAGAGAGAGAGAGAACACGCGCGCTCACATACAGAAAACCCGACGTACGCAACAAGGAATACGGCTGTGCAGCGTGAATCGGTCTTGAAACAAGTGAAAAACGTTGTTAGCGAGGATAAAACAAAAAAGAACGAGATTCATTCCCCGTCCGTTGCATCGTTATTTTTTTCAAAATCTGTCAGTGACAAGGTTTTATGAGGGAACAAACACAAACGCGAGTACGAAGCCAGTACTTGCCGCTTTTCTCCTCCCCCTGACGTCGGCTTCGTCCATTTTTTTTCCCCCTCGTGGTAATATCGTAAAATCTCCGGAACAGTCCTGGCAAAAGTGCCTAAAAGAGCGTCTCCGCGACATTTAGAGCGACGAAGATGTGTTTCTTTCGGGACGATTTTACGGAACTACGCAGACCTCTTGTGTACAACCAGAAAAAGGTTTGCGGAAAGGATATTCGAGAAGCAGAGGGTTGTACGCGAGAGAGACACAGAGAGAGAGAGAGAGAGAGAGAGAGTGGAGAGAGAGTGGAGAAAAGACTTTATATGCGACCCGCGGTTCTTGAGTGCTTAAAATTAGTGGAGCTTCGTGTCTCCAGACGCGCCCCCACCTACCTCGTTCAAACCGGAAAATGCTCTCAGGATCGGTGTGCAGGATACCTTCTTCGCTCGGCTCTTCTTTCCTACGTTCTACATCGTCTCGGACTATTATGCATTTTCTGTACACCTACACTTGATACTTTTACTACAAACCCGTATATATATAATAACAAATATTACTATATATATGTACATTGTAGAGCTTGCAAGTATATATGTATATATATATGTACGTACCTACGTACTTCCGTTTGCCGAGAAGGACGACGACAAATTTCCTTTATCGTCGACAGCAGCATGGTGGTACAACCTCCTTCCTACCAGCCTTCTCCCCCTTCTCCTTCGAAGCAACTAACCGAGACGCTATGTTGCTACGTATATACGCCGGTAGTTTAACCGGTGACCCGATGAAATTATTGTTTTTCGCTGACGTTGCGTTCCTCACTTTATCGCGTTATTCGCCCGAATTCACTTTAACCAGTTCGAGAATATACCCCATTATTCGGTAGCAAAGTTTGCGGAAACGTATTCTTGAATTACACATTTTCCGAAAATTATTCGTAACGAACCTCCGCCGGTTCGAGACTCTCTTTATTCGTCAAAGGGGTTGGAAAAGTCGTCGAGGGGGTTGGTGATATTTTGTGGATTACAACTTTTTTACTTGGTTCCTTTCGAAGATTCTGGAAAATCGAATGGCCATAGAAATGTTGAAAATTAGTGCCAACCTCTTGCCACTTTTGCGAAAAAGCTCTTGGTATTCGGGTCAATGCGAAAGGGCCGGGAATTTTTGTTTGCTTTACACCTCTCTCTCTCTCTCTTTCGTGTATATATTTCCGGTGAGCGACATTCGCCGGAATGTATCGCGGAGTGGTGCCAGAATGGACCAAAAAACGTCCTTCACCCTTGAGAGTCGCGAGGAATGGAGGTAACTCCTCCGACGATATACTCACCACCGGAACTGATATATATATATATATATATGAGAAGCCGCGTTACAAGGAGAATTCAGCTAGTCCGTTGAAACCAACAGCCAAGAAGCCATGTTCCACTTAGCCCACGGTGCTTTCATAAAACAATTAGAGTAGCTTTCAGTACCCGTGGGCGTTTTGCTTAATGAAAAAACGCGGCTCATTCGAGAGACGAGACCACCAAGACCGTCGTACACACATATATATATATACATACATAGATATGGCGTCTCTTTCGTGCCCTTCTTCTTCGCCTTCTCCGTCCTTTTTCGTTACTTCACCCCCCGGCGATTCGTTCCGCAGACTGAATTCTCGCGCAGATTGGTCCGTCTCTCTTTTTCGCGTTGGAAGCTTCAGCGCGCACCCTTTTGCACCACACCCCGTGTCCTTACCAGATAGAAAGCGAGCGTCTGTGCATGTCTGACGGTATTTCTCCTGGGGGCGCGTTTCCCTCTCTCCATATCTCTTTCTCTCTCTCTCTCTCTCTGTCTCGCTTTCTTCTCTGTGCCGAGGCGACGAATTGCCCCGAGGAATAGCGAGCACACATAATTATGAGGTTGGCAAGGAGGGTGAAAAAAAAGGAAGGTGGAGATGAAGCACGAAAGAAAAAAGAAAATGCGGGGATAAAGAAACAAAAAAAAAAGACGTGTCTCGCCGAGGCCTCCGCGCGGGTCAAAGGGCGAACGAAATTCTTCATTCTCTTCAAATGTCTTTATTGATACATCTGTAGAAATTAACAATCTAGATATTCCTCTCCTCTTTAAGTATTCTTTTTTTATTCCTTTTTTGTCTCTCGGTATTCCTTTCGCTTATTCTTACAATGTCAAATCCATCGTCGTGCTCGGAGAACGTTTCTAACTACAATTTTTATCCCGTTCCTCCGTAATCGTTGCTTCAATTTATTTGACGAATTATCTCTCGAACTTCGCCATCGCAACTTATCGCACGTCGTCAGAAACATCTCCGTATCGTTTTTTTTCTTTTTTCTTTTTCTCTACTTCTTCTTTCCTTACGCCTTAAAATGCACCATTTGCCAGGACAAAAATATAATAAAGAAATTACGACGCGAAACAAAGACTCGAATATTTCGTCACGAACATTCAACGTCTCGTAGTCCTACGATCTATTTATCACAATCATCATTGATCAAACACCGAGAAAATTCGTACAGCTTTGAAATTCGGGAAAAAACTGTGTTTTTCCGAAAAAAAAAACGATAATAAAAAAACATAAACGATATAACAAACGTGCGGGAAGTTTGAGAAAGAGTGAAAATGAAGAGAAAATAATAAACAAAATACTGCCGAGATGGTCCCTCGTCCTTTCGCGCAAATGAAATAATCGTTTGCTCTCGCTCGCCTCGGGATAAATCGTTGATTTAATATCGTCCGTTATCGATAAACTTTCGTGTAAAAATTAATCGACGTTATCGCACGTGTTCAATTCGTCTTTCGAACCGCCGAGCGGTTGCGTCGCGTCTCGTTCCATCGGTAGGCCCCCGCGAGAAATGATCACGAGCTGGTTGAACAACGCCCGTAACGAATATTATAATAAAGTTCGTCTTGAAACTTGAACCATTATTATAACTGCGAGAACGAGCGTAGCAGGGCGGGCATCATTTTCGAGAGTACTCGGGGGTATCGCAAGAAGGGGATGATAAAAGCTCCGCATTGTGGAATGCACTCGAAGATGTACTCGCTAATGCGGAAGTAACGAGCACTACCGGCACTCGAGCAACATTTTCACCCCTCGCGACCCTTTATCACCTCCGGTAATTCCCTCGAAAGCTCGTAAAATTCTTCGATGAACGAATTTGAAAATTTTCCCCGAGGTAATGGAAAATATTAAACACTTGCACGCGTGTAAACGGACGATATCTACAATCCTCGATTATTCCCGATATACATTAATTTATGTTTGTGTGTATGTGTATGTGTGTGGATGTTTCTACTAATTATATCGAGTGATATGTACAAAAAACGTTTCAACGATTTATTTACAAAAGAAAAAAAAGAAGGTAAATGGAGGGTCGAAGGAACCCTAATCGTCGCGAGAATCGTTCGAATCTCGAGTATCTTATTTTACGCTTTTTCTCGAATTCGGACAATCCCGACATATCGATATTCACATTAATCGATACATATTTATTTTAATTTTTTATTTTAACAGTTATTCGTCATTCGTAACTCTCGTATTCGTTCATGCGATTATAATAATAAAATATCCCGAATATGATCGCCGGATATATTTATATATATATAACATTACTATATCGTTCGATCAATTTTACTTTACCGCACTTCAATCTTTCTCTCTTTATTATTATTATTATTATTATTATTATTATTATGATTTTGTACGTAGAAAAAAAAGGAATCAAGTGGTTGCGATCGAGTGCCGGACGTTCGAGTCGCGAGGTTGTTACGGGATTGAACTTTTTACGTGCGCTTAGAGGCGGAAGTGTTCGAAGAGTTTTTCTCTTTTCTCACCACGTTTTTTGTCGATGCTCAACGCGATTTCACAATAAAAAAGGGGTAAAAGAAGAAAGAGAGAGAGAGAGAGAAACAGAAGAAGAAAAAAAAAAGAAGAAACGTTCGCGAAATTGCTCGTTGTACCGACGAAGTGCTCTTCGGTCGAGTTCGTAATGGTGAGTGAGGGGTAGGGTGGGGGGATGAAAACGTTTCACCGACACACTTTGTTCATCGTGGTAATTCACAATCTTGTTTGTCGATCGACTTTTTTCTTTTTCTCTTGTGGACCCGCGCACACACGTTCGGTGCATGCAGAGCTTGGACCTCGGGATAAACGACGAACTCTTCCACTCGCATCGTTCGCGGCACACGCATTCACGAGCTAGAATATCATCCGAAGAAGTAGGACGACCGGAAGTAAGCTCGCAGACATTCTGTCGCCGGTACCGTGATGCATCGCAGCTGGGTGTTCTTCTGAAACAAATTTCGTGTCGGTCACCCCGTCGCGACAAACCAAACCATCGCGATTCCTCCCCCAACCTCCGTATTCTCGTTCCAACAATTTTGTTTCTTTTTTTCTTTTCCATTCATTCGTTTGACAATATATATATATATGTATATTTCTTTTTGTTTATTATTTGTACGATGAGATTTAAAAAAGAAAAGAGAAATGAAAAAAAGAAAAGAACGATAGTGGACTCGTCCATTTACGTACCATTTAGAATGTGAACACGTACGCTGCTCGCACTCGCGTTGCTCGGACTGCACGTGTACAATCCCGAATCCGCTTGGATCGCCTTCTGTATGAGCAAACGGCTCGAGGTGACGCGTCCTTTTTCCGTAACGAGGCTAATGCCACCTCTGGGAGAATCGAAGTTAATCGCCTATGAATGAAAACAAAATAATAATGATGAAAACGCAGCAAGTACGATGTAACGGACACTGGGAATTATCCGCGGGTCGATAACGCTGAATGCGTTTTTTTTTTTTTTTTTTTAAAGAAACATATAGAAAAAAATACTCCCATTCATCTTTTCACTCTCAGGAGAGTACGTTCGCGTGAAAACGCAGTTTTTAAAACTAGAGTTCTTAAAAGATCTGAAACGATCGACGTTTATTCCCGATACGACAGATTTTATGGTTTCATTTACGATTCTACCACTTAAAGTTAATAATATATGAGTATACATAGCGAGGTATTAAACTGCGAACGATCTATTTTCCGTGATAACTCGGGCTTTCCGTTTAATATCAAAATATGTGTTGGAGCGGGGAGTCGCGCAGCGCGCATATTGCGGTTACCGTGCGATTGCTCGTTAAACACGACGTACGAGCTATAAATTCTTAAATTGCACGGAGTACGAAGAATCGGCAATGTCTTCTCGGTTAACCCACCGACCATTTCGCATCATCGTTCGTTACAGCGCGCAAGCTTCATTACCCCGTGAACAATTAGACGCTAACCCTTTATGATACGCGATCGAGCCGAGAAATCGCGAATCGCGAAGAAACGTCGAACGTGAAAAAAAACATAATCGCGCTGAAAATAAAATATCGATTACCTGACGATCGTGACTCCAGGTTATCGTCGTAGGTGGCTCAGGCGCGTGTTTGACCAAGCACGTTATATTTATCGTGCTTCCTTTGTTTATGAAGAGATCCGAGCCTCCGACGATTTCCGTTATCGGTTCTGTAAAACAAAAAGAACCAGAAAGACAACGGTGAGAAAAGAAAAATATGGCCCCTCGACGATAATCGTCCGGTCGAAATTCGTGGCTGAAATTACAGTCACGTGCGATTTATCGAATTGGTTTGCGGAATTGAGAGGAGGTCGATCCGCGAAACCTCGGAACAGTGCCAGGCGAATAGAACGGATGGAATTTCTGGCGATAACGATCTTCCGTCGTTCCGGCACCCTTGCAACAGAGACCGATGGAAATTCATTGCCTTCGAAATCGAGTATATGCACGTAACAACCGTGTGTTAACGTCGTATCTCGTGCCCAGAAACTCGCATATCTGTAACGGGATATATCGCATGCATGCGCAGTCCTCCCTTTCGAAGGCTCGGTCCTCTGGTCGCAAGCTCGATGCTTGTCACGCTCGCTTACACCTGGTGTGTAACGGACGAACGCTCGGCCAACAGGAAATGTGCTGGTATCAGGTGCTGGAATACATTTCCAGGAGGGTCGACGTGTCATGGGCGCATGCGCGGAACGGGACGGGACGTAACGATGCTGGAAGGACCGATATCCCGGGGTGTTAATTGGCACCTTGAGGAAGCAGCTATGCTCGAGTCCAACGAGCTACGAAATATGTATACCCTTACCACCGGGGAATCTCACACTTCGTGTAACGTCGTGAAACGCGGTCTGACACCATTGCCCTTAATTTTCGAAGGCAGCGACTTGACGTCTAGGGCATGAGCTAATTATCATGGAAAGACGAACCTACGCGATACACGAACGATATTTTCGATATCTCGAATCCACTCGGCATATCGCAAATTATTCATCGTCGTTGCATCTCCTTGGTCTTCCTACGATATACGTCAGGCAGGAAGACGAGTTTCGTCGTCGTTCCAGCTCATAGTGACGTCGTACTCGCTCGGGGAATACGCAAAATCCCGAAGGCAGCGAAACGAGAGCCTTTCCAAGGGGTTGGCAGACGACAGAAGCCCCGGATATCAGACTACGAGAGGAAAAAGGCAGAGGTCGAAGTCGAGGCGAGGAGATGGTCTAGGGAAGAGGCTTTCGCATCCGATATTCCAGGCCGTTCCGATATATATATTCGCGAATGTTTCGATATCTGAAAGTGACACACATCGCACTGTTGCATAAGACATGTGTATATTCCGAGGTCGTATATTTAACCCTCGAGTAAGTAGGGTAGGGGCTAGGTCGATTAAGCGTAGAAACGTTTGAGATAGTCGAGATGGCCTGGTTGATGCTCCGAGGCATCGGAGCTTTTCCAGAAACGCGTGGATAAAAACCAGCGTAGTCCGATGGAACGTGAAATGCTACTTCATATTCCTCGAGTATGACAGCCTCGTCGATCATTTCTTCGTGCTACCTACCCTCTACGCATACCCCACTTTTACGACAACCGCTTGGGCGACATTGCGTCATTTTTATTTTTTCATAAATATATGGTTTTTTCCCTTCTTTCTCTCTCGTTCCCACGTCCCCTCGTTGACGAGGAGACGCTTTTCATTCTTGGACGGTGAAGAACCTCCGCGACAGAGTTTAGTACACGTCGCTTCGGGACGCGAAACTCAGGTACGAAAGACCTTCGTTCTGTCAGCCATGACATATTACAAAGATGGCGAAACGCGGGGTAAATCTCTACCGGGCTCTATTGTTCGCTCGGCGCGCTATCAGCATCGGGCGTTGGATCGGTCGTATAATACAGAGCTCGGTGAGGAGCAATCAAGGGAGTGAATGGAGAACCGTTCCTACGTCGTCAATAATTACCGACTCTACGTACGTAAATGATTACCTCGTTGAATCAAATATCGCAAACATGCTTTAGGTCGGCGTCCCTTACGACGCTAAAGGACGATCCGAGACTAATTTATCGATACTCGTATCGAGCTTCGAACCTTATTCAAAGATCTTTCTCACGATCGAACTACCGTCCTTTCGTCCGTGGTTGGCAACACAATGACGAGAATCTTCCGCGAATGCACATAAGCTTGACTCGGTCCTTCATGACGTACGATTCGCTCTGTGGCCGGTGGAATTGGCCATGTAATAGGGCTGGAGCCAGCCCGAGAGAGAGACAGAGACAGAGAACCTCAGGATTCTGGATCGTATCTGGTTCGGCTTCTGATCCCAGAACCCACCGTATGGTACTGTCCGGCTACGTTTACCAAGCCCTGGCTATGGTCAATGGAAATTAATGAGATCCGAATGCGTGCTCTCGAGTGTAGTGCCCCATCCAGAGGGATACCTGGCTAACTATAGCACCCCATCTCCATAGATGTGTTATCTCGGTCAGTCGCTGGTAGTCTGCGGTTGGCTGGCTAGCTAACTAGCTACCGAGAGAGAGAGAGAGAGATGGAGATAGAGTGCAAGAGAGCAAGAGAGCAAGCGAGATATCGCCAGGGACTTCATCCCTGGCAAATGGTTCTCCTTCACTTCCATAACGGAACTCGTACCCCTCGTTCCTGTCTCCTCCTCGGAAACTGCTGAACAAGAGCCGTTAACACAAAAGGAGCTACCTATACACGCGGGACGTTGGTCGCTCGGTGAGTGAGAATCATAAGAGCCCGACGCTTTGCTTTCGAGACCTTAACCACCCTCTCGCCAACCCCATCTCCCCATTTTACTATCCGGACCGTGGTACGGCAAGAAGTTTCATAGATTCTCACCGAGACACGAGACTTTGGACCCGGCAAGAAGATCTACTTGTGTATAAGCTTACCCTTTGAATAATACAGTGCTACCCCGAATGTTAATTACCCACGGCGCGTGTTCCGATCAATTACATTTGCACCACCGACCTCCTGGAAAATACGAACGGATATTATTCGCTCGGAAATTCACGTCGCGTTACGCGTCAGCTCGGTTATGCACCAGAGCTGATTTAACCCTTGCATGGAATTTTTCCACGCTCCATTACCTCTCTAGGGATTCGAGGAATCCTATTGCATGCAACGCTGAAACAAGCCCGACATCCTCCCTCTCCCTGGTTCCCTCACTTTCCTTCCTTTCGTGCTACCACTCGAGAAACGTTATACGTCAATTAAGTAAAGTAAATTTGTACTCGGTGGTTATACCATTGCTGCTTTATGCGACGTTGCATAGTCGACTGATGCGACGTGCACTATGCCGTACTGACGTTAACCTCCGACAGCCCTTCCGCCGGCGCAACTCCAACTTGTACATTTCAACGTGGGTCAAACACGCTGTTGGCGCTTATTCTCTGTTTTGGCCCCGAGGCGATTTTGCATTGCTGTAACAGCGGAAACTATATTACCGCGGACTGTTTTCCCCGCAGTATAGTGTGATTTTCAACGCTTGTGAGCTTTGCCTCGAGCGCCGGTCTTCCGAATATTTTAACAAGATGTTCGAAATTTTTTGCAAAGGTTTCGTTATTTTCGCTTTTCTTTTCGTATTTTGCGGTTTTTTGTCAAAATTTCGAAAGAAAAGTAATTCAAGTTCCAGGAAAGCAGGGAAAAATGAGGAAACGACACGTCGAATGGTTTTCTCGCTTTCGAACCGTGCGATGAAATATCGTAGGAATCCGACATACCGCGCGAACCGAAAGAGCAACCGGTCGATGGAAAACTTGTCCGTATGCAATCGAGCGAGGAAACTTTATCGAGGATAATAATCGTACCGATGTGAAAAATCTGGTCGAATTTATATCGAGTTCGGTCAAAAAGTGCGCGTATAGTCGCGACGCGGTGGAGGGATTAGGGGTCGAATTTCAGTAAGGTCGAAAGTTCTTTTCCCCTTCGCGAGTTTACGTACTAAAACGTTTTCACGTTCTCTCTTCGTTCCTTCGGTTTTATCCTTATTTCTTCTATTTCTTTTTCCTCTCGCTCGATTTCACAGTCGTACATATTTACGTCGCCGAACACTATTCGTAGTTTGGCACGATCGAGAGAGAGAGAGAGAGAGAGAGAGAGAGGGCCAGGGAGAGCTCGGTGACAGGGTCCGAAATTCAACGAGACAAACCGTACAAGGGACCTGATTGTTCCATCCCAACATAGAAAAAAGAGGGTGAGAGAGAGAGAGACAGATAGACAGAGGGAGGAAGAGAGAGTTAGGAAAGGAAGGAAATCCTCAATATGGTAGAGAATCCTTTATTTCAGTTAAACCGAGTGGAAAGGAGTTTGGCCTTTGGCCAACATTGGAAATCATACCAAAAGAGAGAGAGAGAGAGAGAGAGAGAGAGAGAGAGAGAGGTAGTGAGAGCGCCATATTGAGCTAACGAAACTTTATTTCATCTTACGCCGTGCGGTCGCCGAATAGCGGTGTGATTTCTATAGGTCCGTGCAAACCCAATGGCATTAATCCTTCAAAACTGCTTCGAAGATGTATGCGCATGTGTATGTGTGTGCGTTGGGTAGGAGTGGTTTCCACCCTTCTCTCCCACGTACGACCACGCCGCGAGGGTGATTTCTGCACCCGTACCTATAAGTAATAACGACGACGACGACGACGACAACGAGAATCGGATGGCGACGGCTTGGTGGAAAAGGGGGAGGGGGGGCAGAGCGAGAGAGAGAGAGAGAGAGAGTAGGAAGAGTAGGAGGTCCGAGAGTGAACTCGAGGTTTTCCCGATAAATTTACGGTAATATATAGCCGCGTGAAAATTGTACCGATATCCAACAGATACGACACTCATACACACACACACATGTACGCACAGGCAGCACAGCCATATGGGTGTTGGATGGGCGAATGCCAACGGAACGCGCGATATGCGATAACAATTTTTCGTAACACCTGGATCCTGCCCGTGAGATTCTCGATTGCTTGCTATTGTCGTTTTTCCTATTATTCCACTTTTTTTTTTCGTTTTTTTTTCTTCATCCTTTTATTTCCCGTTCGTACAGAGCGAGGCACGGAAAACAGGACCGAGAACTCACGGAGCATCGTCAAATCGTGCGGATATCGGAAATTCTTGGCTCTTCGACCTCGTGGCTTGTCGAAAGGAAAACCGCGTCATACGTAGTGGAGACGGTGAAAGATGGTGCTCTGAGGGAAGAGGTAGGTGTGTGTGTGTGTATGTGTGTGCGGGGGAAGAGGGTTAGTTAGAGAGTTGGGGGTTGAGTTTGAGACTCGAAAAGTTTGCGGTTCGATCGATCCAACGACGTATAGGTAGAGATGTAACGGCGATTGGACGCGACTGAACTATGTAATTACGATATTTCTCCTTCGGCTCGAGGTGGTCTTCTTCGAGCGCGGTTGAAAATCACGAAGATTCGTAAAATCGAGCGTGCTCGAACGAGTCCGTTATTTTGATATCCGAAAGATTTGTTTTTTTTTCTCTCTTCTTTTTCTTCTTTTTTTATTTTTAATTTCAATGCGGGACCACGAATCGTCGCAATCTTCGTACCTGCTAGTTTCATCGAATCTTTTCACATCGACGAGGACATCAAAATCGTATTTTCGTTTTCGCATTTTTCCAACGGGTGCGAACTCTTTCCTTTCTCCTTCGCCTTCTCCTCTTGCCCTGCCTCGGATTGCACAGGTTTTTATCGATTCGACTGATTAATCGAAGAAGTCGCGTCGCGAAAGTTCAAAGTTCAAACGACTGCTCACCCCGGGGATTACGATCGCGAGTGTATAAGCCTCATCCGTAAATAGCTTCGCTTCTCTCGTTCCTCTTTGCATTTTTAACTACGTAACGAAGATGATAAAAACACACACACACACATACAAGTTTCTCGAGTGTAATAATTCACGATCGAAGAGTAGAGTATAGAGAGTCGAGTGTAGAGGACGTTAGATACGCTTTTTTTCTTCTTTTTTTTGTTATATAAAATAACACAAACGCTTGCGTTCGTTTGGTACCAACGAAGAATGACCTTTTTGTTCTTTCGTTTTTTTTTCTTTCTGTTTTTTTTTTCGTGTCGTTCGATAATTACACACTTTCAGAAAAGCTCTGCCCCGGAGAGCTTTTGCGGATCATCGCGATAACGATATACTTCGACCCTCGAGCCGTTACGACACACGGCCGTATAATTACCGCGTCCGCGGCCGAGCGAGTTTCCAACCCCGAACGACGAGGGCTCGCATCTAACCCAACCGCTTCCCTCGTCTACTACCTACGTCGTATGCTCGACGAACAGAGGAGGAGGAGGAGGAGGAGGAGGAGGGTCGTTCGTGGGATATTTTTATTTTTAAGAGCGCTCAATGCGGGTAGATTTCGCGCTCACCGCGCGTTTAACGTTCGCGCGAGTTCAACCCGACTGTCTAAAAACGTATCGGGGGCGAGTTAGTCGGAGTGAGAAAGAGAGAGAAAGAGACAGAAGCAGAGAGAGAGAGAGAGAGAGAGAGAGAGTATCAGCTTAATCGCAGCCACTTAATCGCCCTTCAACCGTCTACGGGGTTAAAAAAAAATTTTCATGGTAAATTTCGAAGATTGCACGATCGCCCACTCTCTTTCTCGCGCGAATAATTATGTGCCAGGGCAAATCACCGACCCTCCACACGTTGTACTCAACGACGTCGTGTAAAGCTTGCGGGAAATAAAGAGAGAAGAAAAGAAAAAGGAAAAAAAGAAAAAACGTTTATAAACGTTCGCGTGACAGAACAGTCGACGTACCCTCGTCTGACAAAGTACCAAGTACATTCTCTTGTTCTCTGCCGCCCCTCCCTCCACCCTTCCTCATTTTCTTCTCTCTCTCTTCTCCCCGACACGTAGTGATTTTTGTAATGGAATTATATTCGTTAATATTATGTATTAAATGAAAAATTGCTCGTCAAAACGCCCACCTCGCAAGCTATTATTATCGGATATAGAAAAAGGGACGAGGGAATAGACCGGTGAGCGCGTGTGTGTTTTCTTGACGGCGTTGTGTATTTAAGCGATGAAGGTTTTAAATAACATCGCGACGTTCGAGAGCGAGCCACGCTTTATTACGAATATTTTTCGCAACTTTTTCCCCGATAAAAAAGAAATTTTTCATCCCGTTTAACATTTTTTAATCTCGTTCTCGCACAATTTATAATTTTTTGCTCGGAAAAAACGTGGCTTTGAAGAAAACAAAAAAAACAAAAAATTAATTAGCCTTTGCGTAGCGAGCAATTTTCGCTTAGGAAAAAACGGACGACCGGACACCGATTGTTCACGGGTGGGGGCGAATACTCGAAGATAAACGAGATCAAACAATATTGCGCGCGACGGCAAGGCTACATCCGTGCGAACAATATCACTCGGTGATATTAATTAGTGTCAACGTGCGAATCGCTATACCAAGCTTCCGTGGCCCTCTTGACGTGTTTCTTCCAACTTTGTTCCGATAATTTACCACTCAATTATATTCTCAGGATCAGAAAGATCATGTCACGTAATTATCTTCGATCTCAAAATTCCTATTATTATTATTATTAGTATTATTTCTATTATTATTATTATTATTATTATTATTATTATTATTATTATTATGTCCCAAAAGTAATTTATTCGGAATTCTTTTAACGGTGACACGCAAGGCTGTTGATTAGCTCGGGTTGACCTTTTCGCGTATGACGCAAGGCGTTATATTTCTTCGTTACGATCTACGCATGATTGGAATCGATAACGGGGATATACTGCTCCACGGTTATGATCTTCGTATTTTAAAGAGAAACGAGGTCCTTTACGAGAGAAAGACGTTACTCAGGAACGAAAGACAATTATCGATGGAGTGTTGTCCCGAGGGCACTTGACGTAGTACCCAATGAAGGTGAAACTGTCGCATGCTCGTACGGTTCAACTTTATTCATATTGCGAGAGCGCTTTATCGTTCGCAGTAAAGTATGAAGAAAAAAAAATAAAGACGAAAAAACTTTATTTCACCAACGTTATACATCCACGGTCGAGAGATAGAGAGAGAGAGAAAGGACGAGCCGCTTTACATTCGCGACCTTTACTCTCCTCTCTGCCATCGGGATGACAGTAAAAAGGCAAGAGCGATAAAGAATAAAAAAAAAAGATGAAAAACGCCCAACGTATTTCCATTTTAGCCCGTGGGGGCGAACGACGTTAGGAGAGAATGGCGTAGATGAACGACTCTCGTTTACTCGTCGATCCCCTCGGTTAACTGTCGTTTCCGCGAAAACACTCCGGGCGATTTCTGGTACCGCGAGCTTCGTTTTTTTCCCTCCCTTTCTACGTATAAACAACGAATCGTTTTTCGCTAGTTTCGCGGAGGAAAATTTTTGTTTTACCCGATTTCTTTATTTCTGTGATCTAAAAAAAGTTGAACGACGTAACACGAGTCAATAATGAAAAAAAAAAATGTTCTTAGTTTTCTGTCGTTTGACTTGTGATGTCGTGTTCTAGAATTTTCGCCCTCCGAGAGTATCTCGATGGACTGATGACCCTCATGTTTTTTCCAGATGCGCCTCTCATCGCGAGTAAATTTAATTTCGCCGACTCGCTCTCTCTCTCTCTCTCTCTCTCTCTTTGTCCGTCGATCCTTCAATCCGGCCCTCGTATTAATGATTGACGTTTTCCTCGAAAGAAAGAAAGAAATATACTTTGTGCCACAATGCCGATTCAAAATGAATGAACGATTTGTCTTTTCCCATCTCGCGATAAACACGCGTGTTTCCGCGCCGGAAACAACAATTTTTCCAAGTAGAAAACGAAGAAAGAAACGATCCGATTCTATTTCGAGGGAAGAAAATTTGCGGAATGACGATAGAGAGGCCTTTCTCTGTTACGAAAGTTTTTTATTTCGCGAGATGTCGTCCACACTTTGATACTCCTAGGTATGCTCAGGGTGAGAAGAGCTGAAAGTGTGAAAGGAGTAGAGAACGACAGAGAGAGAGAGAGAGAGAGAGAGAGAGACAGAGAGAGAGAGAGAGAGAGAGAGAGAGAGAGAGAGAGAGAGAGAGAGAGAGAAACGGCCAGGCTCTTGTGAAAACTGAGGCCACATTGGCGATGTGGCTGGTGAGAAAAGTGAGTGTGAAAACGACAAGAATGAAACTCGACCGTACACACAATCATACAGGGCGATTCAGAATAATTCCATCATTTTTTTTCTCGATAAAAAAAATCGTTTTTACTTAATGAAAAATTATCGAAATTGATCTAAGATCGACTCCTAATCGGTATTAAGATATTTAACAACAAATTACGCGACTTCAAAAATATGTACGAAATGCAAATATCCTCGACAAAAATCAATAGACTACAAATTTGAAAATCTGTATTTTCATAATTCCACTATTATTATTATTCCGAGCGAATCGCGACACTTCGATGATTCGATTTAATATTGGTTTTATACTCGAGATTGTTTCTTAATCGCCCGGTACATCGAAACGACCGGTTTAGAGGCGGATGGGAAAAAGAGAGAAGGAAGAAAAAAAAGAAGGTCGAGCTCGAAAAAGATGAAAGGAGTTGAGAAAAATGACAAAAGGAGAAGCAACGTTCTTTCTCTCCCCGGCAGCTTCATTAGCCGTCCGATAATTGGCGTCCTATATACACCGTTCTCGTGACTAGCGTTAACAAAATTTTGTTCGAGTTCTCGCCTACCGTTCGCGATCTTTGATGTCTCCCGCTCAATCATCGCCTCGCCGTTCTTATAACGCGTATATACAGGTATACGCTCGTGTGAGCGCGAGTGATCGAACGCGTCGAGAGCTTTTTACCCGGCACTCGCACATAGTCGTAGTTCTCTTCATTCGCTTCGCTCGAGAGAAAATTGATGAAAGCCGAACCGCGTGTTCGAACGCGAGCTTGTAGAACAGAGTGCGGAGACGTATGAGCTGGATTTCTGACTTTGGTCTCGTAGCTGACCGGTCACTGATATTAACTTCGCTACAACCCCCAAGAAATTGATCCAACGTGCTATCGCACTACTGCAGACCGAGGAATCTCATCCGATGGTTTAATGCCAAAGGCGAGGGATCCGAAGTATAAAGTCGCGTCTGAATCGATCCGATCGTATACAACCCTCGTGCTCCTAATGCTCTCTTCGATCGAAGCGTGCATCGTCGACAAGCTTTCAAGGCACCTTCTTCATTTGATCTCCTCGACTTTTCGATAATTGCTTTGGCTTTATATATACGAGTGTATTTTCTACTCAACGGATCGTGTACTTTACTCCAGGTTGTAATTCTACGATATTTCAACGAGATACGAGAATTGGCTCTCGACGAGATGAATTATATGCCAGGTAGCGCAATTGATGAAATATGATTAATCAGATCCGAATGAATGTTTTTTTGTAATGGATTTGAAAATGCAATTTGTTTTTTTTTTCAATTTGAAAATGAATTTTTTTATCGAAACGATGAAAATCTCGTGATTTATCGCAACTTACCGACTATCGTGAGAAAAACCATGTGTCCAATTGGTGGTGTAGTCGATATCTGACACTCGTATAGACCAGAGTCCTTGCGCTGTGGATAACGTATCCTCAACGTCCATTCCTCCGTAAGAGGTGCGTGCATTGCCTCGAAACGCTGATCGCTCGTGTACGTGTAACGTCCTACAGTCAGCAAGTGAATATCGCGATGCCTCACCCAGGATACCTGAAAAATCATAAAACAATAATGTTCTAAAACAAAAAATTGTCGTTTCGTGAAAATATTAATTATTACGAAAAAAAATAATAATAAAAATGTCGCGATAGCTACATAGGGAATGTTTTAGTTCCAGTTTTACCCTCGGTGCCGTTTTACCGGGCGTAATAAAAGTTTATGCGCGAAATGTGTGTCCGAGCAATTTTTACCCATTAAATATTATGCTTTTTGGCCAATCTGCGAACTGTGCATTATGCGATACACAGCGTACATCAACAACGACCCGAGTGTAGTACTCGAATCACTGTGGCGCGATTTGTCCGTGTACGTGTGTGTGGATGTGGGTATATGTTTATGCGTTCTATCACTGCGCTTATGTCCCGTCGCTCATATGATTGAACGATAAAACTTTACGCTCTCTGTCTTATCCGCAAAATTTACTACCGTATAAAGGATCCATTGTGGCACTATTACTTCGTATTTTTATACCCGAAACAAAAACTTAAACGTCGCACAACAGCACCTCTTTCCGCTATCCGATATTATTTTGACTATCGCTCGTTTCGTTTTTTTCCCTCCCACTTTTTGCTGATTTTATTCGACTTTCTTTGTCATCTTTTTTCTTTCCGACGAGCATATTGCTTCGTGGGCAAATCTATGTCGTAAACGGTGAATCGCGACGACTCTTGAACTATATACGAGGTTATCTTGGGTTCAAAGTGAACAACGGGTACAATAAAATAGAAATATGACGCGAACCGATATCCGTGCGAAGGTTGAAAGCATTGTCACGCGGTTTAGCTTTGTATATTTTACATTTTATCGCTGAATTATGTGACATTTATGTAGATATATTTAAGAAATTATTATATAATAAAATATCATTTCAAAGCAATAAATATATATATTATATATACGATATGAGGTTCCGTCCTGATGAGGTGAACGGTGGTCCAATTTACCTACCGCCGCAAATGACCCCGCGCGTATGTCCAACTTCGTAAGTTACACACTCGACGAAATAGTCATTCAAAACAGCGCGCTCTTTCATAGGGCGCATGATGGCCGCCACGGGATGCGCGCGCCGTCGCGCGCCGAAACAGTTCCGAAAAACGTCGAGAGCAGGCGATGTTCCAATATTTTCGAGGAGAAACTCGAGCGTTGTTAAGAGTGTAGTTGATCGTCATGAAATCCAGTAAAGAAACGAACAAATACCAGTCGTAACACAATTTTATACTTTATCGTGCGTTCGAGTCTGTACCGCGTAAGAATTCCGATGTGTTGATATCGCGGAAGAGGACGGTCGTGCAGCAACACGCGTAAACATGAGCGAGCGTGTCAACGAGGTTATTCGCGTCTCGAGGTTCGTGTGTACATCGTCCGTGCGAACGACTTGTTGACCGTTTTCTCGCACAATATTTTGTTCTTCAACGACATCGAGTCTTTTGGTGCGTGTAAAATTTTATAATAAACGAACGACAGTACGTCGTATCGTTGCCTCGTTCTTTGTCGTGCGTCCACGTTTTGTAGCGCGTATGTAAAGTGCGGCGAAAAATACAGACGCCTCGGTTATACCGCGAAATAGCTTATTAGCGTGTGGCCAAACGGGTCGGCAGGGAGCATGGGAAATATTATCTTTTCTTTTTCCTAACGTCGGAGGCCTTGACCTTCGTCTGTTGTTTATAGTGGAGTATGTGCGTATTCGTGAAGAATTCTGACGCCTCGCTACAGTGCCTGAGAGCGTGTGAGTATTGAGGCAGGTCGAGTGTTATAAGAGCGCTCTGGCGGGGACGAGAGGCATTATCGATTTTTTCCCGAACAGCTGTATGTCTCCAACGACATGGGCTTTTGTCACGTCCTCCCGTTTATATTCGGAAAGTAGGTCAGTGGAGTATCAAGGGACGGTGAAAAGTATAGAAGAACGGAATTAGCCCCATAAGCGAGATTTACTCGTATATTGCATGTATATTCTTCAATTATTAATTAAATAATTATGTGGCCTTTGGTTCGATAATCGCCTAATTATTGATTAAGTAATTGTTGAATTATTCCATCATTCAAGATTCTCGATGTAAAACAATCGGGGCGAAGTCACGGTCGTGCGAAAATCGCTTTTTTATACGTCGTTGAAAAAGTCGTGGTCTATGACACCAGGGTCGATGACGTCCTCGGAGTATGAGAACGTGGTTGTTGTCGCGGATGATAGAACCGCGCGGGCGGAGACTACGATCGATTTCAGCGTGTTCTCTCACGATCCCACGTTACAAATTCACATGCAAGTTGATGTTCGTGGTGGTACTTCTTAACAATTCGTCTGTAAACGGGGGTATTCCGTGTCCGAGCCAAAACGATTCCGATATATTGTTTTTCCTATAATATTATGATTGATATTTCAAGTTGAGGGTTTCGAACAATAGCATGAATTTTTTCAAATTTTTTAAGGTGTATTAAGGGGTTGAAAAAAACAGCAGAACTTGAAATACCCTCGTTTACAGACGGAAGATGCCGGAAAAACGTTTACAGACATAGTATTAAAAATCGGTTTGGGGGTTTTCTGCCGGTCAAACGGGATTGGATTGTCCGAAAAGACGTAGGTATTGTTTTCAATTCACTCGGTATCGCGGTGAAAAAAATTGGGAAATTCGATAATAGGAATTTAAAAATCTATGACAAATCTAAAAAAAATTGTAGTACGATGAACCCGGGGTATTTCAGGGGTTGAATGGTTGCAAATAGAATGCGCGCAGAGCGGATTTGTCAAACCGTTTATTAAAAAAGTGATAGAATGGGTTTCTGTAAAATACGAACAAAAAATGGTTTCAAACGAATTTCTTTTTCCAGCGCATTTTCAGATGTATTTTGAACCCCCGAAAATTTTATTTATTTTTTCAAAAATACAATATTCACTCAAAACATCACGAACTTTTTATATTTACTTGTGCACAAATATAGAACATGTGTAGAAACGAGTTCCAATGTGAATAATGAAAGCATTTATAACTTATAAATGTTTCAAACGAATTGAATATTGCCCATTGTAACTTTATTATTTAATTATGCTGTAACAAGATAGTCATGTTTATCATTGCATGAAACGTAATGAACGGAATTATTGACCACGAGGTATCATTTCTCCTGAAATTCCATACGGTCCGATTCATAAATATGTATGTATTCATAAATCTGGCTGTTAATTATCAGTGAAATGAAAAACATTGCACAGGCAATGCCGACGGTCATCGGCACCGGCTCGAGTGCAGAAAATATTTTTATTACAATCGAATACATTGTCGATGAAAAACAATTTATAAAACAACTTTTATCAAAATGGGATTTTAAACAATTATATTTATTTAATAATATTGCTATTTAGTATTATTCAATACTGACATAATATTATTAAATACAAATAATTCACAAAATTACGACTTTGTAAATTAAAATTTTATACAAATTCACAAATTTCGTATAATAAAATATCCACCAACTCACCGTAAGATTACCGAGATTTTTGACCCTGCAAACAAGATGAACGGTTTTTCCGACCAATCCGGTAGTGTTCGACTCCACCGTAGTGTCGAAGTAAGGTCCGGTTTCCGGTGTCGGTCGATCCTGAAGAAAATCGCTAATGAAGCTCCTCGGTTCGTGAGCCGTGCCTTCTGCAAAACAAAACGGCACGTTGACGATCGTTACCCCATTTAATTCGTCATCGTTGTATTTTCGAACGATAATTAAAATAACGTTAGCCATCATATTTCGCCCGATAATTCGACGAGCATAAATTTTATCACAAAGAATTTCCCAAAAAATCCCTCGTTAACTCGTCTTAAATTATTTGTCACGAGTAACAAAATTTCGAGCAACTGGTAGAACTCTATTTTGTTTATCTTCCTAATATTGTTGTATCTAAGCTCAAGAGCAAACTATCCAAAACCGTCTATTAACCCACGAATCCAACTACGTCCGTCTCTCCCAACTTCGCGTGGCTTGCACCACAGCGCATAGACCACGAATATCAGCACGTGCATAGAGACACTGGACCTTTTGACCCGGACCAAAAAACTGGGTAAATTGAATAATTGTATTATAAAATTAAGCCACTATTTTTAAACAATTACTAACCATAGTATTTCGATACAATAAACTTATTGTATGCACAGAATTGGGTCGAATCCCTTTCATTATCATCGAATTAGTAACTCCACCACACAAACTAACAGAACTTCTCGACGTTTCTCACCGAATGAACTCACTAGGCTCGACGTTCGGCTCAATTTTCCCGTCATTATCCTCGAACGCGACATAGCTCTCGTTAAATTCCACGTATCTCGCGAATACCATCGTTTCGACAAAATGTTCATAATCTCGTTTCGATCCACTAATGCAATTAACCCCCCTCCCCTATGAACGACCTACGGAAAAATTATCTTCAAAACTACCCCTCTCGCTAGTTTGATCGACGATAACTTGAAATGCCAGAAACATTGCTGTCACGTTCTCTCGTTATCACGTGTCGACGCACACGTTGCATCGAAAATACTCGTACGGTTTATCAACGGTTTCTCGACTCTTCTGGGTATAAACTGTAATTTCCCAAAGCATCAAAATTCAATCGCAAATTTGATTACGGCAACGTACCGATATTTACGTAGATATTACTCAACGTACAATAAAATAGGTTCAATACACACCCACACCTACACTCAAACACACACACGTATATATATATATATATATATACATATAAATCTCTGTACGCGGCATCGTGCGAGCATTCGCAAATATACATAAATGAACGACAATGATCGGATAGAACGAGTAGCAAATTTGGAGAACTACGGGTTACGCGGTACCATTATGATATCGCGGGTAGGCCGAAAGTACACAGGAGGCGTAGGCCCGGGAGCCCAGATTTTCATACCGATGTACTATATCAAACGTATCTGCGCACCGCATGCATATAGATTTTATAACAATGATTTAGAGAGCGACAGAAGTGTACACCCGACGTACCGTGTAAGCCTGGTGCAGTGCGGCAAATACAATCGTAGAGTCCCGTACGGGGGTTATCACTGCCCGCGTTCGCGACTCCACGTATTATACGTACCTATATTTATATTCGCCCGAGCCCGAGTGTATCGCACGAGTTTGTATTACACACGCGCCCGCAATACTCTACAATACATCGACGTGTTTCGCTCGAGAATTTCAACCCCGAGGTGAACTCTCGTGGCGTTTCGGTTTACTCCGTAGAGGAGAGGGCTCACTGTACAACCTTCGCCAGATCTCTTGCACACCCGTCATATCCTCCGCATGCAGTTCGTTTATATATGAATTTTTGCACGAAATTACTTGTACCGGTATCTACCCGGCGTTTCACGGTTTAAATTCTTATTCGAATGCCCGTGTACTACGGGACTATATATATATATATATATATATACATATGTACATATGTATATTACGTGAATTGAGGAAGTGCAGCTGCGGTTTTGTAGCCTGGAATGCCGAGAATTATTTAAATCGTCGAGAGTGGCAAACTTTTCTCATTCTAAAAATAGAATTTCGGCCCCACTCGAGAATCAACTTTAATATAACGTTTCGTTGAACGACGAGACGGGGAGAAAAAATAAAATGAACAAATAATCGTTTAATTGTCGAACATAGTTTAGCCTCGTTTTTTGTTTTGTTTTATCGTGAAATATGAATTTTTGTTCAAACCGTGCGAACTCCAGTTGAATCGAAAAAATTTACTTCTTGAACGTGCGAGGGAAGCTCGCTGTTTATTCGCTTTTGACTAAATCTGTGTTCCCGTGACGAGTCGATAAAATATACACACCGGGCGTGCGAACTGTATTTGCGATACTTTTTGTTCTGTCTCTATCCCTCTCCCTCCTTCTCTCGTCGAGTTATTCGGCCAGAATCCAAAGAGCTTCGCGCCAATTTGGTGCAAAGTACTCGAACGAGTCTGACGAGGGCGTTGGTAAAGTCTCCTGAACCTTTTCCTCGCATCCAACAAAATTCGCGTGGGAAGAAACGTGTGAGAGCGAGCGAGTCGAGCCGAGGGAATGATATTCGCCTCATTGTTCAAACAGCCGTAACGTTGGGACGAGATGAGGTAAGAAGGAGGGGGGGGGCGGGATAAAGAAGTGAGTTGAACGAAAGGAGAGGAACAGTTGATGACGCAGGGACAGAGACTGAACAGTACGAGGTGTTTCTGCTGCGACGGATGAGAGCGTCGAGATCCGGCAAATGGCAATGAGAGAGAGGGAAAGAGAGAGAGAGAGAGAGAGAGAGAGAGAGAGAGAGAGATAAACCAAAAACGACGAGAAGGAAGGAAGAGAGGTGATCTCTACCGGGAGACACAAGTCTCTCGTTGCAGTAAAGAAGTGCAAAGGGAGACACCGCTTTTCACCAGAGAATGCGAGAACGAGGAAGAAAAAAGAAAAAGAGGGTGAGAGATAGAGAGGGATAGGAAAAGCTCGCCAAGGACTTGTAAGAGAGCGAATAGAGAGAAAACGAAACGAGAAAGACCAGACGTATCTACGAGGTGCACGAGAGAGGGTGTCGTTGGATGGGAGAATGGGGTAACTGCTGCACTCGGGCGAAAAGGTTGACGGTGCGCAGGAGGCTGAAGACGTGACTCTGAAACCGGTACGCGTTTTCTCTGGTTATAGAACTGGAGGAGAGCACCAAGAAAAACGTGTACCTCGTCAAAAGCGTAGGGATAGATACCATACCGTTTATACATATACATATATATACGAGCTAGTATTTTTACGGTATATGTATACGTATATACAAAATGGTGGTAAAATTTCTCGCGGTGACAAACAGGAAGCGGCTCTCTCCGGTGCCATTTGCGATAGAGATCGTTTCACGTTCCCGCGGCTTTTCGTGTATATCCCCGGTGGTAGAATCCTATTCGCGTATGTATGTGTGTGTGTCTGTATTTTCACGTGTACGTGTGTCACGAGTGTGTTACGCGAAAGTCGAAACAGCCAGAATTGTCGGAAGAGAGTAGAGGGACCAACGACCCTATCTAACAACGCGAGACAAGCCCTTTTACGAGGATTCCCGGATCCATGGACGATGAAGTTTCAAACTTGATATACAAAACTCTCGATGAGTATGGCCAACCGCATCTAGTACTTTAAACTACAACGATTCTCGTAGATCGCACTATGTAGCTTTTCACTTTTTTAAATAATTATAGTCGTTTGTTCGAACGGGAAACGAGATTTATTAATTAATCATTGAGTTATTATTATTTCTTTTGGTTATTTGATTTATTTCATTTATTTCTTTGTTTTTTTCTTTATTATAATTTTATTCACCGCTAAGTACGCGCTGCCCATTTACCTTTTGTAATTCAGAAGACTTTGCAAGTGACGCTTGAGAAAGTGCGCGAATGAATGAAAAACACGAGCGAGTCCGGTGTGAGAAGTGAACGATGAATAAGTGAGGCCGAGTTTAAGCAGATGCATACAGGCGTAATGTAGAGAGGCGAGTAATATACAGACGGATGAAAATTGGAAGTCAAGTGGCAACGAGATAGTAGACTTCGCCCGTGTGTGTTTTATATACGAGAACAAAGAGAAACCGGTAGGAGGGACAGAGAGAGAGAGAGAGAGAGAGAGAGAGAGAGAGAGAGAGAGAGAGAGAGAGAGAGAGAGAGAGAGAGAGACATACATTCATTCATGGAATGAATTCATGGAATTCTGAATATGCCCTCAATGAGACCATACCGCGGTGGATGGTCCCGTTGAAGGCATTTTCCTCTGACACTACCAACGTTTATTCAGATTTTCAAAACATCCCTCGCTCACCTCACATACGAGACATTTTTCGACGATTCGTATCAGGACGCATGAAAATTCAAACCCGTTGATAAAATATCAGCTCGACGCTTGAAATTATTACAGTAAAACAAAAATAGAAAGAAAAAATAATAAAAAGAAAAAGTTTATAAAAAGAAAACAATCCTTTTCCTCGAAAAAATACCAGAATTCCGCGAGAATTCCCAGATATAACGTTTCTTATTACTATTTTTCCTTTTAAAATAAACATCCCGTACATAAACTTCACGGTACGTTAAAGCCGGCGAGCACAATTATACCGATGTGCGTTATTAACTCCGATTATTCACCAGCGTCCATCTCCCGCGGTTTAGGGTTCGCGGCGGGCACTAACCCAACTTGTTTATAGCCCGGCAATTCGCGCACTCGGCCTCATGAACTTGCATCCGGGGAAAGACCATTAAACGACATTCAACGTGGAAGAAAGAGGAAGAAAAAAAAACGCCCAAAGGCCCATTAAAATTCACGATACAGTTATAGTCAAGGCACGCGAAATAAGGGTTGCACAAGCCGGTTGGAACATCGCGTGCATTTTACGCAAGCCCCGTGTGGGTTGGTGTGTTATGCAGAAATGTAGGCGCGGCAACAAGCGTCACGGTTCTTCCCCCCCCCCCCCCCCCGCCTTCTCCTTTCTGCGTTCTCGCTCTACCTTTCTCTTTCCCGTTCTCCTAATTATGCGGGTGCCTAATTAGAAACGAGCTTTGCTCTGAGGCTTCTCTCATTTCCCCCACCCTCCACGACTCTTAGCGCTCCACGTGCTCGTCTCCGTTACAGAAAACCGCACAGGAGTTTGCTCGTTTTCCTCATTCACGTTCGCATCTTCGAGTTTAACGTGTTCCCCTTTATCCCACACGACCATTTTGATCTCGTACATCCCTGGATCTCCTCCAACTTCGGCGGAATACGCTCGTTGAGCGAAAACGAGACCGTGTACGAGACTCTTGACGGAGATTTCGAGTAGCGACGACAAAGGACAAGTGGCAGAAACGACAGTGTTCTACGCGCAAAGCGAGAAACGAGCTTGACTAACAGTAAGTTGATGCGCGAACGTGTCAATCCGAAATACTCGAGTCTCTTTGTCATCGAGTACAACCGGTCGACCATCTCATGTTTTCAATTCTATTGTTCTTTTACCGACGATTTTCATATTGCACTATTATTTTCGCGATCGTATATTCGTGTAATCGTTGTATTGTCGAGCTTTTGGAGACCTTGGCGCGGTTCGAGCCGAGGAATACGAGAAAATCGGTCTCAAATCATTTCTCATTCTGTCACTGTGAGAGTTCTTAGACTATAAATATATAAATATATAAATATATATATATATATATATATATATATATATATATATATAAATATATATCTATTTATAGTGTAAGAACTCTATATATATATAGTATGTATATATATATATATATATATGTAACGTTATCCCGAATAATAGCAGAAGCTTGGACCTCGTGGTCTCAGATTTTCTTGCAACATCAGAGTTCATTTACGTATATAGAGATATACGGAGTTTTTTTTTTAAGATTTTTCGTTTCGCCCTCGTTTCGCTATTCATACAATTTTTTAATCGCGAATAACAATAATTAATAATATCAATACAAAAATGGGTTTTTACGTTGAACATTTCCTGCTTTCGAATAACAGCCCATTGGATACAAATTTAGGAAAACCGTAAACAAAATTTTGGGAAACATATAAGACTATTTTTAGCCACGAGTCTATAATTTGTTATCAAAACCATCGTCTGGATATTCTATCAAGCAGGTAAAATACTTCTACGAATAAAAAACATATTTATCTTGCTCGAAAATTAGAGGATTTCGGCCACAACTAGTTTTGTAGATTTTATAAATTTTTTTTTCATACAGCTTTCCTGAACTTTTCTGTGGCGTGCAATATGTCTCTCGTTATTATCGGGAGATAAATAGAACTGTAATAGAGAACGACAGAAACGGGGGATGAAATAATCGACTGTTTTAAGTAGAAAATCCTCGTGAGAGAAACGATGAAAATTTAATGGACTACGAAATGAAACGGATTGTAGCGAGTGTATCGAAAATTTAATATACCTATTTTTTATTAGCGTGTAACTGTTTAGTGAGAAAATAAACTAAATGACTTATACTCCGAGAACGAAATTACGAGTTTATTTCGTATAAAATGCCTGTAATTCGTTGCGCTCTGTGAGAAATGATAAAAGTACGAGGCAAGACGGAAGCTGATAAATGGGATGGAAAAATAAAATACCAGACAGCGGGAAGCTTCGGCTTCTTTCTTTCTGGTTTATATGAAAAGAAGCGTTGGCTTATGTTACCCGGACGAGCTTTTCCCGCGCGCTTCTGCCGCGTTCTATACGTTTTCTCGTAGCGCGCGCACTGTTTTCATCCAAGTTACTTCCTGGCTTTTCTCTCGGCTTACGCTCGGGCGCGTAGACGAGTCTACTAAGCGATAAATACACTAGATAGTCGGAGGGATGAGCGAGAGGGAAGGGAGAGAACGAGGGAGAGGTAGCAAGCATTTTCCATGCAGCAAAGACTCGAAGCATTGTTCGACCCCTACGCTGTATAATAACCACCTTTCCGTTGTTCCAAAAGTCATGCAAGGGAAACCATACGTTTGCCTATCGCGCAATTTCCGGCCTAAAATTTGATTTATGATATCATTTTAATATTTTTTTTTTTCATTTTTCCAAACAAAAAATCAATTTTTATCGGTTAACTTAATTTTTCCTACTACGACATAAAATTTTGTAGCAAATTTATTCGACCGAAACAACTATTTCCCATCGGATTCTTGTTTACGTATCTATAAGGTACGCACGTAAAAAAGAGAAGTCTTCCGGAGCTTCGGGAAGTAAATATTTTTAAATTTTAATGCTTCGTCTTGATTTCTTCCCTCTCAGGTTTTTTTTTGGTTCACCTATATTTTATTTTTTGTGTCTCGGGTCGAATGATACGCGATGAATATTTCAAGCCACTTTTATTTTTCATCTCTTCTCATCAGTGTACCGGCACGAGCCAACCTCAATTTTACCGGCCGCGCTCAAAGCTCAAAGTCGTTTACGCCCTCCTGCACTATCTCATACACTTCTCTCTCTCTCTCTCTCTCCCTCTCCCTCTCCCTCTCTACCTCCCTCGTTTTTCCCTTTCGCTCTTGCTATATATCCTTCAGACGCCAGGAGTTACGAAACAAAAATATAGGAGTAGAGAACCACGTCGTCAAGCCGACGTTGGCTGGAAGGGATCTAATTTTGAATTATGAAATAGGACACTCGGCTGACTCCTGCGAGTATTATTTCTCTCTCTCTCTCTCTCTCTCTCTCTCTCTCTCTCTCTTTCAAGTGAGAGAGAGAGAGAGGGAGATGGTGAGAATGGCGAGAGAAGCGTGCCGAGGGAGAGCCTCGTTGAGTCGTACGCATGAGAACTCGTGGATGGGGATACGGTGAGAAAAAAAAACGTCCGAGAGGCATTATTTCATATTACGCGAGAGTGTGTAGCGAGAATTCACGCGGCGCAAAGCCCGGCGAGATAGCTAGAGCAAATATTTGTCGACGACGGTTGTAGGTCGAGAGCACGTCGTAGTCACACGTCTCTGCGCTTAGCCATTTCTTTCTTCTTCTTATTACACCCAGGAAAAAGAATAAATTTATTCAAAGCAAACTAATAATCAAATAAATAAAAAAAAAAATATATATTTAAATTAAATATACATTTAATTTGCCGAGAAGGAGAGAATTGCGCGATATTCGCTCCTAATTTACTCGAATAATTAGCAACTACGCTAGTTTGAAAAATTTACGACGTAATTCGTGTTTTATTAAAGATCCTCGAGTTACTTTTCGCGATTCGCCGATTGCACCGAGATACGCGAAAGGTCGATGGCCCATGACCAAATTTGAGATCCTCTGCGGAGGACAGCTGACGGTGGTGAAGCATATCTAGGATATGTTCTTCGTGATGGAACGTTGAGCCTTTTGTTTGTCGACATGAAAAAGAAGAGGCCAGTCGCTCGCAACGGCGGAGAAAACCGGCAAGAGAAAGAATAGAAGAACTGGGCAAAACTTTGCGAAAGTCCGAGGGTGTTATGCGCGGAAAAAAAGAGAAGGAAAGCAAAGTCTCGGTAAAAATCTCAAGACAAGCTATATAAATTTTACATGGACGTATATGTATATATGTCCATGTTAAATATATATGTATGTGAGTAGGTATGTGTAAAGACGTCGACCAACTTTCGCACGCCCTACAAGCGAAAAAGTGTCGAAGCAAAGAGCAAAAGTACAAGACACAACTTCCCATCTGTCCTTTTCCATCTTATTTCTTTCCTTCTCTCTCTTCTGTCTCTCTTCGTCTCCTTCTCTCTCTCTCTCTATCTCTCTTTGTGTGTGTGTGTCCGTACGTGCATTTTTCGCTCGATACCAGGGTAGTCGGACGAGAACTGACCTCTGCACTTCTCGAGACTGTAAAAAAGGACGTCGACCGGAGAAACGAGAGAAATAACGCCGCTATATAGCCGACGAAAGGGTGTACGCGTTATCCCTAGGGAAAATCTCTTTTACTCACGTTGAACCCGGTGGTCGTTGTCGAGGCCCCCAGAGGGTCGACTCTTTGTGCGCGACCGTCCGCAAAGCGGACCGACGGAGTCCGGAGCAAAACTCCACCTTTTCCGTATGTACGCGTGTGTTAGTCTTCAAACTCGCGAAACTTTCCTTCGACCACTTTTTCGTCATTATCGTTATTATTACCGTTACAAGGTTAAACTTATATATATATAGTTGCATACAGCGTGAAAAGCTTCGTCGACGATGAAATTCTTCGGACAACTTTGTGCAGTCGGAGTCGTTAGTGTAAAGATTAAAAAAAGAAAAGATTCGCTAGTCGCGAAAGGTGGCGAATTTGATAAAACGCGATGTCCGAAAGTACAGAAAGTACAAAAATTCTCTCTTCGATGAATTCTTTTACGATCGAAAAAATATTTGACCGAATATAATAATAATAATATAATATAATTCCGGGGAAATATCGAAACATACTGTAATTTGTGTAATGGAAAATTAATCGGTTTGTATCTCGTCTTAAATCTCGTCAATCTCGTCTTATCTATAAAAAAATGTAACGAGACCACGATCTTTCAATTGCTCTCTATGAAACGAAACTCGAGGTTGACTCAACCCTCCAAAATTTCGTCCCTTTCTTACTCAAAGATAATTAAAATTGAGAACAATACTAAGAAATTTACTCCTGCGGAATAAACTCGAGTATAGTGTAATGCTTCGCTCGCGTCCCAAATGTTGGACCGCGGTTCACCCTTCGCCCTGCCTTAAGCGCTGCGGCTAGATTTGAGGTTTTTGCGTTAAACCAGTAGCGTCAACCCTTCAGTATCTGCGAGGGGTAGCCCAGTGGGGGATGGAAAAGCTTTTATCCGTTCCCGCAAGAGAGCATAAATTGTACGCACTGATTCTCCCCCTCCCCCTCCCCACCGTTAAATTTTGCAATTGCATTTTGCTTTCACAATGCGTTCTCCTATTCTCTCTCTCTCTCTCTCTTTCTCTCTCTCGCCCTTTCGTACCCGATGGCCGCGTTATTACTGCGTGATCATCGTCATGGCGCGATAATGGCGATGAATCAGGGGGATAAATTAATGCGACGTTGTCAAGCGATTTGATCGCGCACGATGCAATCTCGTCGTGATAACCGTAAACATACGTTCCTATAGATATATGTATCCGCGTTTTGAGTGAACGAGAGAAAGAGACGGGGAGAGAGAGAGAGAGAGAGAGACATATTACGAATAATAATCAAACGTATCTATCGATAATCTCGATACGTACGAGTACCCATTAACGTATCGAGAATTGAACGATCGACAATGAGAAATTCTTGTAACAATGCGATTTTGACATTCGTATATCGAGCTTTATGGAAAAGCACTTAACGCTCGCGACGTATCTCGATGAATCAAATTTTATCGCTTACTAACGGAAACTACATATAAACATAAATCGATATACATATAACAGGGCACTCCTCGTTCCTCGAATGATTATTTTGAGTATGCCTCGACTTAACGAGATTGATGATCGTGCATAAATTAAAATAGATTGGGCCCTCATCGAGAGTGCTGAAACGTCGGTTGGCTAGTCAATCACTAATTTAGAGCGAGGGGGATAATAAGCGACGGGTATAGGGCAAACTTCGATGTATTCACGCTGATTAAAAACAATTAATTAACAAACGATGATCCACCCTACGCGCGTCAATGACGTCGTTAATTCTCGCGATAATAATTTTCACTCCGCGATTCATCTTGTATATAAGAGCTTTACTTCCGGAAAGTGAAGAACGAAAATTGATAAAAAAAAATCGTTATGAGAAAGTGAAAAAAAATGTGCACCTGGATGGGGAAGCTTAATGTTTACGAGGTGGAACGTAATCGTCCCAGGACCCTCGTTTTCTCTCCTTCAGTTCGCTACATTTTACGAACGTTCTCACATGGGACTGGAGATGTTACCGTGAAATCGGAAGTACGTATAAATGGGAAAGAAAGCAAAGTACACCGGAATATGATGGAGAGAGCGAGTGTGCGTGAGAGATAGAGAGAGAGAGTGAGAGAGAGAGAGAGTGGGAGAGAGAGGCAGAGACAGAGACAGACAGAGTAAAGAGGTATGGATAGCGAGAGCAGAAACAGCCGCTGCAACCGTTGGTTTTACCTTCTCCAACCACTCATCTTTCCTGTCTGCTTGCTTCTGCAGTACCACGTTGATCCTCTCTGTACTACTCATATCTCTTTGCCTCCCTCTCCCTCTCTCTCTCTCGTTTTGTAGACGAGGTGCTTTTCGCGGTGAAGTACGTGGTTCTCTGCGGTCACCATCAGCCCTCTCTCTCTCTCTCTCTCTCTCTCTCTCTCTCTCTCTCTCCTCTTACTTTCCCATCCCTCGTTCTCCAACTCTCCACTTCCTCTTCTCCCGTGTTATCTTTAAAGGGATATATCCGAGAACCTCACAAAGGAACCACGAGCAAATCTCCCATCGTCCGCGCTTTCTCGTTAAGCTCGTTTCACTTGCACCGAGCTGTCTTTGCTGGAAGGTGCTTCATCGAGACGACAGTTTCATCCTCGCACGGAAAATCTCTCGTGACACAGTGTATTAATGAAAGTCGTCGGATCTCTTACAGGGATAAACCGGCGCGATTATTAGAAGCTTCGCGGATGAGAACCGAGATGAATTTTCAGTTTATTATTAGCCTTCGGTTGCTTTGCGTTCGGTCACGTTCTTTATCTTGTTCCAAGTTCCATCGTGATTACAATTATTCGACGATACCGTGTAATATTGGGGTATTGGCAATTTCGTAAATGAGAATAGAAACGGATGTTATGAGAAAGAAAAACAATAAAAATCGAACTACTTTTCTCGATGAAGAAAAATAAATATCCGCTCAGCTTTATCTCGAAAGACCGGACGTGAATGCCGGCGAATGCTATTTTTTTTTCATTACGAAATGCGTGATTCATGAGATATATAACAAAAACTGGCAATGATCGTTATGTGGCACTTCCCATTTGTTCTCGACATCCGATATTATACCGGCAAAACAATTTACTCGAGCCAAAACCTATCGACGCTCTCTCGATCCTCCAGCGAAGCACGAAAATTCATTTTCTTTTCTCATAATAAGGGATATATGAGACGAGAGCTTGGAACATAGGAAGAAAGAAAGAGAGAGAGAGAGAGAGAGAGAGAGAGAGAGAGAGAGAGAGAGAGAGAGAGAGGGATACTCATAATATATAGAATGGGATAGCCGATGAAAGCACCTGACCTTTTTCCATCACTTCTCGGTGGACTCCTGCGGCCTTCTCGGTCGTATCTGCAAGCGAGAGCTTGCCCAACCATCGCCCATATTATCCTCGAGAGACATAATAAGATGAGGTCTCGGATCATTCCCTCCTTTCTCCCTCTTTCCTTTCCTATGCTTCAACTTCTATTTCTCTCGTCCTTTCGCCCCTCTTTTCCTCACCTTCGACCTTTGTTCCACTCGACAAAAGAGAATTTTCGTTTCCGGATGACCGATATCGTTCGCGATAAGTCTCGTTCTCTCGACGACGTTACGAGAGCCAACCGAGGAGAGAGAGCGAAAGATACTTCACTGTTTCATCTTCCACGATTGCTCCCAAGAATACGTCGTGATTTTTTTTCATCCTCGCGTATATCCATGAGAAATAATGAATCACTGTTCGTATACGCCTAGTTAATTTCGCTTTTTCTTGCATATTTCTTGTCATTTTATTTGTGTCATTTTTCTTTGTATTCGCAATTGTATGCGGTCCACCGAGGAAGTGGGATTTTTATTGCGACGAAGTATACTCCAGCGTTCAAATTGGAACCAGAGACGAATAAAATCTACGCAAGAATAATCGTTTCATATAATTAAGAAAATGATTTCGGAGTAAAATCTGTGTTTGTTCTTTATTCGACCAATTTGTCTCGAGCTGGGCTCGTGCATCAATCGAGGTTAACCATTCTTTAATATTCCTCGGAAATATGTACGGAGATGTATTTTTGCGACTATTATTTGCTTCTTCCGTGTCACGAAATACTAAGCTATATATATAAATAGGCTCGTGTAACCACAGAGTCTCTCCTCTTGTATTTTCTCTCGAGGGATTACATCCCCTTTTCTCCTCGCCGTTGCTTTCGAGCGAAGCAATAGCTTCAGCACGCGATCCACGATTCTTCTTTCCCTGTCTCTCTTTTTTCCCTCTACACCCATCGACTTTTATCACGGTAGAAACTCGGGCGATCCCTCTTTCGAAGAAAATCTTGAAAACAGGTAGTCGAGGGAACGAGATAAAAGGAACCGAGCTCGTTCGTTTCTTACCTCGCCGACATTTTTCACGGTAGATTTTAATTAGTTTAATGCAATTAATCGCGAAAATGAGCCGTGAACGAATGACTTTCAGGGGAGAGGCCTCGGGGGCTGCCCGACGTCTACATTCGTGTATTTTATCAGATATAATCGAGTTCTAACGTTGAAGATTGTACAGCACCACGGTGACGTGATTTCTCTAAGGTATTCGCGTTTTTATACGAAAATTGTGCTTTTTTCACTACTCCGCGATATAATTTCACGATAATAATACAAAAATAATATAAATCTTTCGTTTTTACAAATACGATTTCTCTCGTCGGCATTCGACGATATTGGCGTCGAATCGGGAGACGACGGGGATATTGATTCGGTGAATTATTCAAATCGCAGAACGCAAACACCGCGAAGCTTCGTAACCTCGGGTCTGGCGTCGAAAAAACGCTCTCGAACCAACGACGAAACTTATAATAATACCTTACCTTCCGTGAGTTGGAACGAGAACACGCGGGCGAAAGCGCTCGGGTGAGGTTTTGCGAGTGAAGAAGTTGACGAGATGGCTGAGAAAAAAGGGGGAGGATAAACTGAAGTAGAAAGTGAGAGAGGGAAAGAGAGAAAGAGACGAAGAGAAAGAACGCAACGGGTGCAACGGTAAAGAGGGCTCTGCCACGATTTTCACGTGAAATTGCGGACAATTGCGGAGGTGTCTGAGCGATAAGAAGTGCAGAAATCTTAGTACTTAAGCCTCTTAAAAGCTTTGCCGCTTAATTAAGGAACGGAAGAGAAACAGCTTGGGAGTAGGAGAAAGACGAAGATGGAATTACGGTAAAACAGAAAAGGCGCGAGAGAGAGAGAGAGAGAGAGAGAGATGGACAAAAAAGGAGAAGGAAGAAAAAAAGCGAGACCATAGTACCTCCCGTTGAGAAGGTTCATTTCAGCTCGAATTCCCGAAGCTCTTTCTACGTTTCCATCTTCCCCCTTCCACCATCGTCGACTTCAGAAGGTTTCGAATACCATTCCAACTACCAGATGCTTCATCAAAGTGCAATTGAATGAAATTATTAAGAGGACGAGAGGGTACAAATTCCAATCGTATTTTCGTACCGTGATGAATACCGATAGACACTCGGAATATATTTCCGGGCAAGGATCTTTCGCCGCGGGACAAATTCTCTTATTAATTATATATTGAATATACAGAAATAATAAATAAAAAAAAACGCGTATCTCTCGTATCCAGCGACGAAATTGGTGAAAATAACTTCATGAATTATAAAAAATCCTTCGATAACGGGTTGGCAAAGAGCCACGTTTTTTTAATCCGAACACATGATTACTTTTTCACGAAGACGATTTTACGTCGACCTCCTAGCTTTAACCAACCGTCCATACCGTTCGCGATATAATCGAAACGGTCTAGGTATAGACCGAGCCGAGCCCGAGAGTTATGAACAGTCGCTCGTTTCCCTTCACTTTTGCCACACGGAAATAAACGGGGCCGGTGACTAATGCACTCTCTTACAATTCTACCCCATCCGCGCACCGAACGATCGAAAGCATTATGCGTTGACGCCTTCCATCCCACCTCCCACAATCCCACCGGTTATACATCGAAAAGCGTAATATCACGATGACCGAGCCGAATTTCTGTTTCGAGACGCGTGCGAACAATCGATTCGTAAACATCTAGAGGGACCTCGATAAAAGGGTAGAGTAGAATTCGATAAAGCGTACGGTACAAAGTGATTCGTATCGAGTTCGTACGACGAGGGAGAAAGGTTGAAATGCAAAAACTTCCGTGCCTCGTACGTCCGTTAGTCCGGTACACCCGACGTTTATCCGTTGAAACGTCGTTCGCGTGTAACCACATTCGTTCTTTTCCATCCCCGTACGACAATCTCGAACTATTTTCCCTTTTCACGAATCCCTGCGAATTCTCACTATCGGCATTATCCCGTTTCTATTCGTCCCGATGTTTCGACGCAAGCATTGATTTATTCGAAACGCGATTAAATTCCGGTCGATTCTCGGCGCTACGAAATTTTCAGTTTTTCGAATTCATTTCAACCCCTCTCCGATTAGTTAAATCAATCAAATCCAATCGAACGTGGTAGAATTAATCGAGTAACTTATCTAGGACTATTGTAAATCTAGAAATTGTACGCGATCATCGCAAAATCGCGTACACGGATAACGATACACCCGATAATAGGAAATTGGTGATATCGGCTTTGTGCACGTGAACAGTCAAAACCAGATGGTACGAAGTGAAGCTTATAAGCTTCTAAGCATCGAGGGACACGGACGTAAACACTAGAGGGTGAGCACAGGGTTAGTTTAAGAGGGATGGAAGGGTGGTTTGCACACGGACAAACATCGATTTTCCGCCGAACTATCATCCGGATATAATGGCTCGTGCACGTGAAAGCAGTTTGTAGGATATAAAGGGACTCGCGGACGTGACCGAGCGCGTGTTTCACTGTCAATGCGGGATTTAGGCGCGCGGGACTTAGCCACTGTTTCGCACAAATAGTACGGCCATACGGGTTAGACGATCCTATGCTTTGGGATATAACAGTTACGAGAAACACGAGAGCAAGAATCAATGACGTAGCCGGGGTGAAGGAAAGGAAGGAGATAGTCTGGTATTCCGGTCCGGGTGTTATGAAATTCACGGAGTTTACCGTGGGCGTATATACTCAAGCTTCGGGATTATTCCGTGCCAACGGTGTGGCGCTAACGTCATCCACCCTATTCCTCCTTCTTGCCCCTTCTCCGTTCTCTCCTGTATGGCCAGGCGATCGCGAACGTATTTACTCTCGTGTGTATTATACATCGACGAGATACACACGAGATAGATCTCTCAATCCTGGACGAGAATCGAGATCCGTAGATCCGCGTGTATCCAGTAAGCGTGAACTAGCGCCACCCCCTCCAGCCCCTCCACACCCTCTCATCCTTCTCATCTAGCGGGCGATATGAAATCGTACCGAGTACCACACATACGCAACAGACGCGGCGTTACCCCAACGCGAGAGTATAGACTCTGTGCATTCGCAAAACCAGGTTTCCCACGTTAATTGTACGAGCAATCTACCGATTTCGATCTGGGAACTAGCGTCTCGTACGTTAACGGCGATAGAGAACTGTGCGGAACGTACGTATACTGGTAGATGTGTGTCATACTGCGATTCTCGAATACTCTAGAAGCTCGTGTACGACGTATAAATCATTTCGTTATGTAGCGACTGTTGCCGTTGCAACTAGCGAATATATATATATATTTGCTATTTTGGTCGATGGACGACGAGACAATCGTGGACTCCCTATCGCAAAATCTATGCATCGTGTTTTAACCGTGTTAAAGCGTAATATAGCGTGCGCGATGCAAACGTAGTTTGCTCGATTGCGAGGAACGAGAGAGAGAGAGAGAGAAAGCGTCAGACAAAAGATATTTGATGGTGTAAGAGAGCTTTCGAAATGTAACGATGGAAACGTAGTTAGAGACGAGGGTGAGAGAGAGAGAGAGAGAGAGAGAGCGAGAGAGTGCGAGAGTGCGAGATGTGGTACGATGGTGCTTTTGTCAAACGATATTCCTGAGGAGGGACATAAACAGATAATGAATAATAGTCTCCTTTCACGCCATGATAGTACATGAATCGTGTAGTTTGCGAGAGATAGGTACCTACAATTAGAGCCGATTAAATTCGCCAGATACGAACTTTTGCACGCTCGTCGCAACTTGAATTCGTCGATAAACATCGATATCGTTATTTTTTTACGATCCGAGGATCGTTACTTAACGAATTCGAAATAATTCCAATTCTCATTTACCATGTCGCACAATGTAAGAACTGCACGTTCCATCTGCTACGGCCAAAGTATCGTCGTCTAACGCACTTTGTACAACTCGAGAAAGCCGCACAATACGAAATTCACCAACGACAAACCACCTGCCGTGCGTACCCATTTGATACACATGAGGAAATTCGATATTAATTTTTTAACCGACATTCCCCACCTGCATACACGAGAGCAGGCATCGGAGTCACCACTCTTAAATTAATCCATTAGGCGACACCTTGACACTTCGTTGACAAGACACTTCCGTTTAAGACACGAACCGTGACTCACGGGTGAGATGAGCATGCCCAATATCTGTACAAATCATCCTTTTTTAGGACGAAACAATAATTTACGTACTGTCCAAATTAAGCAAGTCTATGTGGTCTTTCCAAGAATCTCCTACTTATTAGCTAGATCACCAATCGTAAATGACCAATCATAGGACGAATCGAAATGTAACCAACCAATCAGAAGATTCAGCTAAGCCTAAGCAACCACCAAAAATTACTATAAAATTACTCGAAAAGAGAAATCGAACCGTGTTGCGCATCCCCGTACTCGGGAAAGTTCAATGGATCGTAACGATTTCGTCGTCGAATGAAATAATTCGGTGTATTGAAGTTATACGCGTTTTTTATTTTTTCGTCTTCAAACACCAGACGAACGCGACAATTTACGCAAACTCTCATTACCGCTCGAATTTCACTCGAGTTCGAGCGCCTCGGTCGTTCGTTCTCACCGTAGGAAATATCACGTAGACTGTGCAAGAGTGCGAAACGCGTCACGATTAATACGATTAGGCGCTTGTCAACGAGTAACGGACGGAGATAGGGTTTAAGTTTGAAACGGGCGAAGTGTACAACGCTCGACGCGTTTCCGACGTGGAAAATACTCTCGACGTTGGACCGTGACCGGGAAAAGCGCAGGAATGGTTATATTCCTGTCGAGAGGGATGGAAAACTTGTGGCAAACCCAGACGAGCGCGTACGACACGCACTCAGCATCGGAGGATCGAGGCAACCGCGCGTTATAAAAATACGATTAAATGCAAATACTCGAGGCTAGATATTGCACTAAATCGCGGGATTTGAAGCGAGTGTAGAACGACGGGAATAAAAATTGGTACCGCGTGATTATTCCTATTCGCGAAAGTGAGGCTCGCCACGAGGTCTGAGTGAAATGGCACATATCGTTGGTCTGTCTTGGCAACGTGCCCCGATAGTCGATCTCGATAGAGAGAACCAGGCCCGTGTTTAACTTTCGTCGGTTTTATAATTCGAACAACCACCGTCGACTTATCGACGGCATACAAATTTGATGAATGCGAGAGTCGAAGCGAGTGGAAAAAAACGAGATAAGCCTAGGATGGGTCGATGACGAGCCGGGTATCAAGACGGATCAACGATTTGAAAGAAAAGCCGAGCGAGAAGGATGAATCGAGTGAGTGAGAATCGCGAAGATCCGATAGAGGTCGCTGTTTGCGCGACTACCATCGACCTCGTTGTCAGTTGCCATTTCTCATAGACCGGGAGAGATGAAAGACCGTCTCTACGGTTGGAATAAAGGAAGACCAAGAGAGTAGGAGCGTATATACCTCGGGCCATCGATTCCTAATGGAGGGAAAGATCCACCCTCCGATCGTTCTTCTTTCACCCGTGTACAGACCAACGATTCCACCGAGCTGTGGGAGTCGCGGTATGTGTGCTACACGAAAAACGAAACGAACGTAAGAAACCATCGGGGTGTACGAGAGTTTGTGGAAAAATAAAAGAGCCTTTTTCTCTCGCTCCTCTTCTTTTTTATCCTCTTTTCTCTTCTCTTATTTCGTGCTCTCGCAAACATTCGGGCACTCTTGTCCTGTATCGAGATGATTCTACGTTACGTAGAAACCTACGCGATTCTCGTATATCTACCATTACCTACAAATATATTTTCCGCGTTACCCTCTAGAAACGTCAACTGGTACGTTGACGAATGTAAGATACTTCTTGTCATCTGTCGTTTCACGCGACACGTCGTAACTGATTCAAACCGTCCGTTGGGATATTTTATTTCGTCTGCGCGATTTTCACACCACGTCCGTCGTGTCGTAGTCCGAAATAAATGTATATATATGTGGGTATACGTGAGAAGCTATGCGCGTGATCTACGACAAGAGCTGGTAAATAGGTAGGGTGGTGCGAGAAATAGTGAGAGGATCATCAAGTACGAGGGAAAGTAGAGGAGGATACAGGGAGTCCGCCTTATCTCGTGGATCGTCAATCTGAGATAATTTTTTCTTCTTTTTCTCCTTCGACCCCTTGACAAAGGTCAAGAAGGACATCGACGATATCCGTAGACGTCAGAGACAGAAACGGATGGAACAGAGAGAGAGAGAGAGAGAGAGTGGGAGTGTCGCTCGTTTAGACGAGCCCCCGGTTTAAGGATCATGAGGACCGTCATTCCTCATCTCTATGGACCCCACTGAAAATGTCAGCCGTGTGCTCGTCCCTGAGTATTGTCATTCGGTAAAAGTGGGATCGCGACCAATGGCGATGTCGGAAGGGAGGGAATACGTTCCTACCGAAGAACGACCCCCAAAATCTCGCGACCGGGCCATTCTTTTTTCTCTCGTGCGAGACGAAGCAACGTTTTTCCGTTTTGCTTCCTCGCCCGTAAACCTGGACCATATCCCAGGAATTTGTCTCGTTCGCTCGATCGAAACTGTCGAAAGGTTCGTACAATTTCCAACAACGTCGACAATTTTTCCAACTAAAATACAATAACAAGACAAAAAAACAGCAGAAATTCATAATTTTCCGTTAAATTCTCGCTTCATTCTCACTTTTTATCCCAATAAAAGACGCGATTCGTCTTCGGACTCCACGAATTTCGACAAACACCGATCTTCGTAGACATTATCTCGGGGCCTAGACACCAGTTAATCCCCTTATAAATTTTCGATTTTTATTGGACCTCAAGTCCCTCGATACGTATCATTCTCGACCCTTGGCCGACAAGCGAGAATACATCGTGAAGGGAGGAAACGAGAAACAAAAAAAAATTACGACGTTAAGCAATAAAGAATCCCCGTAATTTATTAGCATCGCGCTTATTGTAGGTATAGACTAGGGAAGTGGCAGCCGCCTATACTTCGCGGTTGTATCGAGTGATCGCGACGTGTGTAACCGCTGTAGTAGCTTACATACGTGTCTCTAGGCTCGAATGTGCGCGTTTCTGTGTATAACGTGATTAACTCGATTCACGAGGGGATACGGTAGCCAGGATGACGTCAACTCGATTTTGACCGACACGCAGCCTACTGCATATACAACGTTACCGGTATATATTTCTCAGGCTCGCGCAAGAGTATCATAAAACTATTAACACACCCTACGCCGTGTACCGCGCCAGCCGCCCTCTCAATTCCCCATCGGTTCTGAATAGCGTCCCGGTGGTAAGGGTAATTAGAGTATCTCGCGAACGCCCTGGCTGCGTCGCTCTCCATCATTATTATTCCCAACGAGACTTCTCTCTCTATCTCTGGCGCTCTCGAGCGATATATATGCGGAATACGCCGCGACACGTCATCCATCTCCTCGTAGCAGGAATTAAAAGAGCGTCGGCTGCGTCGTTCAACCCCCTATCCCTTATTTTCTCTCTCTCTCTCTCTCTCTGTGTGTGTGTTCCCGTCATCACCACTCCGCAGTTCACAACTTCTCCGTCGGGTATTATACATAATCGAAGTGTCACACGGACGTTGCGTCTGCACGACATGAATAATAATATCTTGGGGAATAATAATATCACGCGCTGTACACCTTCACGATGATTACCCCTCGAGTAGAAAATGTCTTACGTTCGAACCTCCCTCCCCTCCGAACATGCTCTTTCCACAAGCCTCCGTGTAACAGAACCTTAACGAGACGTTACGCTGGTAATATATTCCATCGGCAGTTCGTTCTCGTAATTTCACGTCGCGTAAATTCGTTAACGCTGAAATAATTCCGAATTAGAACGAATATTGCACCTTCGGGACGGAGATCGCGAGGAAAGAGAACGAGATCCGGAAACGATCGAATTTCCATTTGCTCTTCTCGTTTTATATACATATATAGATAGGGTAGAGTCATTTCGAAAGCCAGGAGAACCATCTTGGTTTTGGCCGTAGTTACGTGGATACGTCGAAAGCGAGCAATAAGAAGACGAGAAAGCCCGAACACTGCGGGTAGTCGAAGCAACCCCGAGAGAGAGAGAGATAGAGAGAGAGAGAGAAAGAGATAGATAGCATTCCAATTCGACCTTAACGATTTAATTATTTTCTATGAGAGCAGCGGCAGCGGTTGGTGGGTAAACCGCCTGCGACCATCAGTAGAATCTCTCTCGCACTCTTTCTCTTTCTCTTTGCTGTCTCGGTATACCCCAGCCCCATACCGAGATCGGACCATAGGATGATTAATCTTGTTCTACAAGCCCCGGTGTGCGGCTCTATCGCCTAGCGCGAAACCGAACGAAGTCTACCAACTGGGTCATTTGCGCAGAGCGCGCAGACTCGTCCGCACGAATTCTCGTGCTTCAATCCCTCTCTCCGTCTACTTAAGGTACTTGTATACATAGACACGTGATATACAGAGATTATCCCATGTTCGAGCGCGAGGCGCCGGAAGTAACTTGGTATATTAAATTACCACCAGTCGCGACTTCAATTAATTAGTAACCTTAAAGGATAATCCGTCTTCCCGTCGTCTTTGCTAGAAGGCCAAATCCACGACTGGGCCAAATTTATCATAGGTGTGTAGTAAGAGCGAGGGAGAGAGAGCGCGAAGGAGGGGAAAGAGAGAGAGAGAGAGGACAGGAGAAGGTGTGAGAGACGAAATTAAATTGCAGAGGGTCACCGGAACGACGTTTCAGAAGGATAGAAAGGGCATCTGGCTCTGGCACGAAGAGTTAGACCACTTCCTCTCTGCTGCCTAACGTTAATTTTTCTTCACCGGCGGCGAACCTCCTCCAACCGCGAACTCTCTCGCGCTCTTACCCATCAACGATCAAATTCTTCTTGCCCTTTCCCTCTCTCTCTCTCTCTCTCTTTCTCTCCTTCTTACTCTTCTTAGATTTCCACTTCAATTTTTCACAGACTCCTCTCTACACCATCGATTATCGGAACTCACCGCCCCCTCCCCGTCTTTCGCCCACTCCCTATTTCCCTTTCACGCCGATTCTGTACACGTCCTGTACCCAACGAGGAATTCCGTATAGTGCTACGGTACATTCAAGGAGATCCTACGATTTTACGTTAAAACGATCCGCCCACTCTAAAAGCACCCTCCTTCCTTCCTTCTCGCTTTTCGTTACACTCGATGATCCACGAGATTTTTGAACAGGCATTACTCGACTAAAAAGCTCGCGGAGAGACGGAAAATTGATTCACTCGTGTAAGCTTTCTCCATACACTTTTTTTGTTCAATGTTCCGATCAATTCACGAGACCGAGAGATTCCCGAGCGCCGGAGACTGCGACAGGAGTCGATATGAATTTCGTACGGATCATTGAAAAAGAAAAAAGATCAATGCTACTTTTCTCCTTGAACGAGTCGTGAAAGATTTTTGGCTAACTCGAGATTTGTGTTCCTTGAACGACGAGTCTCGGAAAAATCACAAGCTGTCACTTCCGGTCAGAACGAACGAGTTTCTCACGTGTCGATGGGAAAAAATAAATTAAGACGAGATGGGTGGACGAGCGAAGAAATATAACGAGAAAAGGGACCTCTGTCTCTTGTGTAATATTCCGTTCTTCCACCCCTCTCCGACATCTTCAACCCCCTCGCATCCTCGACTCGCCCTTATCGCATCACGGTACGGTCGCTTCTTCGACGTGTCGAGAACATTGCCTATGAGCTTCATCCTGTCTTACTCGCTCGCTCGTCGTCGTCATCGTCGTATCGGTCGTCTTGCTCGTGCGCGCTTATGACTCGAAACTGAATTACGCGGCTGTGGGAGCCCCCGGGGCACTTTACGGTTTCGCCGTGGCAAAACTTTGTACCACGTTGCGGACGGCCGAGTTCTCGCTCGGAAAGAGCGTCACATTGATACAAAACCCTACGAGAAACTTGAGATTTCTTTCTCTCTCTCTCTCTCTCTCTCTCTCTCTCTCTCTCTTTTCCTTTCTTCTTTGCGCTCGACTCTCATCGACGTCCCTTCCTTTTTTTTCCCGTTCTTCGCAAAACTTCGCCTCGAGTCGTTCGCTCTCACGCTCGTTTCCTCGCTTCTGTGCGTTTACTTTCTTTTTTGTTTGTTAGAACATTGCGATCGATAAGGTTTCACGGATGGAAGTGGTTTCTTTCAACGGAATAAAAATAAGAAAACAGGAACGACAACGATACGAGATACGACACATTATGGAAAAATGGTCGGATATTATATCGCCCAAGTATAACATAGAAAAGTTATTATAACGTGGCACGAAGTTTCCCAAACACTTACTGTCGAGGATTATCGAGAGAAGAACGATGTATATCATCGTGAGTGGTGCGCCTCCTCCATTCACCCAGTGGCAGTCATGTCGTAAATGCTTCCGGAGTGTCTTTGCGCTGCATCGTTTCCAGTACATTTCACGAGAGATACTTCAGACTTGTCGTCACTCGCGTCTCGCACTTCGCACTCGCGTTCTCTTCTCGCCTGCTCGTCACTATATAAACGTAGTGCTGAATTTTATACACACGAGTACACACGCAAAAAAAGTGAGAGAGAGACAGAGAGAGGAAGAGAAAAAGAGAGAGTGAGAGAGAGAAAAGTATCAGGCACCGAGAGTGATAAATCTTCGAGTCCGCCAACGTTTCGCTCTCGCCGCTTGATGTGTCTATTATCTGTCCGGGGTTCGCGCACGATCACGACTCTTTTTCCTTGACCTTCTCAACTGTATAAGCAGCCCGATAACGTGACAAACGTTTCGCAATTTCGAGCGTCGCTTTACCTCGCATTGAGAAATCCCTTACCGAGCGAATTTCACGATGAGAGATAATCTTGTTCGTTTTTTTTTTTTTTTTTTTCGTCTGTTTTATGTTTTACAACTGAAATATCTATGGTCGAAAATATAATTCGTCGTAACTATTCGTTCGAGAGATCGCGCGTGTTCTCGTTTCGGGGGTTAATTGCCTGCCCCGGACTCCGAACATTCGACGCGATAATTTCCTCGCGTGTTAAACCGTAAATCCAAATCCAGCGTACCCCCGCGAATATATTCATGGCCTGTACCAGCGTGAAAATTTCACGTGCATAAATAACTCTAATCAGAATTATTAGCCGGGCGCGTTTGTCGACGTATGAGGGCTTTGATATTAACACCGGAGAGAGAGAGAGCGAGGGAGTGGGAGAGTGAGGGAGGGAGTGAGAGAGTGTGGGAGGGAAAGAGAGAGAGAGAGGGAGATGGAATAACGGTGGTACAGAAAATTGAAAGGGAAAAAAGATCAACTCGAGTGATATTCATGTCCTGTCATCAAATTCTGGCAAAATTGGCTGAAAGGCCAAAACCCTAATTAACGTTCGCTAATGTGTATACGAATTTACCCACATTTATTTACCATTCACGATTAAACAGCTCGCGGATACTCCGAGGGTAGCTAGTCGAGACTGGGACCTCATAAATTTGACTTTCATCCTCTCTCTCTCTCTCTCTCTCTCTCTCTCTCTCTCTCTCTCTCTCTCTCTCTCTCCCCCCTCGTCTTTTTTTTCTCGCTCGTCCACCTTGGCCTCCGTTGATAAAAACGAGCTTTTTTATCCTCAAACGTGTTAAAAGCATCGTCGCAGTGAGAAAAAAAAAGTCAAATGAAATATAAAAAACGTAAGAAGACGCTTAAGCGAGAAGCTTTTCCCGAGAAAGAGGAGAGAGATTAAGAGAGCAACGCGGTGAAAAAGAGACGATGGGACTCTCACGGTCGTGAAACAAATGGAGATAAAATAATAATAAAAACTGTCGTGACAGTGGGAGCGATGGGGAAGTGGGAGAGTGGGTGGGGGCTTAATACCGCGTAACCGCGAAACGTTTCGTAGCTCGCATGCAAATTAACAATATTCAACGCGGATTTGTTTCATATTATGGAAATGAGACCGCAAGCACGGTGTGCTCGTTCATCGTGTGTAGAGAAGGAAAGGGGGGCTACCAGAGCGGCCGAGCTTTTGGCAAATCCTTTAACCAGATTTATGATTTTTATATCCTCTTCCAAGGGCTTAAACCGAGGATCGCCGCGGTTCATGGAAAATATCGTGTATATTCCGGTACGCCGATTTATTCGGGCCTCTCGCGATTTTCCAACCCTTAATGACCCGTCTAGTAGGCGTCCGATTATAACAACGACGAATACGCTCCAATTATGTTTTCTTTTGATAGAAATTTGACGAATCAAATGATGAATCATCAAATATTCCACGTTATTAGCGTATCGCCTGGCTTTTATCAATAATCGATCGTGTTATTCTCGGGCATCCCCGATAAAAGGATACACTTACTTTGACGCACGTTATGAATAATCGAATACGCGCAAACCGTCGAGTGGACCGTGGTTTCAATTTCAAATCCGCGATTTACATCTCGTTAATTTTCCAACTCTCCAATCGCCTGTCCCGATATGATATTCTAATTATATTGTGCCAGTAGGTACGAGCGATTGTCATTTTATAACGAGACCGATATTAAATCATCGAAAAATAAATTCTCATTATACGATCGCGTCATTAACGTTGAATTTTCCAATTAAATCGTCGTTCGTGCGTCTAATTAGGCAGTCGATTAATCAGCCTTATAGCCGCAAGATATTGCACGATTTTCATTACGACGATCACATTTTCATTTTTTTTTTTTTTTCATTCTTGCCATAACGAGATTGACTTTCGAATACCTACGCGCATACACGCACACCCACCCACAAAGACACACGCGCGAACGAGTTTATATAGGTCACTTTTCAATTTCACTTTATCTATATCGAACGAGAAAAAGTCGTCGCTTTGTCAGGAGTGAACGAAATCAATTTCTTCTTTTTTATTCTGTAATCCCGTACACGATATTGCGAGCGATTGCACACGCGCGCGAACTACGGCCGGCTTTTCAAAGTCGTGTATCTCCACTTTGACGTGCGAGCGTGTCAGCCGCAACGGTCAACACTTTTCACGTACCACAGGGTGCAACGGACGCACGGAAATTCAACACGACCACACTATCGCACTCATACACAACAAAACGCACACATTCGCGTAATCGATCGCGCACCGTTATAGGTACTATGCACCGACGATCTCGTTCCGCAGCATCAGCACCGTGAAACGGTTCGCACGGATCTCCGCCGTTAAATCTCCACGTGGGGAAATTCTCATCCCACCGCAAAAGGCATTCCTTTTCCCGCGTTCGCAACGGCTCGAGGCACCAAAAGGATTTTTTTTATCTCTCATATTCAGCCTCCCTTATCGCGTTATCGACATTCATGATTGAAATTGACGTGCCCATCGTGCCCCTTTTTCTATTCCGTTTATACCTTTGTTCACCGTCCTTACTCAAATCGCGATGTCGATAAGACACCCTCGGCGATACGCGATAATCACGGATCACTGACGCGCTTGGTACGCTTTTTCTTCTTCGTTTTCCTCCCCTCTCGATCCTCTATCGATGCTCCAATTAAAACAACGTCGGATCGATCGTTCGGTTACGATCTCTTTTTTTTTGTCTTTCTATTTTCCGTCGAATCGTTTGTATTCCTTTTTATTTTCGTGTTGTTTGTTTTCAAACGAAATTCGTATCGAACGTTCCACCGACAGGCAATCGTCGTCGAATCGAGTCTTTTTCTCGTTACGCGCTAAATTGTCATTCGCGGTACGCGGTCGTTCGTAACTGGCGATTTTCGGGGTCGCGCGTTAGTTTTGCCTCGAATAAACCAACACACCGCGAGAAGAACGAGATATCAGCGGATGAGAGAGAGAGAGAGAGGGGGAGAGAAAGTGAGTGGAAAAGCAAGGAGGAAATGAGAGAAGCTTGATACACGCGAAAGGGTGCGTAAGGGTGAGCGAACGTAGCGACGAGGATGAGTGGACGAAACGTGGTGCTTCGGTTCTCGTGGTGCGGAGACCGCGAATCGACTGCGCGAGCGCTTAGCTAGATATCAGCCCCCGACCACCGCCGTCAACTCTTACCACCTCTCCTGGTCTACGCCGCCTCCGCCTCCGCCGCCTCCGTGTGGTGGTGGCAGGCGGCGGTGGACGCTACCAACGCCGCCTATAACCCCTAAACCATCCTCGAACCGGGCGGGACCGCGTGCGCCATGCCGCGTGTGCTCTAGAAGCCGCTCTCCGTGTTTTCGTATCGCGAATGCTCTTCCAGAAACCTGTCTTTTCTACCCTCTTCACGATCGAAACACCCTTACTACTTCTGTTTTTACAATCACTCTCGTACCTTTTCCTTCTCTCTCGTGACGATCGTCGTATTGAATTGTTTCTCTTTTAAATTTTATGGAGACTCGTTTTTTTACAACACGATTATTTCATTCTCAAATGAGAATATATTTTAGGGGTGAAAACAACGTAGAATCGTCGCGATATCAATCGTAATAAACATAATTCTATCGCGTTCAATTTTCTCGTAAATATAATACCGCACGGGTTTGTCGTAAAGCTCGGCGGGGTTCCCTGAAGAGGTTCGTTGATGAGTTTCGAAACTCCACTCGAAAGACGACCCCCGAATCGTTTCGTTTCTCGGTCGACGGTAGATTGTACCTACACCGGATCCCCGTATAACGCCGCGACAGTGTACGACCTATGGGCGTTGCCGAGTTTCCAATTATCGTGCAAATGTACGCGCGCAGACTCTCGTACCGATGGGACGAGTCTTTAAACATAGCTGAATACGGGAGTTGGGTAGACGAGCGACAAAAGGTCAGTGAACTAAACACGAGACATTTCAGGAATTTTCAGCACGATGAAATTCGCTACCATTGTTTTCTTTCAAACTATTCGACTGTCCAATTGTCAAAATGTATTTTTCAAAAAGTGTTACACTCTCGAATTTAAGAGAGATTTTTAAAACACGATACTTCTCACTTCGATCCCCACTAAAAGAAGCGATACATTTTTCAAAAATACTATCGCCCGTTTCTGGCACAATTCTACATTTATAACTCGCGACCGCAAGTTAAGTCACGAATACATAGGTTGGATCAAAATCATGGGCATTCTTGCCAAGTACCTATTTCTTGGAAATTAAAAAGTTACGAAACGCGGGGAAAAACGAGAATCTTCACCTTGCTGAAAAGTCGTGCAATGGCTCATGCATATGCCGTGTATAGCGTTACTGTGGATAGCACGAATACCATGGCTTTGGTTCACTCTTCGTACGAATCCTCTCCACTTTCGTCTACCAGGCGGTTTCCGTAGAACCGTTATATATACACGTATGAGGCAACATACACGATCGGTAAAAGCGCAGGACGATGTGCTTGGACCACTGCTCTCTCTCTCTCTCTCTCCCTCTCGCTCTCTCTCTCTCTCTCCATCTCTCTGCAGCATCGTAGCCCGCGGCTACTCTCGTACCTGTGGCACGATGCAGTAAGTGCGCTACAGAGAGACACGTTGATTGTAATGGCCATCTGGTTAGCACCGAAGAGGCTGCTACTGACCAGTCGCATGGATAGCAACGCTCGATGTCTATATACTTCTCGACGATTGCAAGCTCCCGGCATCATCGGTACTTCTCTTCCGTACAGGCACGTTTCGTCCTCTATTCAGTATCTTCCATCTCCCGACCGTAATACCCAAAGTCCATAGAAATCGTTGAAAATATACTTGCGCAACAATGACGAGGGTTTCTATCGACTTGCGATCTCTCGGTCGAATCGAAATATTAAGAAAATATATATATATATATATATATATATATATATATATATATATCGTCGATCGATAAAATTTGTCATCTTCTATCAAAATTCAATTTTTATTTATCTACGGCTTATCGAACCCTAAATTTCTCCTGTAAAATAGAGTTATTTACTATGTTTTCATTGAAGTATACGAATGGCTCGTTTCACCCATCGTCAGAAAGCACTGACGGTAATAACGATAACGTCGTATATCGAGTAATGATGGATCGATCGTCCATTACGTAAGCCCTTTGAATCAACCATCCCACGATGTAACGCTGGAGCTTCCCTTTGACAACCTCGACAATGAATAGAGCAAAGCCCCCCCGGAAATTGGTTTGAAAATAGAATCCTTCCGTAGGCTTCATGAGTGCCAGCCCCCCCCCTCCCTCCCCTTACGTTACCGCGTTTTCGCAATGTCACAAAATATACCAAAGTCATGTTTGGAAAATTAGCCGAACATCGCTCGAGATCCTTTCATTAGAAACTTTTCTCGATTGATTGGTTTGTAGTGGCAAATTGCATCGGCTAGATTAATTCACTGTAGGTACGTAATGCCTTCTGGAAAGTACGGTATCGATCGTGGGGGTTACCGAGCTTTCCTATTTTCGTTTCCGTCGGCTCGATAGAAATGACAAACCCCCTCTCCCATTCTCTCCCTCCTCTTCAGCCAACTTTCCCATATCCGCGCTCGCGGTAAACCGCTCAACACCGTTCTGCCATCCAACGTTATGCAAAGTTAGTGCTTTCCACACGGGTTTGTCAACAATTTCACATCGTGTAACACACCCGCCCCTTTCACTCTCCAGCCCCTCGTCAGTCTCGAGTCTCCGGGTATATAGATACACGAGAGGGTTGAACTGGCGCAAACTCATCGTTACCCCCCCCCCCCCCCCCCCTCTCACTCTCTCTCTCTCTCTCTCTCTCTTGCTTTGTATCGATAGTACGAGAGTTACGCAAGTGTAATATCGTTGTAGCAGATCGTTGATGTAACCGGTTAGCTAAGGGTGCGAGTAAACGTACGGAAGCGGGTATAGGCGCGTATATACACGTTTCGAGAGCGATGATTCGTTTGAACGCGCATACACGCCCGTGTTGTATGCACATCGCGCGCATTATCGTTCGATTCGAATTAACAATTTGTATTTAAAGTAATGGACAGATGCCTCGGTACGTATTAGGTTATATCGCGTTGCTTTAATGAGAATTCTACGTGTACGTTTTGCTCGTGAAGAGGGAGAATAATCATAATTATAATCACGATAAATGAAACGATTATGAGAATACCGCATGCATTTTATACCGTGACAGTGGCGGTGTTGTTGAACAGAGGGTTCAACGTATGCGTGGAATAAATGGTGCCGGGCGAACAAATTCGCGATATCGCGCTCCTGTGTCGTATAATATATTCTATTATACCTACTCTCTGTATCAACTCGAATCTGAACCTTTATGTACGATTCTGCCACGAGTTTTATTTTTTTCGTCCCTCGTGCCTCTGACGTTTGCCACGCGAGAGCATTCGTCTTGTCGCATTTCCACGTATGTGTTGGGAGGGTTCGCTGCGGTAAAAATACGACCCAAAAAGAATATCATCCTCACGGACATACCGGCGTACCTACAGCGAGAACCGAGTGGCCTCTGTGCCGCATCGGCGCTCATTAGCATTTAGAGTGTGAAAAGATTTATTCTCTCGCTGTAGCGAGTGTGTCTCGAGCTATAGCTCTGGCACTGGATCAGTACGCGGTATGCATTGGATTATCTTGGTCCATGCTCTCTCCCTCTTTTCTCGCGAACTCGACCGATTTGCTTTCCTTCACTCGTAACCATCGCTCTCTCTCTCTCTCTATCTCTCTCTCTCTTTCTCTTTCTGGTTTCTTCGGTATGAAGAGCTAATTAGTTCTCGCACCCTCCGTAGCCACTGGGTCATATTTTCCTCTGGAGAACTTTCTCAGCCTCCGCAAAGTTCTAGCGAGACGAGAGAGGTATTGTGAATTATTGTGATTTTCCTCGTTCCTCCGTCCTTCATCCACTCGAGTCATCACTTTCGACCGGTGGAAGCACGTCTCGAGTCTGTCGAGATCATTCACCGGTCGACGCGAACCTCCCCGACCAATGAACGACGATTAATCTCGATCACCGCGACGTTCGCCATCGAAAGCTCCGAAACCTAAAGTACCATGGGCTTTGTCTCGAGACGATAAATAAATTATTTTTAATTAATCACCGACGACGTCGAGAATCGAAAACGGGTGAAGGGTAGGGAAACGATCCGGTGATTTCGTATTCATCGACTTTGCGTTATCCGAACTCGTCCCTCGTCTCCTCGTTTTGGTTTTTACCGAAAGATTGAGACGAGCACTGTTTCTCGTCGTAGAGCGCGTCGAACCTTCGTAAGGACTTCAAAGAAAAATTTCGAGAGACTTTGATTAAGCAACTCGTGGAAACGAGCGCAAGATATCTCAAAGTATTTTTATTCCCACATAGAAGAAATGGATATTACCGTGGTTCGTGGGTTTTTTTTATTCGCGTCTTTCCTCGAATCTTTCCTTCCTGTCTCGTTGTCCGGTCCGATGAATTCTCGGTTATCGGTTTTAATGACTCGTCCTTTCTGCCGTTGGAGCATCCTCGGCAAAGGACATACCCAGAAATCCAGGTTGTCCGATTTAATTAACTCTCGTTTTATTCCACGAGCTTCATCTCTTCAAGAGACGAGACAAAAAAAAAACAAGAATTCTCTTGCCTCCGCATAAACGACGGGTTTCGAAAAAATCGCCAATTATTTATCCGTAATACTGTATTATCTCCGATGACGACAAGGAACAAAAGAAACCCTCGACGAATTCACGTCGATGAAGATCCCGCCGGTGCGTCTCCACTTCAAGAAAGAGACCTCTGTTTTCTTCGGCGCGCATTCGAATGTCCAATCAAATTTCACGACAAAACAAATATCACGACGGTGATACACGAAATGGATAATTAGTTTGTTTTTTCTTTCAAATGACGTCTTCGTGCCCGGAACAAAAGCACAAATACGTTCCCTTACGCTTCGAGTTTCGCGCGACTGCTGATTGCATTTTCCCGTAACGTCAAAGTCGTATACCACGAAGTCTCGCGAACCTTAGGGAATTGTCGGAGAATCCACGAAAGGGTAACTAGCCGGATTCTCGCGAGATATATCGTGGTCGAGAGAAGAGTGTCGTTGGTTCGTGGACGTGGAAGTGTGCGCGCGCGTAGAGGCCGCTAACTTGGTACAGCTCGGCGCATATGGGTTCTTCGAAGAACAACTTGGCCACGGTCAGACGGGGCGAATGACCAAAGTTCCATTCTCGCCATCTCGCTCACTCGCAACCTCCTACGTCTTCCTTACTTCGGTTTCAGGTTTGTTTGGCGACAAATGTGGTAGTCGTGGGGAGGGCTCGTCGTCGTCGTCGTCGCGCGCACGACTCCTTTGTCCGGCGAAGCGAAAACTTTCTCGGCTGTTTGTCCGTCTGTTAGGGCGCGCGCGCTGGTCCTATACCGTCGGCCTCGTTCAACGCGATTGTAAGGGTCCGGACTTTCCCCTAAGCTAGTTATTCCTGACCTCCATCCGTGAGTTTACCACGGTCAACCGGGAATCACACGGTCAACTTCATTGCGTCGTGTACGAAACTCGAAACGTGTCATGAATAGGGTTAATGCATTATCAATCTTATTTTCGAAAATCTCGTTAGTCCCTTTTAGTTCCACCCTCACGGTCTCGTAAGTTCTGTCCGAAGGGGATTGTTTCTTGAAAATCACGCAACACTTACGCACGATCCGCTCCATCCCCCCCCCCCCCCAGCTCCCCCCTCCACCGAGCTATCGAAGTTTACGACTAGTTTAACGCGCACGCGCGAGCGTCGCGCATGTACGCGAAGTAACATCGGCCGATAATGTGGGTCAGGAGGAAGCGTAGGTACCCGATGTGATCGACGGCACGTGGGGTAGATTGATCGAGAATATATCTGCCACGATTTCGTAAACTATCAGCCAGTCATCGAGCAGCAACGACAGTGACGATGATTTCTTAGAGTTTCTCACATTGCGAATCGAGCAAGATTATACTTTCACGGAAGATCGATTCTGATTTTGCTCTCTGTCTCTTTCTCTCACTCTCTCTCTCTCTCTCTCTCTCTCTCTCTGTTTCGATGAAGGATGCAATTCGGCCAAAGCGTCGACTCAAAGATTTCGAGAGGAATTTCGATCTTCGACGGAAGATTCGAATTAAATTCTTCATCGGTGTATCTTCTCGGCCCGTTTCGGTCATCGAACCGTGAAAGAAGGGTAAACAAGTTCCGTGTGTGATTTTGCCCCGGGTTAGATCTCGGTGGCTTTTTCATCGCTATATGATTCCGAGACGGAGAAATACCGGAGTTAACGGTACGACGAAAAAGATCCTTTATTTTCCAGTTTGTCTGTTGCGGGGGTAGATCGACCCATTGTAACCTCTTTCCTCCTCGACCCTTTTCCTTTGCCTCCGTATTTTTCCTCCCCCAACCCTTCTCTCGCTCTCACCCTCCATTGGCCTCCGGTGGCTTTGATGCAATTCGAAAGACTCATACGTGACTTTAAAAAGCCACAACGAGTTAGAGAGAGGGAGAGAAAGAGGGAGAGAGAGAGAGAGAGAGAGGGAGAAAAAGAAAGAAGGTAGCAGAATATGAGCATCAAGGGGCAGAAAACGTACGCCCGTTGTATATGATACTCGCTTGGCTATCGTCCAACTCGACCGGTTCGGTTAAACGAAGCGAATTTTTCCCAAGCTACCCCTTCTCGCTTGGCTCAAGCCTCCCTTATCAATGATAAAAGCTTCAAGCTGACCGTCGACAGAACGTTATGTGTCTCCTTTCCTCTTTTCGTCGTCATCGTGGTTCGCGGCGTTGTCGTTTTCTCGTTTCTTCTATTTATATTTATTTCTCCATTTTTCTCTCTTCCTCTTTTCCCCATTCTATTTTCCCGTCGTGATGTTCGTGGCTCGGGTTTTCCACGGCACTCGGGCGATAAACGTCCGGCTTCGAGCGTTCAAACGTGTGAAGTGAAACGATGAAATTGCCGAGGCCGGGAGTTTTGGCGGAAGAATGAGAGGGAACCGTTGGGAATTCACTCCGCTTACCGTTAATCCTTGAAACGTTTTGCCATAGAGGCAAAGCCCAGTCTCTCAGTCTCTCCCTTTTTCTCTTTCTCTCTCGTACTCTCCCTCGCTCAAAAAAGAGAGAGAAAGTACAAAGTGAGTGGGCGAGTGGATCGATCCGTTCGAGAACATACGCGCGCATTTCGCCTATACGTGACACTAAATTCTATTTCGATATTCCGATTCTCGTACGCAATCTACTGTTCCATTTCCGATACACCTATTTACTTCCCACGTTCCTGTCTTCTCTTATTAATATATTTTGTTTCGACGTGTAAAATCGAACGCACCAAAACTCCCTCGCTTTTATCCCAAGATAATTATCATTTTTTCAAAACGTCCTTCTTTCTCGCACACACACCTGCCGCGACGGAGAACAAGAAGTGAGTGCAAAGAACGAAGGGATAAAAAGATATGTATTGAAAGGAAGGGGGGGGGGGGGGGGGGTGATAAATCGAAGTTCGGTCGTTAGCAGGATTCTTAATAATCCTTGGCGACGCTTCTCGCTGCTATTCGCGAAAGAATGAGAGAAAGAGGAGACCTCGGGTCGTTTCACGTTCGCCCATTTTCTGCGGGAATGAAAAATTAAGGATCCTCGCTCCTTTTTTTTCAAACCCATTTATCAAGACCCCGTTCAAGGGTATGCTATATGTATATCTATCTATATATATATATTATGTGCGGAGAACGAATAAGAAACTGCACGGGTTGCAGAACGTAATCTTGAGCAATTCAAAGAATACCCTCTTGGTCGTTTCGGGGGGGGGGGGGTGGAAAAGGGATGAGCGAGTGGGCGAAGAAAGCGTGCCGAGCTTTCCTCGCGTTACTATCACTTGAAATATATATTGTAATAATTGGCACGAGTATCTAATCATATTTTCGTCGTGTCACTCATTTTCCGCCGTGTCAGAGCGACGACGTCTCATTTAATTTCACCACCGTGTCAGATACGACCAAAAGCCCGTTTATTATCAAAACTTTTACCCTTCTTGTTCTACCTTAGGTTTTCTTGTCCTTTCGTTTTTATCACTCTTCTTTCTTACCTACTACTTTCTCTTTGTCTCCCTCTCTCTTTTCGTGTATTTGTGGATTTTTCCCTTGGCTTTCGTACGAGAACAAAGACTCTTTTACGACTCCCCGGGTGACTACTCTCGTGATACGAACATCTCGCGTTGCAACGTGCACCATCGAGTCGACGATTCGAGACACAAAAATATAACGAGCTTCCCGGTTGATCGAACGATTTTTTGCTATCTCCTCCCTCGAATACTTAGCAAAAAGAAAAAGGAACATTAGCACTTTTGACGTTTCGTAAAAATTCGTGAATGAGAATCAAAAATTGATAACAGAATCCCTCGTACCGCTTGAACAACAAATATTAAAAAGAAACCTTTCATGTTTTACGTCGCCGACTGCCAGAGGCATTTTTTGTCACTAAAATCATGACGAGCAACGTATTTTTCTTTTACGCGACTATACGCGTGCGCGTGTATTTTTCTATTCGCGAGAAAATATCTTTCGAGTGTGTGAAAACGCGACAGTGGATGGAGATCGACGATATAAACTCGTATGTACACTCTTGACGCGTGTAAAATGTCGAGTGGTGCGAAGGGCGGGGGAGGGAGGGACGACGTGAAACACAGCTGCCACCGCAGAAGGGCATGGGGTGTGATAAGAGACAGGCCGTAAAAGTTACACCTCTGGTAGGAAGCTTCGGTGAGAGAGAGAGAGAGAGAGAGAGAAACCAGAAAAATACTTTATATATCTATATTGTCCTGAAGTGTATACCTAGAGAATACGGACACTTGGCTCGAGAGGTTTATGATTGCCGTGGTTGTGCAGAAACGGGCTTATGAAGGGTGACGAAAAAATATACATTACCGTGACAAGCGCGATACGTCGACAAACATAACAATGTTTAAAGAAAACACGGCTTCGCTTCAACGACTATTTTTCTTTTTTCTTTTTTTGACATCGTCTTTTTCCCCATTGCGTATACACCTGGGACTGGACGTAATTCTCTCGACGGTATAAACGCGTAACATTATCGGAAAACATCTGTAAAGAACACGTCGTTTTCATTCGTGAATCGCACGTGAGGCATCAACGAGATGTCTGTAGTTGTCGCAAAAACTCTCCGACTTTTATTTTATCGTACACAAGCAACTATACTTTAGGCTTTTCCGTAAACCGTTCTGGGTACAATGCAGAAAAACGTATACTTGGTTCCAAGCACGATCTCACTGCAGTCGAGTATATGACTTTTTTGCACTAAGACCAAATACGTTTATTTTTCGTCCACGCGTTGTATTTTCTTGCCCCGAGCATGACGTAGGTACCCTCTGTACAAGTATCAACATGGGTTGATTCGAGAACGAAAATACGAATGTTGCGATACGTAGAAATTTTGTATTCAGCGATCCGCGTTTTGCCACCTTTAAATCGAAAAATTGATCAAATCGGCGTTTCGCCAGATATTGGTTTATTATGGAATTTCCAGTGGAAACGTTAAAAGAGAAAACATAATTTTCTTTCGTGTCGGAGTCTGTTGCGAACCGGCAATAATCGTCTGATAAAAACTATATGGTTCCCAAAGTCGTCAAGGTGTCAAAGATGTGTTCGCGTTTAGTCACCCAAAACATCTTTGGGACTCGTTAGGCTGTAAAAAATTCATGAAACTCTCGATTTTCGGCCACCTATCGTTTTCGAGAATTCGAAGAGTTTTTGGTAGTATCGGGCCCATATATAATTTCCCATATATCCATCCGCAGTGCTATATACCTGGCGCTGCATCGCAGTACCGAGCTATACGGATTCACCGACCTATGAATTATGAACGAGATACGAAGAGTCAAAACATGAATTCCGATGGAAAAATTCATGTTTTTTTCAACGACGGAATAATAACCAAAGGCTATCCGTTTGTGGTCGCTGTTGAATTTTCCCATCGTGTGTATATAAAACGCGCGATATAGTACTTTCGCGGTGAAGTACGAAACGAGCTGATAGTACTTTTCCATTCCCGAACGAAAAAAAACAAAATTCTTGTACAGTCCGAACGCACTGATAATTCTGGTGAAACCATAAAATTACGAGACACAGTTTGGGTTTGTAAAAATTTAAAACGTATTGCGAAATGAAGATAAGTTTCGTCGAACAGCCCTGTATACGGCGTGTCGTCGATCTAAGGGTGTAGAACAGAGGTAGATGGAAATCGGTACAGTCAGTTAAATTACTTGTAGAATATAGCTCAAACTCGAGGAATACTCGAGGAAACCGTCGAAAGAACCTAGGCATGCACTCTCGAAGCTCGACGAGAGCTGTTGTACGAGCGTCCGCGAGTTGGACGAACGAGGTGGGTGCTATCTCGTGTGACGAAGTTTCTGTAAAGTTTGGACAACTCTGCCCCGTTTCAAGTGTGCTGCATAACAATCGGAGTGCGTTTTGGTTGTAGATAGCGCCGTCAGGGGATGTTGTCTACGAACGGGATAAAATTATATGCAAATATTTGCAAAAATCGATAATGCGACTATAAAAATCTGTGAAAAATTATTAAACAATCGCAATGTGATGAATCTAGCAGCGTGGTAAGACTTGAGATGTTGGAAATGAAATGAGGACAGACCGAATTCGCCAGACCATATACAAAAAAGTTATGGACATTTGTGTGACAATGTTTATTTCGAGTCTTTATGCACCCATCTTCGTTTCGAATAATTGCCGGGTACGAAATACTATATTTGTTTACTCGGTACGATAATAAACTCGTTAACTTCATACGCCCGTTAATTACAATCTTTCGCGACGGGTCTGATGCTGCAGAGGGTCGTCAAAAAATATCATTAATAGGAAATATAGTTCAAGAATACCAATGAAACACAAGAAAAATCTTGAACCTCGAAAATCATGATTCGCGAAGTTCTATCAACTGTAAGTTTTTAACAACCTTTTCCATTATCATCGATGAAAGACTTGATGGGTCGCGAGAAATTCAAAGAGAAAGCAAGGACTTAAAAAGCAGCATTCTCAGAGTAGGTGTGGACGATTTTTTTATCCTCTTTTCCATCGTCAAACTCTTTACTCTTTTTGCCTTTTTTTTTATCTATCCATCTATCTATATATCTCTCTCGTTTCACCCCTCGTGACCTTACTTTTTCATCCTGCTTGCACGCCCGACGAGCACTGCTTTGTCAGACTCTTAAAATTACGTGGCTGAAAATGGATCAAAGGCTCGGCCTGCTTTCATTTGATCCGATGCGCTGTCTCTACCCCTGTACAATCTCCTCAGCCCTTCACACCCGCTCGAGCCATTTCATGGTAGAGCTACGATTTTTAATGAGTACGTGCACCCTCCGATTCTCGCTCTAAAATCACGAGCTTCGCGACGATGCGACTCCGTGAATATTTCGGGCGTCGTGCATCAACTTCTAATCTAATAAAGAATTAACGTCAGGCGAGTAAAAAAATCGGCTTATGTTTTATCGCAATATCGGGATATTTTTCATTCCGTTATTTTCAAAGCGTATTTCTTATAATTCCTCGAAAAAAATGGACGCTCGCTTCGGAGTCTCGGCAGTAACTCTTAACAGGCTTAAAATCACCCTTATCAATCTCAAGTACACTCGCACATCCTGCCACTCGTTACACCCTCGTTTTTCATTCTACTTTCCTCTTCGCTCTTGGTAGTCTCTCCGTTGTACAAGAAAGCACGTTTATCTACGCTATCTACTCGTGACCGAAACATATCGGTGCTTCGGGAACGCCAAACTTATCAGGTCCAAAGTGCACAATTCTTCGTGTTATTTGCTGCGAATTGCAGTCGTGTGTGGGGTGGGAGGGAAGGAGCTAGTAATAAAAATGGGAATGAAGAGTAATGAGGGGAACGTGGGCAGGATATCTAGTTCAGCAATGTGAATTGAGGGCCTGGATCACGATGGAAAATATTTTTTACCAAATGAGAAAAATGCAAGAGAGAGAGAGAGAAACCCGATAGTAAATGCAGGAAATTTCCAAAGATATTCATTCATTGTGTATCAAAACCATCGTTATTTTTTCCATTTTAATTCCTCTTCACATTCGATGCATCGAATTCCCTATTGGTGGTTTTAAATTATTTATCGAATAAATGTTTATCGCCACTCGTCGATACCAATTGTATTATTCGAGAAAAATAATAAATACGTGAAATTAAATTCGCCCATTCGTTCGGTAAACACCACTGACTTTTCGTTCTATAACGACTAACAAAGAAAACATTTAGCGAATCGATGGGAAATATTATCAATCGGTATGTGTTGCAGTATTTCGATGTTTTAGGAAAGCGCTAAATAGCTAGTTTATTATTCTATCTGGAGCGATAGTTCGAATGAGCAAACGGCTGGCCAAACGTCTGTCGAATCGCACCGGCGCGACATTTTTTTTTGTTTTTACAATCGAGATTCTACCTTTCCAAGGCTTCAATAACTGAGAGAAGTGGTCGTTGCTCGTACCGAATATCGGAGTTCAATTTGCCGCGTTCAGGGAATATCTCGTTCGTGCGATTGTGACGAGAGTACGACTAATAATAATCGTGATCACCTCGAACGACGCTTAATTACGCAATAAACGTCGACCCGGAGAGAGGCATTCAGAGTCATAACGCGATCCGCAAGGCATTTTATACTCGTTCCGATCATTCGATATCCGTTCCAATAATTAAAAAGTTATTACGTACGCGATCGAAGTTCCGTCGTCAATATTTTATTTTTATTCTCATATTTCTTGTGTTTTTCTTCTCGTTTTATTATAATTTTTTTGTTTTTTCATTCTCACCGAGATAAGCGCCCATGGCACGTTTACAATTTCGCCATTATCGTGTGAAATACCGTTTAACATCGTCGAGTCTCAAATTGAAAGTTTGTTTTCCAATACGCGAAATATCCACCGAGAAACCGTAATCCATTTACTTTTTACAAATTTTGTTCTTCTCGCCGTAGCAATTATTTAAAACGTCGTTCGATAAAGTTTAAAAGAAAAATTGAGTAATCATCATAATTGAGTAGATTCGGTACGTTCTCGATGCGATTATAAGCCCACTGGTGCATCCTCGTAGCCATCAAAGTGTCGAGACGCGATTCTAACCGCGCGAGTCGACTACGTGGCAATTTTGCACCGACGATACACGAACCACCGAGCTCCCTCTTGCGCTCGGGGTATAAATAATACATAAACAGTATCGTGCCGGCGGTGTCTCGAAGTTATATACGCGTTTACCGTGTACACAGAACGAGGCAAAATCCAAAGGCGTTTCACGTAACAAGGAGAAAGACGAGAGGGATTTGCATCTGTGTCTGTGCGCGTCTGTGTGTGTGGATGTACACGGTTTAGTTTGAGGATAGGCTTGGCACATACGCTTCAAGCTCAAGCTCTATAGTTAAATAAATACCGAATTCGCCGAGGCGAGCATCTTGCGCTCGACGTCACCTTCTCTCCTTGCGGCGTATCCTCGCGTTTCGTGCAACTGGAACTCTCCTTCCAAAGCCGGCGTGCGGAAAGACGCGCCGGAATACCGGTAGAAACTTACTCGCACGCGTGACATCTGTCGGCAAACACCCGAGAAGCGTGCAGACTTTGGACAGTGAGAGTACCTACACATGCTAATCTTATATATATGTATATATATATATATATATATAATGATGTGTATAATGGGATATTTGACGTTAAATAGAAAATTTCATTAAATTTTATTTATTTTTAAAATTGGCGAAAAATAATTTATAAAACGACCGACGAAGTTAGACGATCGAAGCGCGAGTACGCAAGTCCTGACGAAAAGGGAAAAGGCGATGGATCGTAAAACGCCGAAAGGATTGAAAATAATTTATTAAAAGAAATAATAATAATAATAATAATTTATAAGCCGGTTGGGCGTTACGATAACATCCTTCGATCTCTTTAACTCGTATAATTTATTCGATGTTTAAAATTGTATGCGCGAGTACTGCTCGTGCCCAACGCCTCCGAACAATCGAATTATTCCGATAAATACGTCGATCCTACTACTAGTATAATTATGGAAGAACGGTACGGCGCATGTCCATACGTCAGTAAACGAATTTGAGAATTGGGACGTTGAAAGCTCGGACGCGTTTCCGCGCCTTCCCCCATTTTACAATGATATATACATTTATACAGTCGGAGCGTGATATAGGGAATACGCGCGTATTTACTCGATTAATCGACCTGTGGTAATTGATTTCGTTTTTTTCGTTTTTTTTTGTTTTTTTTTTTTCATTCCTTCCTCCAACCTTTCACGTGGTCGATGCTGAAACAGGGAGAGAGCCAAAGCCCGAAATGCGCATTCTGCATTCACGCTGACGCTACGTAGCGTTTCTACCGTGCGAATATACGTGCTACGTATAATAGCTCTCCCGTGCATTTTCAGCAATTTCGTTCTCGCCGCGCAAAATCAAGCCCGTCGAAATGATAAAAAAAAGATAAAATAAAAATATCGCGAAGTAATCGCGGGGTTCGGGCCAAAAGAAAAAAAAGTCAACGCGCATCCGAGGTTCATTGTCACGTTCGCGTGAATTAAATAACGATGATTTTTTATAATTCGTTAAATGGTTCAAAGTGTCTCGAGTGAATTTAGCACTGTACTCGATGAAAATTCGAGTGACCTTGAGGCGACGGTAAACGCGAGTATTTTTTTTTTGTCTTCTTTTTCTTTTTAATCTTTTTTTTTTTTTTTATTAACGATACGTTAACGGTACTTTAATTCAACCGTATTCACGGGGTATAAATTCCATTTGCCTCAACGTCGAGACTGTCGTTGACGAGAGTGGATCGTAAAAGGATTTTCAATTAAAGTCTCGCATTCGCCGTCGGGCAAAACGAGAACGCCGGGGCAACCTTTGGCTAACTGACGTCGCGTGCTCGTCTTTTGCACAATCCACTTCTTCGCTCTTCTCGTCTTCTTCCCCTGCCTTCCGTTCGTCTTTTTTTTTCAACGTTACAGGTCGCGCATATATAGATAATGTTTTACACTTGCTTCGCGTGGAAAGTGCAGAAACTCTTGGATACGATAAAGACTAGTGCACACTACGGATAAAGGCTTTGGCCATCGACCCGTATTATCGTTATACCGCGACTATACCCTCGTGTATTTATCGATATAAGAAACATTTTTTGTTTTCTCTTGTATACCGATTTCCTACATTTCTAACAGAATTACGAAAGAAATCGCGTGTTTAAGGATTTTTACGAAAACGTTTCGAATGTTGGGTCGAGACGGTCGGTGAATTCGTGATAGCGAGGAAAAATATATCAATAGCACCGGCGTGGCTACGATGCTGCCATGCTGGTGTTTTAAAATACACGGAGCTACCTCAAATGCGCACAAATATATATATATATATTAGATAGATATATAGAACAGCAGAGCTTTCATTGCAGTGCCCATAGCAACATTTCAGTGTCGGTTGTGACGTTCTCTGCGGCATCGTGGGTCGCGCGCGTGGCTTAATTAAACGAGATCTCCTGTGGATTTGCCAGTTCCCGTGCGGAGGTAAACGGAGACTAAGGTAGATCCAAACAAAATAAAATAAAATAAAAGAATGAGAATTATTCACGACGAAATAGCAACGAGCACAGTGGAGAATTTCTTTTTCTTCTTGCAATGGAACCGGTCGAAATATCCCAGATTTTTTCATGGAATATTACCCCTGGAGCCGAGTGTTTTGTCCCACGAGACAAAATAACAAAACAATTCTTTGTCACTCTTGAAAAAGTGTTTACCAAAAAATATTCCACCTATTATCTCGTTTCTCGCATTTCTATCGACGCTAAATCCAACTCCCCGTCGCTATCTGCTCGTCGACCCGAATTAAAATCTGTCCTCGTAAACGAGGGTGTCGTTCGGTAGATTCCGAGCATCGTATCAAGTACGGAGATATCATTCCATACGACATTGGTTATAAAACTTACCGAGTTTCGCGGTAGATAATCTTTATTTGATGGCGGACAAGAGTCCGACAGTGTTACTCTGGGTCCATCTCGGTGCAACGTCCTGCTTCCCGGTTAATGGTAAGCCCCTCGTTTCGATAACTAACCGTATAACTATATGGACGTCTCATAAAGCACGAGAGTTGCACAGTAGCGGTGTTTGTAATGCTGTGCGCAAAAGGGGCCAGTGATGTCTATCGAGTTATGATAACTCTCCGAGTACCGTTCCAACGGGGCGAGAGAGAATGAGTGAGAGAGAGAGAGAGAGAGAGAGAGAGAGATTCGCACTACCGCCGACAGTTGCTCGTTCGACTGCGGGTGCACAGTTGGACGAAGTTGTTCGAGCTTAGAAACAGTTGTGCTTTCGCCCCTCGCTTCTCTCTTCTCATCTCTCACCAACTTCCCTCTCGCTCGTTTCCTTAGTCCGTGTTCCTACTATTTTCCCCTCTTCCTATGCCCCTTTTCACCCCACGCTCACGCCGAGCACCGCGGAACCTGCTAAGAGAGATCGAAGGGAGAAGTTCGGTGTTGACCTTCGGATAGCGAGGTGCACTGTTTGCTGGAACCCAATTTTCCACTTCGGCAGTCCCTCGTAACCCCTTCCTCTCATTCACCACTGTGCCTTCTTCTCTCGAGCTTCGAATTCTCCATCTTTCTTCTATATATATATAGATGGAGAACTTTCTGTTCTACAATAGCTAATATATACACAAATATATATATATAGTTCGGTAGGACTCTTCACGTTCAAGAGCTTTTCCGGTATAAACGGAAGACTTAAATTTTTTACTCAAACTGTATAAGCCTTATTGGACCACCTTTTCTGCTCTGTCGTCAAGACGCAGGACGAGGATCACTCGTAATGCATAAAAACGGTCTACTACGACGATGCGATAGGTTGAGTTTTTAGGGAAAAAAAGTGCTAACCCTGCGGGTTCGTTTAACGACCCGTGGAAACACACAGCATGAACTGCGCTCTCGCCGGGTAGAATGTGGAACGAACACGCTTTGTTACTACTGTTCTACTTGTAGATCGTATATGTGCGCGTATAGAAATCGACGGAGAGAGAAAGAGAGTAATAGTAGACGAAGGTGCCACTAGGAACCTGCTGCGTTCTCGATAAAAAACATCGAACGGAACGACGCAACTGGCACGTAGCAAGAATCGAGCTGTGAAGTGCACCTACGGCGCAACGTCGAAGGTCTTCCGGGACGAACTTCGACCTATACGTATAACGCACACGCTTTCACGCGAAATGGCCTTTCAATGGATTCAACGATCTTTTCTTTTCGTTTTTTCTTTCTTTTTTTATTAAGCCCATCTTTCTTATTCCCCGCGTAATTATTTCCGCAATTATCGAGCGTCTTTGTTCAACCCTCGATGCAAGATACACGGATCAGCCGTTTCACGAGTCATCTTTGACGCTGGAGAAAGTTACTCCCGGATTGTATATACGTATAACGTTGGTAGAGAGCTGCCTATTGAACTAGTCGGGTATTTCGATCTTACCTTTCTCTCGTGTCCAGTTTCAACAGAAAGGAAGAAAGATCCTTCCGAGCTGAAAGCGTAACTAATTGAACGTCCGATTTTACACGAGGAAGAAAAATAATGAGTAAAAACGGTGAATGCGAAATTCGCGCTCATTTAATTATTTTTTGTTGTTTATTATTTTTATCGCGTTGCGACGATCTGTCAATCTGTCCGCCGATAATGAAATGCGGAACGTATTATGAAAATACATTATTAATTATCGCGTACGAAATAATAATAGGCGAATATATAAAATCTTCAATTATTTACAAGATGTAATTATGGACGGAAGAAAAATATTGCGATATTTACAGAATTTGAATCGTACGTGAAAAGTATCGTCACTTGAATATAGAATACAGGATGAAAATGACGACGAGAACGAAGAAAATGCGATTGAAGCTTTTTACAATTTTAACATTTACCTCGTTCACGCAATATTTTCTCGTTGTTCCCGCGGCGCACAGTACGTAAGACTCAATATCGATTTCGGCGCAAACAGGATACGTATCTCTATCCTGGAGCGACAGACGTTCGTGAAGTTTATAAATTTGATTTCTCTCGACGGGCCACGACGTCAAGGCTATTGGCTCGAGCGATCGCAGAGCTTTTCCTATCTTCTCGTGTTCCTCCACGCATCTGCGAAATGAAGAAAAATAACCTCGTTATTTTTCATCTTTCGTTCCTATTTTATTATGTTCTCGAAAAGATATATATATATATATATATATATTTTTATTTCCGCAAAAGATACTCTTCGAAATATTTCTTCGGGAGACGAAACGATAAAAAAGAAAACAATGTATTTTCGACACGAGATTTGCAACATTACATTAGACTTTTGACTCTCACGAATTGCGTAAGTCGACTCTTTCTTTGATATTCACCGCGCAATATTGCGCTCGTGAATTTTTACGATGATAAGACACTTTCGCGTCAACGAACTTTGTTGCAACGTTTCGACATACCGGTGGATTAGAAAATTCCACGTTCTATGTTCTTGGTTTTTCTTCTGTTTTATTTACGATCGTAAAAGTCGTTTTACTGTTTCTCGTGCTGTAGGGCACAACAATTCATATACATATATATATATGTGTGTGTATATACATATATAATAAATACGTTACCTGGATTTTGCTCCGAAAATCGAGAGGATCGTATCGCACAGAGCCGAGGGCATCCATGCTAAGAGCAAAACGATTATCCAATGCAACGGTCTCGATGAGGTTACACCACGAAGTCCGAACGTCGGATACGAGAATTTGCGATTCGCCAGGGATCCTCTCTCGATCAGGTTTCCCCAGGTGCAACCGAGTATCGGTACATTGTATACCGTTGCTTTCTCCATACGAATTCTACGCAAGTAAGCAAACGCGTCGAGCGTTATTAACGTTTCAATGATCAATTTCTCTGAATCGAATCTCGCGTATTTGTTCACCCTCGTGTTTCTTCGTAAATGAACCCATTTCAAGTTTATTTAGGTTCTTCGTCGAACGTAAGTATTTATAGAAGCGGAGAGCTCGAGAGTTTGTCGAGTGAAATTTTTCGTAAAACGGCACCCGCCGATTCGATTCATTATCCGAATAAATCGTTCGAAAGACTTTTCGCGGTAATTCGATCACGAAATGATACGTCCTAAACGAATATATGGCCGGGCGCACAATGTACGTTCGAGAATCTATCGAATAGGTTGCGAAAGGTTTCATTCAATCAGATTCTTCGTTCATCGCTCCCACCGGCTATATATTCCTTGATCTCGATGATCCAACGGAAGTCCCCGAGGCTCGAGATCCCATTGTGTAGGTGGCTATAGTAACCGTGAAGTTATATACGATACGACCGTCCCTCGTAGCCGATCACCAACGAGACGGAAATTACGGACTCGAAGGCTCTTGTACTATCTCGAAAAAATGATTTCGCGGCACCGAGATGTACATATATATATATATATATATATATATTCGTATGTATTCGGTAGCAATTTTGTCCGAGGGTTCGATTACGGGTGGAAAGAAATGCGACGAGAAGAAAGGAGAGGATGAGAAGGGGAAAGGGAGGGAGAAAGAGAGAGAGAGAGAGAGCGAGGAAAAGGAGACGGAAGAAAAGTCATGGCGAAGCAGAATAAGCATTGTTCCATTCGGTGGAAAGGGGAGTCAGATGCAATCGGTTCGTTCGACTGGCCGCGATCTGGTGAGGCGAAAATAGTGCGGGTCGGTAGAAAAGCCCCGAGAGACGTACGGTTAAGATCGGTAAATAAGCCTTTTCGTTTCGGTCGTTCGATAAAAATGCCCGCTTCACCGAACCAAAAGGACTCTTTTACTTCTCGCTGTTGGTCAAGTCCAATCGAGATTCCCATGGCAACAAAAAAATCCTCGACGGTTCAGGTGCACCGAACCTCGTAATTTTTTTTTTCACAGACGTACCTCGAAGTATCTTTTTTCTTTGTCGGGCTCTCGATTGAAATAACCACGCGTCACTGCCACTCTAAAAACAACATTAATTCTTCTTGACAATACAAAAACGGCATACTCGTTGGTTCGTTCGTATACATGATTTTTTTCCTACCGAGCAATCAATCGAGATTTTTATTGCGTCGATTGCTCGTCGTTACGGTTGAACGTCTCGATAATCGCGCGTCAAGCATTCGGTCTCGTTAAATCCTAGGCCTCGACACTTTGTTATTAAACTTTCACCAATTTACACAAACGTGCCATTAGCGTTGGAAATAAGAGAATGAGTTGCAACATCGTCGAGTCCAACGAACGATGTCCACTCGTAAATAATTCACGACGACGATTCCTTGCAAGCGAAGAATTCGATCTTTCGTAACGTGATTAATTAACTGTCAAATTTATTTATATCTCACGACGTCGAGGGAAGTGTAGCGATCAAATCGTCGATTGCACGATATCCCGATAGAACGAAGAACTTCGTTTACGCCTCGCTGGGATACGATGTATATTCAAACAAAACAAAAAGTCCGGAGTTAGCGCTAGTTTTTTTTAAATTATTTTGTTTTCCTTACACGCGACACTTTGCATCGTAACAAATAGACGTGGCCGCAATCTCTAGAGCCTGTATGAACAAGCAGTTGTCGAGCTAGATGAAATACCTTGTTCGACACTGCCTAGAACGCGTAGCGGTGAAGTGGTTATCGAGCGAGTCGAAATTGCTTCTCGAATGCTCTCACGACAGTTCTCCTGGAGACGGTGAATTTTGCACGAGGTTTGCACAATTTACTGCAACTTGGACCATGTCTCGTACCGCGTAGTACCAATACCCGTGGTGCATTGTCCGAATCGTCAATACCGCTTTACGACTCGGCGTGTGTGCCCGGGCCGCAAACACATCGAGCCGGCTTACTTTCACTCTCGTGGAATAACTACCGACCCATTTCGTGAACCGATACAAAACTGTGGAGTTTCGTGATCAAATCGTTGCTAATATAATTACTCTTTCGTTCACTCGCTTTCTCTTTATTTCGAAAAAAAAAACAACAACAAAAAACAACAAAAACAACGAAAAAATAATTAGAAAGGAACAATTTCTTTTCGTTGATATTATTTCTCAAAAATATCAACAACAACAAGATGTAAAAAACGTCGAGGAGTCGATAAAATCGATAAAATCGGTAAACGATCGAAAACTTACCCGGTGGATTTTTCCCACGCGGCGACGATGAAAGCATTTACAACGAGATCGATCGGCGCGACTTCGGCCGGAAGTTCCGATCTCCCGATCGCGTAACCCGCGCCGATCATCAGAGCCGTAGGTCCTCTCAAAATTTCGCTATAGCCCGGTATCGGTTCCTTGTGAGCCGGTCCCAAAAACGGAATTCTCAATATCACCAAAGGTATTTCCGGCAATTTTTCGTTTCGTAGGACCTCCGTAATTTGTCCCTTCTCTTTGAATATCGAGGCTGCAGCCACGACCGCTCGTAGACGCGGCAATTGTTGAAAATATTCGAAAGCATCGTCGCGAGGACCCGCGGCGTGGAACGCGATTTCGACGTTTTTCAAAATCTCGTTGTCCTCGTCACTTACCCCGAGACCCTCGTACAATAAATTGCCCTCCACCGCCTTCACCCGATTTATCGCGTCTGGCTCCTCCTGTCGTAGTCTCTGAAATCTAAAAATACAAATTTTCTATTTCTTCTATTTATTCGAATTTGCGATCGATAATATTTCAAGAAAATAATTAATATCGTCTTTCGAAGCGAGCTCGAGGGACATCTGGGACGGAAACTCGCGAGACGCTTTTTCACGACGGAGATAAACTTTCGTGCTCCCTGTTTCTCCGATTATTACATTGTTTAACGCGTCGTAAAGAACACGTTCGGTCGCGATCCGCTCGGATCGGGTGTCACGTTTTCCGGTGAGCCGAGGGCGTATACTCAGAAATTGTTGCAGGACGCGTCAGACCATATAGCTATCTCGATGTCATTTTCGTTCGCATAGCTCACGGGATACGGGTGATCGGTATAGCAACAAAAGTTTCGCGGACGCCTCGTCGATCGGTTGCGCCCTCGAGCGTTGGTACTTCCCGTACAGAATGGCGTTCTAAAAATGATTTAAAAAAAGGGAAAAAGAGAAGAAAAAAAAACCCCATATATTTATAGAGAAAAATCCTCGCACCGACGTCCAGCCTTGACGCCCCGCGGCGCCTCGCGCGTCGAATATTATCCTCTTTCGGTCCTCGGGGATGTTGCAAAAAATAAAAATGAAAAAATACACACACAAAACTACAGGCGCGTTTGCAGATACACTCCCGAAGTTACGACCTAACGGAGATCGAATGATAGAAAGCGATTCAATAGGCGCGTATCTACGATACAGGCAAGCCGAACCTTTGTTTTGTCGATTCTTTCACGACCGACCGTGTAGATTTTTAACAGCGAATCGCAAATAGCGCGATCGTTTCGCGAAGGATTTCGATCGTTAAAAAAATGCGACAAAATAAGAGATAAAAACGCGCTGCGACAGAAACAGTAAACGTAACGAATCAACCGTAACTACTCGACATCGTTTCGTTTTTTATTTATTGTAACAAACCGTCGTATCGGACGCGCGTACAAATTTAATTAAGAAAATAATGTTCAAATTTTATGGTATATTTTCTTGACGATCATTTGGAAAATTTGTTATTTTTAACACGTTTTTTTATTAATTTTTAATACACGACATACCCAGGCGAGGCAAAAATGCTTTTGATCCTGTCGTCCTTGTTGAGGCTATTTCGCGACCGTAGAATCGCGTAAATTTTCACATCGGGCAGAGAGCGCAGTAACTTTTCTAACAAGGCGCGTCCCAATTCGCTGGTAACGCCGGTGATAAGAATCTCGCGTTTGCTGTACCAATTGTTCAGAGACATGTCGATCGACCGACTCGCCATGAGTTTAGACTAGTATTTTGTGGCGACCGAGAGTGCGAAGCCGACGGGCGAGCGTCGCGCGGTCAGCGGATTATTAATTCGTATCCGAGTTGCTTCCGCGCTTCTTTCTTTTTCCCTTACTATTATTCCTTTCATTTTCTCCGCCCCACTCCTTTCTGCTCGTCCGGGGGCCTTAGGCCTAACCGTCCCATCGACCAATCAGCGTCTTTCTTCGCTCGGGTCCTCGACCCCCTTCACCGACAATCCCAGACTCGCATTCGATAGTTCGTAGAATCGAGAACGTTCGAGAAGTAAAAAAGCCGCGACGGGTCGAATAATGAATGGAAAGAAAAGGCGTTCGCGTGTATACGTAGATTATTTTGATTACGGCATCGACGTATGCATTCACCATTTTTTCGAGACGATTGTCATCCGGTCGGCCTTGGAAATGGATCGGTCGTCGAGCGAATGGCGATGGCTCGTTATCGGTGAATCCCACATAACTGGTTTGCAATGCGCTCATTAGCGTACGCAATTATCGCGGGAACGCGCAATTTGCACTTTTTGTCTCACTTCTACGACTCCAGCTTCATCAAGGATCGAAACAAAAAATTGCCTATCGACCCTTTCTCGATTTATCCAATAATTTCAGATCACCTATGTTTTTCAAAGATTTCAGGCTTCTCGAACGTTGTGACGCACGTGCTATCTTCCATAATTAGAGGATTACAGACGCGCGCCATTTCCATCTCTATCGTGAATCTTTTTAGAATGCAAGTCGATCGTTAATCAATTCGAAGTATTAGCAGGCTTATCGATTCGTTCGGTCGTTCTCGCCAATGTTGCCAATACATTATCGACGAAAACGAGATCGACGGGTTCATTATGTGAGAGTGAACCCGTGATTAGAAGGTAGATCGTACGACGACAGCGCATAGTTAAAGTGAAACGAGGCTTTGCGGTCGATCAGGTTACGGTGTTATATATAAGAGATCGATCGAATATTACTGATGTGTGAAACAGAATATCCTCGTTGGGACATACGAGACATATACGTATGTCGGCGTATGATCTTGTGTAAACGAGATGAGAATATCGGTGGTCAGTTCTATAGACCGCTCGGGCCACGAGATCTCGTTTCGGTGAATATATCAGGATGCGCAAACAACGAAATATTAGTCTTGGTCGAAACGGCGGCGTATGAGATCCGTTGTGGGTTCGGGCTACCCCGTATGTGGACCATTGCAATCATAAACTCAATAGTCCAAAACAAACCTACTCCCCCCTCCCTTCGTTGACAGTGTCTAATGAGCCAGAAGCGAGAGAATGGGGAACGTATCGTGCAATTCCGTTACATCACGGACTACACTTCGGAACGATATTTTACTCCGTTCCATTTACATTCTCGATATATAAATATTATATTAAAAAAATTTGTATAATGCACATATTTTGTTTATGCTGTGGAACGAATCGACTTTTCTCGAATATCTTCTATATTTGAGAAAAGTCGATTCCGAAATATTATTTATTAGAAAAGCAAATATTCGTTACGGCGATAACTGGTGTAACGAGTTGTGACTCAAGGTGCGTTGGGGTAAATTTCAACACGACTTGCCTCACTTCGTCGTTCCGGTCATTTCTTCACTTTCTCCGGGCCCTAAAATTCTCTAAAAGAGAGAGAGAGAATAATATAAAAATATTATTCCAATATTTGCATTTTCTTTTCATAAATTAACAGCTTCAAAGTAATCGTTTTAAATCGTGGTTACTCCGGTCGAAGATTCGGATTACGATTCGAATACTTGTCTGGTCGTCGTCATCGTATATTCTCCATTGCCTATACAGCTAGCTATATATATATATATATATAAATATATATGTATATCTCAGGTATATCAGAGAACCGTTCACCGGTAAGGTAAAACGGACGGCGAAACCAGCATTTCTTATCTCCCCATTATGCTAAATGCGGCAATTGGGTATGTAGAGTACCATTGTTTTTCCTCGAGCGTGGAGAACGGCCGTTAAGGGAAAAGCCATTCTCGCGGAAAACGAGTGGGAGAGAAATAGTGCTGGAGCACGCTCCGGCAGCACGAATAAAGAGTGGAGAGACGCTAGGGCGAAAGAGAGGAGGGATGGTCGAGGAGCAGGGGGGCATAAGGGTATATCGGAGAAGGTAGAAAAGAGGAGTATACTCCCTACCGCGCGGAATAACGCACGGAATCGCGAAAGGCAGCGAAGCAGGTTCGCTATCGTTGAGCCTCGAAAGAAGATTAAATTTCGAATTGCCGCTGCGGATGCTGTGCGTCAACATTTTTTTCTCCCCTCGTCCCTTCTCACCCTTCGCTCCGCCTTCGTACTACACCCCTCGACGTTCTTGCCTCTACCTGCGACTTTTAACGCGATGTTATCACTCTTTTTTCTTTTATTTTTTTGTTGTTCTATATATCTATATATATATTCTTTTTTATCATCGTTATAACGAACGCTGATACGGCTTTTTTTATTTGTGCGCGAAGAGGTCGTACGAGACGGAATATCGTTTTAAATTCGTGTTTATTGACGCTTTATTAAAAGCTAAGAAAATAACTTACAGATAGAAGACAAGGAAAAACTAACACTAAACTCGATAACGCGGGGGATAACGTTGAGGTAGAACTGGGAAATCATTCTATCGTACGATACTTTAGTATTTTTGTTTTCTTTGTTTCTTTCGAGATGATAGTTAACGCAGAAATAATAGGAGGGAGATAAAGTTGAGGGCGAGCGGGAGAAAACGTTTTTGTTCGTGGTTTCGCGAATTAATGGCCGACGATCTAGTCAGAACTTTCGCGATCAACGAGAATAGGTTTTTAACTTCCGGTTTCGAGGCATCCGCGTCGTCGTCGCTCGTAGGACGTAGCGCCTTCTCGAATATCGGACTCGTGACGCAACCGTTTGTCTCCGAGCTCCATACGCGACCGAGACCGCAAACGCACGTGTATGTGCCTGGCAAATTCATACAGATTTGTCCGACGTCCAACGCGCAATCGTGCATGCCTCGAGTGCACTCGTTGACGTCCACGCAAAGCCCGAATCTCGAGGACCACTCGTAACCACTCTGGCGACAATCGCAGGTCACGTTTATGTGATTAGCGATCAGGGAAACGAAGTCTTGGTTCTCCTCTCGATTCAACGAACATTTTCGATTGGCTGGTCGTATAAAAATCGATATATACGTTTATAATCGTCGAGAAAAAATTGGAAAGTTGGGAATTTTTTATTTTTTTTATTTTATTATTATTTATTAATTTTTTTTTTTTTTTTTGAGAAGTATTCGAAATTTACCCGGTCGATTTTCTTCGTAGCAAGGATTCGCGCGATTTTGAAAACAGTCCCTCATGTACCAAATGTGTTTCGCGGGACAGCAATGATCGGGACAAAAGCTGTAAAGAGCGCAGGCGAATGGTTTCGCGTCGTTCGCACGGGGATCTCTGTTGTCGGTGCTGTAAATGTCGAGACAGTTGGCATGATTGGCGCAAGATTCGCCGAAAAATTCAAGCTCCGGTTGTTCCATCATCGTGTACCAGCACATGTAGTAACTCGCGGACGTGCGCCATTGAAATCGCTCTGTCACGATTAATTCAACATTTATAACGATTAAACTAACCTATCGATCGTGTTTTTTTCATACTAATTTTAAATTTATATACAAAAGTGACGAGAACGAGAATACATGTGTATTGTCCTTGTCGCCTGTGAAAATCTATCGTGCTTGTCGTCTTCGTTCGACCTCACGGTGGTCAGTCTCGAGGGCTTTGAGAATTATCGGACGAGAGAACGACCAAGACAGGATAATAGAGAAAGGAGATAGAAGGCCAAGCAAGTCTCGAAGAAAACGAGGAGTAGGTAAAGTACCTCGGCGAAAATACTTTACCGATGGGTCCTTGAAACGGCGCGATCGTGAGATTGTCCCGTCTCTTCGACATCTGGCAGTCCTTCTGCGCGCCAAGAATTTGTTCAGTATTATTCGCGAGATTCCACTTGTTGTCCCTCATAATTGTCACGGTATCGTCCTCCCTTCTCAGACTCGTCAGTCTCAAAATTTTCTCGAGATAGCGCAGACAACCGTGAAATCCAAGATCGCAATTTTTATGTACCTCCCAGTGCAAAGATCTCAATGGTGGCTTGGGAAATTCCTCGTAAAGACGCTTCGAAGCTTCGTCGACGTTTTTATAATAACGACGATCGTAATCCTGAAACTTGTGTGCACGTAAATAATACGCCAAATCCCGAATCACGATATTAACGTTCCAGCTCGGATCGCTCGGTTCATCGTCCATTGTTTCGTCGGTATCCCTACTTTCCGTAGGTCTATTTATGGTTATATTCGGCTCCATAACCTCCTCGGTGACAGGACCACCGTCCAACTCGATATTTTCGTCGTTGCTCGCAGTAACAGCCTCCTCCGTTTCCTCCAACATTTCGGTCATTTGACCTCGAACGATCTCGAGAATGCAGAAGTGAGTCAGGGTCAGACGAAAGAGTTTCATATCGTTCCACCAACCTTTCATTCGCGATAAGTTCGCTCGCCTGATTTCGTCGCTTTTACGTTATTTTCTTTTTGTTCGTCATCCATTTCGTTCGAAAATTATTCAAATTATTTTCGATCTTCAATTTCGTAGTCTCGATATTTGCCTTCTAATTGTTTTTCAAATAACCCCGAGACACCACTGATCGTTTCCGATATTTTGATGTCGTGTTTCTGTGTATGTATATGAGGTGGGAGTGGCGAGGGGGAGGGGGGCGTGGAAATGGTGCCAGGGCAATCCGCATCCAATTTGAGGCGCATTAATCGCGCATCCGAGTCGGAAGTTCGACAACAGGGAGGACGAAGAGTGACGTTCGATCCGGATATCGATGGAAGGCGCGGCGACGCCAACTAGAACTGGGTCAATATTTACTCATCTCGATGTAAAGATAGTGTCTCCCCTCCTTCGACCCCCTAACCCCTGTCGTTCTCTCTCTCTCTCTCTCGCTCTCGTTCTTTCGCGTTCGTATCTCGAATGCGCGAAATGAGTGGATGCAAGATTTGCGGTTCGATGGAACTGAACGAGAACGAGAGACGCGAATGAATTTGTGCAGAGTCGGAAAAATCGCCCGAGAACGTTGGGAACAAACGGTAAGAGTCGTCGCGAACGTTTTACCTTTGCTTTTTCACTGATATTTTCTTTCACCCTTGCCGAAGCAAAGATCGAATAATACGTAATAATACGTTGTTATTTATTAGAGCGAAGATTCTTCGACGTAAAAAAAAAGAAATAATACGGGTCGGGGTAATTGTCGAGGTTAAAAACTTTTTTTGAGAGGAAACGCAATATAGCCACAAGGTGGAATAAAAGCAGCGAGCAAAGATTATTACAAGCCACGCTTTTATTACACGAGAATTTCGTACCTCGCGCGTTATATGTTCTCCATCGTTTTGCGGAAGATGTGTTTTTCTCTCGCTGAAAAGGAGGATTTTATTTTGTTCTTACTAAAAAAAAAAGTCCTAGCACTCTCCACGTCGTTTCTCGTTGCGCAACGAGACATAAAGCGAAATACGACGAAATAACGACACACGTGATGAAATAACGTCTCGTTTTGTCGCGGATGAAAGCTCCTCCAAAATTATTTCCCAACGGATCGCAAAATAATTGTGCCGTGGAAATAAGCTTATCGGTGCCCAATAGACAAATCGAATAATTATTGCGTTCGTTCGTGTGGAAGGAGATCGAAAAAAAATAAGATCAACGGTTACGTGCCTTCGAGAAAAATGGGGGGAAAAAAACAAGAACGGACAAAAAGGACGGGTAAAGAGGTTAGCGCGCGACTAACGGTGCATCTCAGTAGATAAGTCTTAACGCCTCATTGGCGAACGAGTTAACGGCGATAACAACGTGGAGAATAATGGTAGGCGTCTGAGAGAAAGGTCGACGAAAAAGAGGTTTTCGTACTTTTGTTCGAAAAGATAAAATCGTATATTTCGCGGGAATACGATTTTTCAGAATATATCCGCGAGGACAGGCCATTCTAAAAAGTACTCTTTTCTATCGATTCACGAAGTTCGCGAACGTTCGCACAGCTCGGAAACATCTGCGAATCGACCATACGTTCCCTATTTACGATCCTACACTCGATTTCTTTTCTCTCAAATTTCCCTTGTACATTTTCCCGTCCATTGATACACGACCTTAATGTTATTCACACATATTTTTGAATCGATGACCGGAATTATTATTATTCTATTTTTATTGTCCATGATAACTTATATCATGAATAATAATAATAATAATAATAATAATAATAATATAAATAGAAATAATAATAATAATGTGTGCCCGTTCATGCACGTGTGAATAGTTAGCGTTAAAAATCATCCCCACGCGTTTCGCCCATTTCTTCTGCCGGCATATGTCCCGTACAATCGATTTAACGAATCAGCGCTGGGTCACGCGTGTGTGAAATTCTCGATTTGTCCCATGTACCATTTAGAGCCAAAAAATTGATACGACCTTTTTTTGCCTGGTAATATTTTACAACAATCGGGTTTGCTAACTCGATACAGATAGTGCTTTTTTTCCTCCGCTGAGCACGTGTCGAGCAATTATTCGACAAGCGTTAACGCGTAAATTTTATCACACCCCTCGGACCGACGAAGCCGAATTCCGATCGTGTCACTCGTAAATTTTTATTGCAGTATCATCGCGCGCGTTCTTGTTTTTTTGTTCAGACCCCTCTGGAAAGAGAGAAAGAGAGAGCAAACTTGCAAAAATAACGCGGAACAAGCGCACATACTGATCGTAAAGATATCATAAAGTTTTACGAACCGTACGGTAGCGATTAAAAAGAAATCATATTTTTTAAATCGACTCGCGGGAATGTGCAGTAATTAAATTTATTGGAATAAAGAGAATCGGATATGTCGCGGGTAACAGAGGGTGTTCGTTTCGTAATTCGAGTCGTATCGTACGCTTAACGGGACACGGGTAAAGGGCGAGAGAACGAGAACGAGGAAGAATGAGACGGGAGAACTTGTGCCTCGAGGGAGAGCAAGACGAAGAGACACGGCGCCACGCTCGGTCTCTCCGTCTCTTTGCCAACTTTGCGATGACGAGACGTCATTATCGCGATACGTTTCGTGAGAAACGCTGGACTCATCGCGAAGTCTGAGCTCCCTTCGTCGTTGTCGTGGAACCCATACAGAACCCATCCCTCCCAATCCACCGGTATTAATTGGAGTTGGAATTTATAACCCCTTCCCATTCTCCCACTAGCAATGTTAGACCTATATATATGTATATATATATATGTATATGTCATTCATTTGGCGTATAAGATCGAAACCACTTGAGAACTTGATTAGTATTCTCCGCAGGCGTGTATGCTCTTCGTTGACGCGGGCTGTATATTCGATGAATTGTTCTCATGGATTTCGCGATCGAAGACGTCATATTATATATAATCCCTCGAGGTATAGGATAGCTGGGACAAAAGTTCGTTCAATTTCCATACGATATTATTCCCTCGGTCGAATAAGAGTCAAATTCCTAATTTTACGTTGTTCAATATACGAAGAATTATTTATTTATAGAAAAATATTTCTTATTTCGGTACGGAATGCTTTGACAATCTTTCCGGTTTTCTTTTTCCGTTTAAATCGCGAGACTCTTATCCTTTTTGGAATTTTGTTCATCCCTGTCGGCCTCTTTGACTTTCTCTCCTCTTCATCTCTCCCTCCCTCCCTCTGCCCGAGTGAATTTTCGCGTTGCTCGGAGAATTTCTGCTCGCAGAAAAAGAGCTCAGGCTTGGATCACTCTGTGACACACGAAGTGAAAGAGAGGGCTGAAAAACGCGAGAGAGAGTCGACAGAGGAAAGAACGCTAATGGAGTTTTATGGAACGACAAAAATCGGGTCATGGCGCTTGCGGTATCCTCGTTACTCCACGCAGCTATCCTCGTACTGTGAACTCTAACGCGATATCGTAATATTATTATAATAATCATGATGAAAATAATAATTATAATAATAATAATAATAATAATAATAATATAAAGCGAGGATCTACGGAACCAACGCGCTGTCCCCGCGCTGCCTTTGTCACGTTATCATGTTTATTATTCGGTTGACGAATAAATTGCCTCGTTTATCGTGGCTTGACGCGACGCGAAAGGTCATAGTACAGATTGCGCAATTTTTATACCATTTTTAAATATTAACCTTTTCGTACCCAAACAATTCGATAAAATTAGCGAGCAATTGCGTTAAAATCGTGACATAATAAAATTCATGATTTGAAACATCGTTCAACCTTATTTTTATCAATTTTTATCGGCAATATATTATCCTCGTCTGATATATTTTCACTCCGTCTCTCTAGGTCGCAGTCCCGTGGACGAAAGTTCTACCGAAACCACGGAGATCGGTCGAAAAAACATATATACACACACACACACACACACATACAAGTATAGATATCGTCGAAGATTGAAATAATCCCCAAGCTCAAGATAGTCCGTCGAGATTTCAATTTCAGTTCACCGACTAGTCCGTTTCGAAACTTGTCTCGGTATCCTCGTAGAAGGATTTAGGGACAGTTGCGGTTCTCTCCCGGCATCTCCTCCCGTTCGTTTCACCGAACGAAGAGAGAGGAGTGTGATTAAGGAGGTGAAACACGAGACGTCTTCTCGGACGTTGTCTAACAGGATGAGGACGAATTTCAAGACTGGACCAATGCGGTGAACCCCACGAATTTAAGTAGCTATCTGCATATACATATATATTGGACACTTAGAGAATTACCATGAGCTACGTATATACGCCCCGCCTAAAGGAGGGATTGCATTAATGACCCACTTAAGAAAATCGAAATTTCAATAGTTCCAAGCTCGAGGAAACGAGCGTTCGAACCCTAAAAGTATTCGAGCTTTAAATGAAATTCCTGGTAGCGAACTTGTTCTCTATGAAACACGTCGGTCTCGTCCATTATCTTAATTAACCTTATCGCTACTAATGTTGCATAAATTCAATCGTGATCGAACTAAATTTAATTTGCAAAAAAAAACTCTCGATCCATTGATCCAGCCTCCATCTTATCTCGTCGAAATATCAAAAGATAGTTCCTCGAGTCGAATATCGTCTTTCCGTACTTCGCGAGATTCTCGTATCTCACGGTTTAGGCGAGGCTCGCAATCAGTTAGGTAGGGGGTTGCTCGTACGACATAGAACACGAGTTACGTACACGAATGTAGGTACTACCTTATATTCCGTCTCTCGTTCTCGCTGCACTCCCGGCATTACCGCGTCACGCGATTAATTAGAAATTCCGTGCTTCCCGCAAGGAGACACAGAATATCCTCGCTATAGCTAAAGCCAAGCACTCTCGCGTATGTAGCGTCGATAAGTCTTTGCCATCTGGCAGAGAGCTTTGGAGAATGTCTGACAAGTCTCGGAAGCTCGAGCAAGTGCAAAAGCTACTACATAGATATATTATAATCCCTCGTCTTTCAATTCACCGTCTCTCTCACTCGTTCTTTCTTACCCTCGACGTTCGTCTAAGGACAAACCCCTCAAAGGACCTCGAACGTCGTAGGATGAGACAGGATACAACTTCGATGAGATATTCATCGGTCATTCGACTTTACAACCGTAAAATCGGTAAGACGGCCAATTCAATGGAACTACATATAGATCCTTCGAGGTGATAGCAAATTGTACGAAAACATCGATAGGGTTTTAATACCTTGGAAAGCAGAGCCTATCGATCGTTTGAATCATTCCGAGACGCGAGAACTCGTTTCACAGAATCCTTGAGTGAACAAGATTTGCTCGCTATTGACACGAACTTTCGTGAAATTTAAAACGAGATAAGACGTTAGAAAAATACCGATCGGTGCAATTGAGATCAATCCTACGAGGGTATGCTAGAATCGCGAAAACTTTTTCACAGATCAACGTCAAGTGTATCGAAATGTTAGAGTGCTTGGAAAATCGAGCCTGCAAGCTCTCCTCGTCGTTATTCTCGTTCAGCGCGGTTGCCTCTTCGCTTATATTCGTTCGGTGACTTTAAAAGTCTTTTCTCTCTCACTCTCTCTCTCTCTCTTTCTTTCTCTCTTTCTCTCGACAGTCAAATCCCAGAGGGTGATGTTGCCCGGGTGCGGCATTTTAGGATAACTCCGTCCCTCCCTCGCGTTGTCCTTTTCGTGGGGTCGACTCACGAGGCTTTGCCCGAAGTTGGCCGGGCTTACGTGCTTCGCCAGACGGAAGCTAAAGGGTAGGATGGAATTGAACGCGGTGAGAAAGCTCGCGAGACGTTTCTCCGTTGCCCGAGAGTGTGTCTGCTTGGTGTGCGCGCCCTGGTTAGTCTTGAAGTAGCGTTTGGTATACGTGTCGGTATGGCAGAAATCGTCGAGAAGGCACACGAGTGAGAGGGATAGAGGGTGGGATAAAAGGTATACGGGATGAAGGCTGAGCGAGAGAGAGAGAGAGAGAGAGAAAGGGCGAAACGGGGACGTCGGGCTGTTAGGCAGATGTAAACGGTACGCTTCATTAACGTGAGATACCGTCGCATCCATTATTCGCGGTAACCGGCCGCCTAACACGATCCTCTCCCAGTCTCTCTCTCTCTCTCTCTCTCTCTCTCTCTCTCTTTCTCTTGCTCTCTCTGTCTCCCTCTTACTCTGGCATGTTCCCGCTTCGCATCGTTCGTCTGGACCAAGTACTTCGAATTACACGAGAGAGCCCACAGAGTCTCCCTATATACCATATTACCGTGTACATCCCCCGTTTCTATCTCCGGCAGCCTAGCGACCTCTGCGAAAACCTCACGAAGCCAGAAACTCAAGAGCTGCGTGACAATTCAAACTATTCGCTGGCTCGTGACATTCTTTTTCGTGCAACCCCATGACCACGAGGGTTGCATAATTTCACTAATCACGAGGCTTAAATTAACCTCGGTGTTTAATCACACCTTTGTTTCGTGAATAATCGATTGACGATCAATATTGTTTTAATCGAATACTTTTTTTATTTTCATTCTTATTTTGTTTTTTTTTAATCATCGCGGTAAATAATAAAGGAAATATGTAATGGAAGATAAAAAAAACGCGAGCGACTGGAGAACGAAAAGTACTACTGTGTTGTAGAACACTCTATACAAGTCGTGCTAGGGGAAAAGGTGGCTGGCTCGTAAATCAAACTGTGGCTAGGATCGTGGATACGTCCTCCCTTCGCACACTCTCGTATATGCTTCGTGCTATGCAACCCTCCATACGTATATATATATTTATGTATGTATACACACAAACACACATACACGTATAGACCAGTGAAAGCGTGATTTATATGGTCATTGTGTACTCAATACGTATATGCGCTAGCTCGAGTAACAGTCGAAGAAGCTCGAAGAGTCGATATATCGCAAAGCTCTCGATGCGATATTAGGTCATCATGAAGAAAAGCTTAACGGAAAGAGAGAGAGAGAGAGAGAGAGAGAGAGAGAGAGAGAGAGAGAGAGAGAGAGAGAGAAAACTGCAGGAAATAAGAATTATATATAATTGACGAAACAACAAAAAAGTTTGAACCTTTATCAAAAATTTCATTTCGCTCGATAAATATTTTCTCTCCGATAAATATCACCGTCGTGAGAATATAAATTTATTTCCATTGACTAACCGGTATTACTTTTTGCCTTATAACATTTCAAATTATCAGTCGCGACGTTAAGACGACACGAAAAATGGATTTAAACAGGTAGGAGCCGAGCCGTCCAAACGCAATTGAGATTCCGTGGATAAATCGGGGGGAGGTATAATGGGATATCACGGTGGAATAACATTATCGAACTATATTACGTAGAAACTATACGCTCCCGTGGCTTACCCTCCGCTCCTCTGCACCCTATCAATATCGGGACGTAGACGAATCACGAAAAGCGAGAGAAATCGAATATTCAATCATTCCCCTTTAGCACACCGTTGTGCGCATGCATATATATATATATATATATATATATATATATATAGAGAGAGAGAGAGAGAGAGAGAGAGAGAGAGAGAGAGAGATGTGATAATAAGAGAGGAGAAAATAATCGTAGCTATATACTATAGGTATAGATATCTACGCTGAGTTTGACCTATTCCCCAGTCTATCCAATTTATAAATATGGAAACAACATCTCTCAAAAATATCTGTATTTAATTCAAACGAAACGTTAGTTATGGACATTACGTCAGAGTTCCAAGATTCAAGAATAGAACGTTCGTCGCGTCGTCATAATTCGATACGTTCGATTAATCGACTTTCTCCCAGTAAGCCAATGGAATTAATTAATCGGCAATTCCGTTATTGGAACGAACAGGCTTTTCAGTAGCTCGGTGTAAGATTGCGCGAAAACAAGAGAAAACAAAAATGAAAAAAAAAACACACACACAGGTTCGTGGAAAATCGAGCGAATGAAGAATATTCGCAAGAAAAAAGAGAGAAGAACGGTAGCATTAAGACGCGATTCGGTGCTCTATAACTTTCGGACATGCATTACACAGAGAAATATGTTTGCAAAGTCATCCAGAACTGCCGATCCTCATGCATTATTCAAACGGGTATAAAATCTTCCGGCCAGCATAGGATAGTGAAGCCCCCTCCCCCCGAACCCACCCTTCGCGCCATCCACGCCTTTGTGAGAGATATTCTCTTCCGCTGGCTCGGGCTGCTCGGCTCAAGCGCATCTTGCCCTGGCCTCTAGCGGCGAATACGTGCATTCCTTTTAGAATCTTTCTCTCTCTCTTTCCTTCCTTGCAACCCTCTTTTGCAACCCTCCTACGAAGATACGGAAGGATCCGGACGTGCAGCTTTTCGCGCGCACACCTTCCCCGCCGTTGTGTCCACCCCCTGAGGGATGTATGCGCCCTATATAAAACTCGATTCTCTCGTATCCAGGACAAGAGCGCAAGACGCTGGATCATGAAATAAAACGCTCTTTCATTCTCGGACATTTTTACATATTAAATTCCTGAGAAATGAAAATGTACGAAAACGTTTTCAGTCTTAATCGTTTCATCCGGTACGATTCGAGACGAATAATTATCGATTAACCGTATGCACGCGCGAGTATTTGTTAATTAAGTCATTATCGTTATTAAATTAGAGATTAATTGTGTTAAAATGAATTATTTCTTACGTGGTTTATTTTCGATCGCACGAATAAACCGTCAAGCCCCTTGCCTTATCTCGCGAGGTTTCACGAGAGAAATGAAAAAATACGCATTTATATATTATATAACGACGAAACCCGTAAACTCGCCAGGTTCTCGCGCGTCATGCTCTATGCGCCGCATCCTAATAGAATTCATTATATTGTGCATCGGAGAGCACTTAAATATAAGTGGATAAACGAATTACGTTCACGCCACCGTCGTCCTCTGAAATATCGTTCGGATATTATTATGCTAATTCGCGAGACGCGGACGCGAACCAATAGAAATAAAGGAAGAAGAGCGTAGCGAGAAGAGAAAAATGAAGAAGAAGGGCTGGTTTACCGGTGGATGGAGGGTGAAGACGATATATAATAATGTACGAAACGGTCTATGCGCGATATCGTTATATCGAAAACTTTTGCAATACTTCGAAACGCGTAAACACCGTCGGGGCTCGTTTAAAAATAAAGTTTAATTATTGCAAGGAAGACGGTGAATCGCGAGGACCACGAGCTACCCCTAAATAAAACGTACTTTGACCTTCTGGCACTGATACGAGATAAAACTCGGTTATAGGGCGCACATCGATGACTGGCCATATAACTCGAGGAGAAAGCTTTCACCACACGATTTACTCTCCCTCTCTCTCTCTCTCTCTCTCTCTCTCTCTCTCTTTCTTTTAAAACTTTTCCACTTTGCCCTTCCATTGACTCAATTATGTATAAGTACCTGTTCTTCTTGGAAGTCCCAGAGGGCCCCACAGGAAAGTCTTTAGCAACGAGTCCGGACGTTGCAAAAGATTTTTTATGCATCTTGTGTAATCCAACCCCCCCCCCCCCCGCCCTATCCGCCCTTCTTCCGTTATAAAAGTTCTTTTCCTATTTACACAAGCCTCGAGGATCGTGTATCGAATCGATCAAGTCGTAACTATTTTATACTAGATAGGCTGAAGAGAGGGATATAAAATGTATTCTACCCTCTTCATTTGCATCGTTCGCTCGCGACTCGTGAAAAAAAAAAGGAATACTCGAAAATAACCGTAACCGATCAGACTACACGCGTTCCCATTTTTTTTTATCCGTCCTCCATTAGCGACAGCTTTTTTTCGAACGTTCCAAAGCTAAAAATGATGTTAATCGGATTGCCCTCGTTTTTTCAAACGAGCGTGAGCATTCGCGTGTATATACGATATACGTATATCTGCATACGCACGAATTAAACGAATCTATCGAACGTGCGAAGAATTTCACGGGAATTCCGCGGTCGCAGTACTCGAGTTTGACTGTGTGGCGTTGAAACGAAAAAAAAAAGAAAAAAAAATTCCAAAATTCTCGCGGTCACCCACACGCTACCCCGTGACTCCACACGCGCATATCGACAGACCACCCTCTCTCTTTCTCTCTCTCTCTCTCTCTGCCGCGTACTGTCGAGGCCTGTCGCAATATCCTGTAACGAAACCAATAAATAAAGGACGGCTTCTCGCCGCGGAATTAAAACGCATAAATCACCGTTGTCGAATACAGGTGAGCCTCCCGCTCCGCGTCCTCCTGTTCTCGCTTGTCTCTCTCTCTCTCTCTCTTTTTCTCGTCGAACGACGGTTTTTTTTGCCTGGCGATATCTGTATACGCTTTGACTGTTTTCCCTTCATCGTATACATATATACATGACTATATCAATTCTTCCTCCCTCTGATCCATTTCGCATTTTACTCCTGTTCCATTCGCCGCTGTGGCTCTCCGAGCCACATCAGTTTCTCTCCCTCATTTTCCTCTCAAAATGGCTCACTCGCTCTCTCGCTCTCTCTTTTTTTCCTTCCTCTTCCGTCGCACCTCGTTTTCTGTCATCAGGAATTAATATCGGTCGTTCTCGAAGGTATGTACAGAAGGACGATGTAGGGTTTCAAATTGCACGGTATCAATCAGCAATCTAGGTTCGAACGATCGACTTTTTTCCTATATTCCCCGCACCATCGCTCCCCCCCACCTCCCTCCCAGCCACCCTTTCCTTTTACCGTCGAACCTCCGTCATGGTGGTGCGAAGAAATATGTTTCTCGATTTGTCCATCGTGCACCATTTATCTCGCGAGTCCTGACATGTATATATCATACGCGTCTTATACATATAGAAATGAAAAATTGTCCCGCGCGAATTGCTCGACCCCTCGTATTTCTATTTTTTCGAGTAAAGAATCATATATTGTTTCTTTTTATTCCCCCTCTTTCCATCTCATCCGATACAAATTTTGATCTGATCGAAAATCCGTATCGAGTTTCTCGTTAAAATATTGCGAAGAATCCATTTTTAAATGGAAAAGTTAATATTTATCGGAGAAAATGATCTCGAAGGGTTGTTGTTCGGTTTTTTTTTTTTTTTTTTTGAACGAGAATACTCCGCATGTCGCACGACGCTCGCGGTTTGTATTTCAAGCTCACGTTGTTCCAGTGCTTTTCCGGCACTGTTATTTCTCCATATATATATATACGTATATAAAGTACGGACTATACACTGGATACTACGACGAGCTGGCGTTTCGATGCTCCGCGCTTCACGCTCATGAATATTTAATCGTCTAACGACGCGACGCTGCGGCGTACCGAGTACCGGCAGTCAGCCCGTATCGATACGCGAATACCGAGAGAGCTTTCGAGATGGCGTAGAGAGGTTTGGCAACGAAACGACCCTTTGCTCTTCCCATCCCTCCCAACCCCCAAGTGTTCCATGCGTAAATAGTTGGTACAGGTATTGGATAAATAGACGAGCCACGCTAGTCGCTACGAAACCTTGTTGGTTTCCGTCTCTCTCTCTCTCTCTCTCTCCCTTCCTCTCGACTCTTCCCTCTCTATAGATATCTTGAATTTAGGACGATGACACGATGACGATAATACGTCATCCAGGTGACATTTACCCTAACTACGATTCGCTGAACTATGAATAATCAATCGAAAATGAAAATTCGGGCTTACAATTATTCCATGTTTTATTGATACAAAAATACGATAAAATGAAAATTCTCACCACGTTCTGGAGCTTCGAGGATTTTTCGAAAGAAGCGACGTAATCTCATTCTCTCTCTCTCGTACGAAGAAATTTTTAATTATCAGAATACGTTTAATATCGTATGGATACTTAACGAATGATTCAAGACCTCAGAGACGTTCTAAATGACAAAAAAGATAATCACGGAAACTCAAAAAATCAATGATACATGGCGTTTCCCGAAATAATACTCTTTTAAAAAATATAACCCCCGATATATCTATATAAACCTGGATAGAAAATTAACGATCTTCTCGTTGCCACGAATCGTTTGAATCTTGAATGAGCCAATTTTATCACGCTTCTCTCTCGGCCCTTCCTACGTCACGTATATACCGACGAGTCTCCCGCGTGCATGTGTATGCTTCAAGTCGTTTCTACCATCGTTTCACTACGACTACTCTCGCATAGTTTCTCCGAACTAATTAACGAACAATTAAAATTAATTTCACGCCGCGGCGAACCGAAGTTATTTGCGTGCGATGGCTGCGATGCAGAGGTCCCCTCTTTTGCCTAACTCTCGTGTCGTCCGAGTGCAGTAGATAGCTGTGATAAGGACGTACATACACTCACACACACACACACATGTAAAATATATATACATATATATATATATTATAATGCAGTACTATAGTTGGGAGCATAAATCAGCAGACAACCTGGTATTTCGCCGAGGCGCCAGTGCAAACTTGCATACATTGTGTACAACCTCGAAGGTGTACGGCATTACGTACGTTTGTACTACTCAGCCGGCACGCACAGCGCGTCGCTGTAAGCGAATATAGTACTGGCATGGTATATAGTATCTACGATCTACGGTAATTGTCGGCTCAACGTATTACCGTCTACTCGTTCCCATATGCACGTAGTTCGCAAGAGGGGGTTGGCTTGACCGGTGAACGCCAGAAATCTTGTACCCGTAGTTTAACGTTTCCATATGTATAGAGCAGATAGATAGAGGGAGACAGAGTGAGAGAGAGAGAGAGAGAGAGAGTTTATATATAGATAGAGAGATACCCTAGAGTGGAGGGAACGTTGACGCACAGATAAGTTTCTCGCGAAACCCTCCTCTCGCACCCCGTTGATAACAGCTCGAGAAACGTCAAGGACCCCGATAAGGCCATTTCGTTTTTGATCCCTCGCTGCTGCTTCTGGCTCGATTCCTTCATCCCCTCGAGTGAAATAGAGAACGAACACGTCCTTTACAATTCTCACGCAATTTTTCAACCCTTCGACCGTACAAGTTTCACTCGTACGAGCGAAACACGAATTCGAAGAAATTTTATTTCACCACGAAGATACGAACTTTTTGAATAATTGAAGATTGAATTTTTATCGTCGAGTCGGTTGGGGTTTTTCTTTCTCTTTTTTATTGGATTTACGACGATTTAGGTCGACTTTAAAAAAAAGGCGTATCTTTCGTGGCGAGAGTAAAATTTGAAAGGGTCTTTTAACGTAGGGATATTAATGCGTAATAGGCGCGTGCGAGCGAAGTGGAAACGAGGTACAAGGAGGCAGAAAGAGGCACGGGGTAGACGTATAGTCGAGTCTGCAATTAGTTTGAAATCTTCGTTAATTATATCCTGCGAAACGCGGGCGTTTCGTGTCGTAAGAGAGAAGGGCACCGCGAGACAGGGACCGTGGCTGGGATGTGGGAAAAGGGGTTGATGGGAAGAGCGTGGAACTATCGCTGCCTGCGAAACCACGACGAACCGTTGGGGGGTGCCGCTGGCATGTAATACATCTGGGTATTTAAGCATTCCGAGTAATTAAGCGAGAGCTATACGAATTTCGGGGGTGCGCTCAGCTATGTCCTATACAGACGTATTAAGCCCGTGCCCCTCTCTAGATGCTTTCGCACTAACTCCCAACTCCAGGCAATACCAGAGGAGAGCGCTTCGATACGTCTCTAATTGCCACTCGTACCACCTGCAAGCTCTCTCACGTCCTCGATGTACGTATATACGTAGGTATCACGTTGAAATCTCGCCTATTGTACGAGTACTATTGTATCTCCCATATTATACAATTAAAGCCTATTCTGTTGCAAAATCAAATATCTAAATAATTATTAAATTCTCATTTCACGTCATCGATTCAAGATTCTGTTTTCTACTAGCACAATGTTGTCCTCCTCGTCAAAAGAAAATACCGTTTTATTCACAGCTCTTCGGTCATCCTATATAGAGGATAATCAAATCCCAGAGCTTTCTCGATTTACCGACTTGGTCGTAAAATCTTGATGCAGTTTTTATATTCTCGTGCATTTTTTTTCATTTATTGTTTTTTCTTCTCGACTCGTAAAATCCTCATTCCTTTGGTTTATCTTTGCGCAATAAGCCTCGGGATGATTTCATCTTCTTAAATAAGATCCTCGGATGTTTGGAAATTAAATTTTCACGTAGTGCGCGAACTCAGTCACTAACTTTTATTGCGTGTAGGGACCGTGATTTTCAATTTCGTGAAAGATGGGCACGAAGGAAATGAGCGAAAGTGGGTGAGAATGGCAAGGTATATCGTGTCGAGAGATATCAGTATATAGCAGCCGTGTGAGTCTCGCTCCCGGGTTCCCGGTGGCACTGTAGATATTTGCTTCTCGAATATACACAATTTCGAAAGAGGGCTTCAAAGTGCTCGTAAACGCTGATGTATTTGTGCACCTACGTATCGATGTGTGTGTGCTCACCACATTTTCTCGCGGTACGTTACATCATCGCAATGTACATCGTCCTGGGGTATTATATAGTGTCCCCGGCAGCCGCAGGCTCTATGGTGGCTTACACTCCCACGAGGTTATTAAATCTTTTATTGCCAACTTCGCTAAATCCAGAGGCTCTTCTCTCTCGACGGCGAACGCCCAGGATCTCCTGCTTCCTCGTCCTATCTCTCTATCTATTTTCTCTCACTCTCTCTCTCTCTCTCTCTCTCTCTTTCTCAGGTCGGTGGCACGAACTCTGCCTCTTTTTTTGCGGTATCGTATACTTAACTCTGTCACACGTGAGAGAAAAAAAAACGCGTGCAAAGATGATAACCAAGAGCTAAAAGTCTCTTGACTTTTTTACCACTCCCTTAGCCCTCTTAGCCCTCTTTGTTTACGAGTAAACTCCGGTGGTCCCTGATAGCTTATTAACGATATTTACGCCCATCAAATTTCACATATTTTCAGAAAAAAAATCATATTTTTCCTAAAATTCATCACCCTTACACGTCAGCTCGTACCAACCAACCGCGATACTTTATCATCGCAATTAGCAAATTGTCATTTTTCACTCATCCCAACAAACAACAATCTCGATTACAAAATTCTTTCAAAATAGCCCGAAGCGTGCCCATGGACGACAAAGAACCGCGTTTCAACGAACGTTACCATGTTCGCGAATACATCCCCATGGGTGAACGGTAAGCGACGTTGATAACCCGGGGGCTGAAAATCGTCTCGTATGATTTAAGTGTGGATTCTCGGTGGACCACGCGGTAATAGCAATTCAACCGTGCGATATATACACATAGGTACGTACGCAGCCATATAAATATGTATATATCGAACATGTGGCATGTATAGCCCAGAGTGCGGTAGCGAGTATCAGAATTGTTGCTGCTGTGCCGCGTACGTAGCGTGTGCAACGTAGCCGCAAAATCTCCGCAGCGGGAAGGAGGTGAGCGGGAGGGAGGTGGGGGGGGGGGGGGGGGGGGGGGAATACCCGGCGTCAAAGTTGCATATATAGATATATATCGGTAGAGTACTCGTGCGCTGAAACTGCCAGCGCCCTCTGCCAGACTTCCGGTAATTTGCATAGAAACCATATTTCACTCGTTCCCGTATACATATATATATATATATATATATATATATATATATATATATATATATATATAATATATATATAGATATGTGTATGTGTTTGTTTGTTTGTGTGGGTGTGTGTGCGTATATGCATGCATCGGAGCAAGCGAGGCACTGGCAGGCGCGTCGCGCATCATTCGGCAACGTTTTAATATACACACAACGAAACCGTATTCGTCTATCTCGTGTGTGCTGTACTGAACGAATTCGGCGTACGTACTATATACATTATACATATAAATATATATATCTACATATATATATATATATATAGGGTGGTTTGACGTGCGGTAACGACTACAGGTCGCATACAAAGCAGGCACGTGCTCTACTGCGGGCTGTTTGAAACGTGTGCATATATATATATATATATGGAGACTTCCACGTCGATTGGTCCAATGAAAAACGTTTCGTTGAAATTGACTGGGCCATGGTGTTTCGATACTACAGGGATGCAGAGATCCTGGACTCTTCGGGAATGTGTCTAATGCTCGTCGCTCACCTGAACTTGTACCACACCCTTGCGAGACGATCGAGCGAGGGACGAGCTGATTCCCTCTCTCTCTTCATCGCAGCTCTTTCTCTCTCTCTCTCTCTTTCTCTCCCCCTCTTTCTCTTTCTATCTTTCTCTCTGCACGTCCTTCGTGTATACCTATCCGATAAGAAACTATCCGGTCGACTAAAGGAAAATCCGGAGAAATCGCATGTATCGCTCTGCCTACCTCAGCATACGAGAGTTAAACAACTATGTAATACATATATATATATATATATATGAGAGAAAGAGCACAGAGCGTAGCACGCGAGAGACGTTTCTTTCGAGATTTACGTCAGGTTGTATATTCCGGGTGAGTAGAATATACTCCCGGTTGCCGGAATCCGCTTCTCCCAACTTCCCCTTCGTCGAACTTATTTTCTATATGAGATATATATTGTATATGTGTGTGTATATACGACACAAGGTAAAGAGTCTTGCGGTGGTGGTACGTAAAGCTATACGACACACCAAACACGCGAAACCCGGCTTGGAATATGAAGGAAGAAATATCCATCCTCCCGGCTCGTCCTTAACTTTCACCCGGTCACACACGATCTTTTTACACAGATGTGAAACTGATTTATATCTATATGATGAAAGAAAGATCATTGTTCTCGGTGACGTATATTACTCGCGGCACGAGCGAGTCCCCTTGCAGCTTCCTGCATGCGGCGTTTATAGCGTGCAGGAAGCCGCTCTTCATAACGTTCTGTTCTCGCTCCCCCTCTCTATCTCTGTCTTTCTCTTTACCTTTCCGTTTCTCACGAGAGGTGAAAGCTGCACACACGTAACTATTTACATAAGATATAGATATGCAAACACGAGACTGGTATATTTGAAGCCGCAAGTGCTAGGAACCCTTGACTCAATCTCGGCAACAGTCCATAGGAGATATTTTGACAGATCGTAGAGAAATTGTGCATAAACGGAAGAGAAATACGATAGCTCATTCAACCCCCTTATCCCTCACAGAATTGAAGATGAAATTAAAAATATAACCTCGCGTGATAATACGTATTGAAAAATATATATATATATATATATATATATATATATTGTTACGGGGAATTACTCCCCTGACTATTGGAAAAAAGAGTAATGTACCGGAAATCCATTAATCGTTAAATTGTGCAAATTTCGAAAATTTCTCAAGACTCGTTCGCGTCAGAATTATTATCTATATATAGTTTATATTATACGTGCCTATACATATACTTTTTTTCTGTCATGACAAACATGACAACCGAGCTGTGAGTCTGACTCTCACTTTTGTACTTCATTTATTCCGTATAAAGTTATAGCAAGAAAACGATCTAGAAAAGTGCTGTCGTCACCGTTCAAAGCCGTTGATAAATTGAACTTCTTCTCATCCCTCCCCCAAGAGAACTCTTTCTTTTCCGTTCTCTCTCCTCTCTCTCTCTCTCTCTCTCTCTCTCTCTCTCTCTCTCTCTTTCTATTGCCCTTGGCTATTTTTACCTGTACTCCGAAACTGTCTCGAACACAACGCTTTTTTGCCAACAGCGAAGGTTTTATTTCGTAAGCACTTTTTTCGTGACGTATAAATTTTTTTACACGAGATACGTTTAATATGCACGTCATGCTTTTTTTTCGTTGTTGAACGAACCCGTGCGTTTCGACGAGGTTAAATATTCGCGCCAAAAGGTGGGCAAACATAACGCGCTGAATCATCGCGATCGATCGGATATTCTCGACGTATGAACGCAAACGAAACTTCATATCCCAATCAGTGGTGAATTAACGAATACTCGCGCGCTCGTTAAACACGAATTATCGTATAAAACGATCGCGAATACGAGGATCGCATGCGATTCCAATTTGTTAAACAAGAAAAAAAGAGTGAGAGTACATTCCAATTTCCCGTTCGTCGTTTACGAAACTTTGTATTATCACGGATCAATCGAGCGTAAATAAATAAATGTACAAAGGAGTACCGGTCTTGACAAATTAAGCTCACAACGGATAAAATTATCGTCGAATAATATTAACATAAAAATTATTCGCGATATTAAACGTAACTAATGCCTGTTGAGTAGGTTTGATTAAACATACCCGATGGGTACAAACATTTATATGAGATAATATATACACGAAATAAATAGCAAACAGCCCGGAGTATACGGTGTATAGTGGACGTTACGCGGTTTTGAATTTTATAACGAAAGCCCGCATATTGCCCACCTGCGCTCGTTATAATTTTGACGTAATTATCAACAAAAAGCTTTTCACCGTCCGGCTTCTGCTCTCTCTCTCTCTCTCTCTCTCTCTCTCTCTCTCTCTCTCTCTCTCTCTCTCTCTCTCTCTCTCTCTCTCTCTCTCCTCTCTCGTTATCTCTGGGTTTGTATGCTCGGGCGTGTATCATCCCTTCGTCCCCGACACGGTAGAGCAAAAACCTCCGCCCCTCGTATAAAGCGCGGTACTCCGACCAAACAACGAACCGGCATACTTTTAATCAAATCGCGATGCGTATCAGTTTGTACATGAATTGGCGACAGTTTCGATAGATGATTCTGTGTTCTCGTTAAAACCGCGGAGTTGAATGCGACAATAGTGGTGTAACAAGGCGAGGAGTAAAATTTGCGTTTTGTTTCACTATTCATAAACACGAACACCCGCGGCGTTTCTCGCAATTTCGTATTAACCAATTACCGTCACGATTATTTCCATTCGATATCGTTTAATTCCATTCAATTTGCATATAATTATTATATTGATTTTAAAAATGTTGTTTCTATTCTGTTGATAGATATTTTTTCGATGCAGTGAAATACTATTTTATGGGTGTTCCCGATCGAACGATCGAACGAAACGAAGCGAGATAAGATTAGAATAGACGGGGGTTATAGCTTTTAGCTACGATGCACACCTCGACGTTATTTCCCTTACGAGCATCGTTTTCTCTCCCTCTCTCCCTCTTTCTCTCTCTCTTTCTCGTCTCTTGCGTGATATCAAAATCGCCCGAAGGATAGATTAACGTGTTTGTTCCAGTGTTTCGCCCCTTACGAGGGATCCTACGCGTGCTCATCAAGTGTATTATAATATCGCGCACGCATGTTACATACGATATTACACTATCTATATATGTACAGTAAGGTTATAGTTTAATATTAATAGCCTCACACATACACACACACATATACACACCGAACCGCGAGAGAATTTTGAGATCGCCACCGCACTACAGCCTCAACTATTTCGGTCGAGGTTGCCCAATTACTCGCCCTCCCTCTGTCTCTCACGTCACCTCTCTCCCTTTCACTCTCTCTCTCTCTCTCTCTCTCTCTCACTCTCTCTCTCGAAAACCGAGTTGAGTGGTTCTATATTGTGGAAGGGCCAGGAGTTCGATATTTTGACCGCACCCTCACGGCGGATTAATATTCATATACGACGAGATTACACAACGGATCTTCCAACCCCTCTCTTCCTTCCCCTCTCTCTCTCTCTCTCTCCCTCTCTCTCTCTCTTTCTCTCTCTCACTCCGTCTCATGCTACCCCTGCCCGTCGTACCACCATACGCGCAGATAGGAATACTCCGTGATCACACGTAAACATATTGATCAACGCTTTGTTTCGGGATTATTCGGGATCAGAGGTCATCCTTTATGATATCTTTTTTGTATTTCGTGCAATTAGAGATCGCGGTCGCAAGAGCCGAACAGCCGATGCGAAAAACCGTGCGACAGTATCGAATCCGACTGCAACGTGATTACCGTTATTCCCCGATCGTCGTTATTATCAGTCGTGATCAAGAGATTGCATCTGTTGTCGTAATTTCTCTTTTTGTTTTTTATTGTCTTTTTATTTTTTTTATTTACTCGAGAGCACCCCTCTTAACATCGAACCATACGAGTCATTTTTCTCAATGATCCAACAATTCCGGATATAATTATGTCAGTCTCGCGATGAGATACGAGAGCGGCTTTGCACGATTGACGCGACGCTATACGTCGTATCCGAGCATAATTTATCAGAGTCAGTCCACCGGGTCGGCGTAAAAGGGGGGGGGGGGGGGGGGAGGGGTGGAAGAAAACCAAGTCCCCTCTGCTAACCGAGGTTCTCTCGAGTGTGCCACTTGTGCGTTTCCAGAACGTCCTTTTTCGCGTTTTAGTATCGCCTGAAGAACCTCTTCGAGTTATACAACGCGTCCTCCGTGATACTCGATGACGTATAGTCGTCCTTCGTGTAATTTATCAGACGCGTACGTCACGTTTGGGTTTATAACAGAGGGGTTGAAAGGTTCTCTCTCTCTCTCTCTCTCTCTCTCTCTCTCTCTCTCTCTCTCTCTCTCTCTCTCTCTCTCTCTCTCTCTCTCCTCTTCGCGATATGAGTCGGACAAGAAATAATAGGCAACGAAGAGACCAACCAAGAAAACGAGGATGAACGTCGTAAGACCTGCGACGAAAAGTATCCAATGTGGTTTTTTTTCAGACTTTCTGTTAAAAAATAAAGAATATATATATATATATATCCACAGGAAAAAAAAATTCGATAAACGCACTCGTATCGTACGAGATGAAGATTTTCCAGAAATTTTTCGACAAAAACAATTCTTCCACACCGCTTCCCTCGCCGTTTATATTATACGCCACGTATAACTATGTACAACTATGTGCATGAACGTATATAGATACCGACAGTATATTCGACCATGAGAGAAACAACCTAGTTCTTGCTGCGCGAAGGCCTGGCTCTACAGCACGTAACGTACAACACATACACGTATACGCATATATATATATATATATGGGACCAGAGACGAGGACCCGCATAGGAAGCTTCAGCAAACGGCGAGGTTTCGTTGGGAAAACATGGTCAAACGCTCATTGGAATTCTGTGCTGACCCAACACGTCCACCAAGTCCGCTTGCGAGACGGAGCAAGCTCGGCTTCGCTTCGACTCGGTTCGTTTGGCTCTCTCTCTCTCTCTCTCTCTCTCTCTCTCTCTCTCTCTCTCTCTCTCTCTCTCTCTCTCTCTCTCTCTCTCTCTCTCTCATGCTCGCTTGCACCCTCTATCCCCGTCGCGGCTAAAATGACAGTGCCCTGTGCTGTTCGGCGAGTCCGAGCTTCTCTCTACCCGTAACCTGCTGCCACCAATGGGACAGTAAATTATCTTCGTTTTATCAAAGGAATCCCTGCAGAAAAATGTGCCTAGCTAGACCACACGGCCAAGTGTAATAAGACGGATAAAAATGCTCTCTTATCTTCTCCGATATTAAAGAATGAGAGAATAGTGTAAATATTGGAGAAATATAATATATGTATGCTTTAAGTACCATTCACGGAACTATGAACATCGATTCAGCCCACAGGGGGGCTTACTTCGATTTCAATCGGAAAAGTGCTTCGCTCGTATGACAGAAACGATATTTTCTCTCCCGTTACCGCGTATATTTATACTTGAACCGAGTAGGTCTTTTCGAGTATGAATCTTTATCGAAAATACCCTTAACGCACTCGGGCTCGCGGACTATTTAATATTTCAAAGCGCTCTAGTCCCGTTCTCTCTTACTCACTCTGGTACATTGCAAATTGATCGTCGATGCGTGGAGGGAAAATCGCACCGTAAACCTTCTATCGCGTGTTCTATCGATTTCACAAAACCAATCGGTTAAAACGACAAAATGTTGCACGTTTTAAATTGGAGTGATGATAATAATAATAATAATAATAATAAATGATACTTCACAGTGAAAACAAATTAATCAATACAGTCGTTTTGATTAATAAATATTGAATAAAATGTAATATGATGAATTTCAAAAGGAATGTAATGACGTGGTTAATAAAAGTCAAGATATAAAAAAAATACACGCACACAAAAATGTTTAATGTCACGTTTACGAAACGTGACATTAAAAATGCTGGCGGGTACTAGAGTGAAAATGGTGGAGCGGGTTTGCCCTATGAACAATTCACGCTCGGAGGTTACCTCGCTCCACCTGACGTTGAAAACCGAAAGCATAACACACAGCAGCAGAGCTAGTACGCCCGAGGGGTGGAAAAAGCTTCGGGAACTAAATTACCGATATTATCGTGTTCTCCCGAGCCCCCCAGTGAAAGTGAAGGGTTTTCGGTGTGTAGTACAGGATATACAGCTTGATGTCGAGAGAACGACGATACAGAATTATGTATCGATTTTGCTAAAATGCAAAAGGGCTTAACGTGGCGTATTTTCTCTTTGAAACTTGCTCGGATTACGCCCTTTTGTTCTTTAACAATTTCGTCGTAATGCAAGAGAGCAATAGATAAATAGCGATAGAGAGAGAGAGAGAGAGAGAGAGAAGCCTAGGGTCGACTAGGAAATCGAGTGGAAAAGGGCAATGCTTCGTACTCATGATAATCGGCACTGCCGGAGCAAGCAAGCGCGAAATGTCGAGCGTATATAATTTATAATTAATTCATTGTATTAATTTGTACATCCATGTGGCTCATATGCATTATCGTATTAGAGAAGGTGCTGAGTGGAAAGAGCAAATAACGGGTGTTAAAAGCAGGTGGAAAAGTGCGTTAAAGGGTTTTAAGCAAACTTTCGTGCACTCGTGCCTCGCATCCATTACCATAAATATTTTTCATCACTGGATGAAATCTTTAAAGGATTCATTACGAGGGTGAAACGACGTAGCAAGACTTCAAAAATCATGATTTTTTTTTTCATCGCATCGCGGATCGCGATATTACAAATAGTCAAATTTTTGCCCTTTTTCCATTATTTCGGTTACGTTAACCGATCGGCCATTTATCCGAAAATTTCAAGCTATCGCATGGGATATTTTTAAATAAAAATTTTGAAATAAAAAAGAAACTACACGACGCGACAACGTCATAAAAAAATCTGTCATTTTCGCGTCGTTTATTTGTTTGCGTTTACCCGAAATGCAAGTTTACGTTAAAGCACCCCCGCCGTCCCTACTCCCGCAGCGTTCAGACTGCGAGTGGTATGAGGCATGTGTCCGTTCCATCATGCACGTGTATACGCGCTCGCACTATATATTGTGTACTTACAAACTCGGCGTGTATACGCGACACGAACCGAACAAATTACGGAAGTTCACCGTGAGACGGTGTGGTGAACACGTTTCATCCCTTCTACACACCTCCCCTTCTTCTTCCGCACCCCTGTGCGAAGTTTCCCGTGACGACAGGCATCTAGCCCTCTCCTCCTCCCCCCTCTCTTCCTTTCCTCGTCGCACCCTCTTCCCTTTCCTTTACTTTTCTCAACTCTCGACACTGCCTATACCCTGCATGCTTGCTCGCTTTTACCGCGGAAATCCTCGCACAGGAGGGTCTACCCACGCGTATAACCAGCTCAAGCTCTTCTGGCTTCGGTCCGGAGTTCATTCTAAATACAATTATACAGATATATTAAATACAACTATATCATTTTTCGTCTTCGACATGTTTTATTCTTAGTGCGCGTATTATTTGACAACATTGGTAAAGAATATAACAAATCGTCGATTGTTGAGTCGGCGATAAAACGAGTCTTTTTCTCGGCTCTTCTGACTCGGTCCGGAGTTAATTCTAAATACAAATATACAGATATATTGAAAAATAAAATATATAATTTTTTGTCTTCTACATGTTTTATTCTTAGTGCACGTATTGTTTAACAACATTAGTAAAGAATGTAACAAATCGTCGATTGTTGAGTCGGCGATAAAACGAGTCTTTTTCTCGGCTCTTCTGACTCGGTCCGGAGTTAATTCTAAATACAAATATACAGATATATTGAAAAATAAAATATATAATTTTTTGTCTTCTACATGTTTTATTCTTAGTGCACGTATTGTTTAACAACATTAGTAAAGAATATAACAAATCGTCGATTGTTGAGTCGGCGATAAAACGAGTCTTTCTCTCGTTATTCGTAGACGCGACGGCTACCGATCGAGGTTATCGATATACTCGTTTTGTACGGGTTAAAGTATAGCTAAGTGTTTTCTTATAAATACGTAACCAAGAGAGAGATGAAGACAGAGCGAGCGACAGAGAGAGAGAGAGTCGTTTCGTCCGTAGCGTTGTGAGACAGGAAATTGAATTTTCAAAGTACGCAATACACGCAACGCGAGTAAAACTCTTTCTTCATAGACCCTCGGATGAGGTATAGAAAAGCAGAAGTTTAGCGAAAAGAGAGAAAGAGAGACGACGACAACAACGTCGAGTGTGGGAGAGGAAATGTTTTCTAGCGAAAGTAGACGGAGAAGGAAGCGAGAGGGAGCGTAGGGGGTTGGTAGGGTGGTGGCGAGGGTGGATAGTATAAGGCTCGTAAAGTTTGCTACTATAAAATTCTACTTGTTTGCCCGGGCAAGCGACATAAATAAATCATACGCTCATGTAAATCGCTACCGTCCAACTATACGTCGTATATATATATATATATATATCTGTATCGAGCTCAACCACAACGTCGATGCGCTTTCATGTAACTCCTCCAGCTCTCCGCGTTCCCGCTTGATGTACATCCTTCTTGAAAGGAGAGAACGGCGGCTGGAGGAGAGCTTCGCCCAATAGCGAAGGGTGAGATCAACATTCGCGTAAGAAGATCCGCGGGTGAATTCAACACAGAACTGAAAGTACCAAAGCCCTCCCTTGGCGTATGACTATATAATTCTCGTCGGCGTGGCTATACATAATGAATATACGATCATCTCTCGATGGGAAGTTCGCGTATACCTCCGTCCGCCTACCGTCCCATTGACCTTACCTACCTTTTCCCTCGTCTCTATGCACATGAAAATAATCAGAAACTTCGTTTCAAACGCACCCTTCGTTTTTCCACCCTGCTTTACTATATACCACGTTACTTTTACTATTCTCGTTTCGTTTCGATATTTTTTTTCAACATCGCGATATTTTTACATCGCAAAGTTTATGACCGGTGAAAATTTGTCCAGCTGCGAAAATTTTCAAGTTTAATATATCGTGACGTGATTCGTACACATCGACGGTGTTTAATGGAAGAGATGAAATTACAGACGACGATCAATCGGAAGATATGCTTGTACGACGTACTCACCCTCTGTGGTATCGAGTAAAAACGCTACGAATAACGCCCTCCCTCTCCTTCCTCTCGCAACTTTTCCGATACTACTTGAAACACGAGAGAACGATCTCCACTCGCTCCCGAGAACTTATAAAGGATGCTGTTATTTTTAAGAGGCTATTTTTTCCGCAAAACCGGACTCTGAGGCCATTCATACGCAGCTACGATATCGTAGATAAGAGAAGGGGCAAAAAAGAAAACGTTGCAGTCTCAGACACTTTAGCATCGCCTGAGTTATACATATATATATATATAAACCTCTCTCTCTCTCTCTCTCTCCTCGCTATATATATGCATAGCGAGAGAGTGAGAGAGGAATATATTGTAGCGGAGGCAAGAACGAAAACTCATCGCACATACGAGCTCTTGTATACGAAACTCGCTGTGTAGTATAAAATTTTAGTGGACGATCGAAACAAATCGGTTTTCCCGCAATAGCCAAAAATATCGTTCAACAGTTATTGCTGTTCTCGGCAGCTCGATCGACAAAAAAAACACCACCCCCTTCCCCATCTGGTCTATCATGTTACTTTTATCTTTCTAAACTACACGATCGCTCCACCGAGCGGCACGAACCGCTGCACATAAGGAGCAATAACGAAAAAGCGCACGCAGCAACTCTCGTGAAACGCGTAGTGACGGCCAACCCGTCGAACAATCGAGGATAAAACAAGTGACCAGGATACGTTGAAAAATGAGACGAAAATACATTTTTTTTTCATTAACTTCGAGCGATACAACGATAAATGAAAAATGATAAATGAAGATATGAAAAAATTGATGAAAATACGTACGAATTTAGAAAAGGATTGTAAACGTTGAACAGCGCCGTACCAATTACGAACGTGGACGCTGGTAGGCTGCGCAACGATCGTCCGACAGGCGTGTACGAATCAATACTAAACGTTTACGAGACGACAAGTGATATAGTTTGCCTTGGATTCCAATTATACGCATTGGAACTAGTACTTGATTACCATGCGAACACCTACGAATTACGTAATGTCTTCCCCTTCGGCTCATCCCCGCAAATCTTCCTCCACCGGCTAGCTTCGCACCAGGTTACAGATTAATTGAATTCTCATCCAAAGGAGAGAGCAAGTGTGAGATAGAGAGAGAGAGAGAGAGAGAGAGAGGGAGATTGCGAGAGTGAGAACGATAGATTGTGCTCAAGCGATCTCTACGCGTGGTGGTCTGCTGCTGAGAGTTTATCCCTCGAGAAATTGAGTGACGGACATACCTCTCTCTCTCTTGCTCTCTCTCTCTCTCTCTCTCTCTCTCTCTCTCTTCATCGCACTTCTCTGCCTCACTCGACGAGCTGTGGGATGAACCATGGGACGATGGGATAGTCGGATAATTCTGATAGAACTCACCCTCTCGTATCTATAGTATGTCTGTCGTCGCCAAACGTCGCATATCCCTCTCTCTCTCTCTCTCTCTCTCTCTCTCTCTCTCTCTCTCTCTCTCCTATCGTGCTCTAGTCTGTCAGTCGCCCGGTTTCCCTTAACCGCGATCTCTTACACAGGCGCGGACACGTTTCTTCACTCTCTCACCGAATCGTTTTATATTCTCGTCGACACACGTGTAATTGAAAGCGACAATTTTCTATAGGAAAAAAAATTCTTCGGATGAACTCTGACACCGTTAAACCCATAATCCAATGTTTCCAGGCTTTAACTTATTGTTAGTCAGGTATTTCACTTCGCACGTGGAAAAACTCACACGTTTACAAACGTACGAGTCTCGTTGGCTTTCGTTTCAGAGAACAATTGATTTCAAAATAATATTAATTCAGGTCAATAAACGTTTATACATCAATATATATATATATATATATATATATATATATAGAGGGAAAGAGAGATCTTTTTTTTCTTTCTTTAAATTAAAAATAAAATTCTCCCTCGAGCTTACGATTTTTTCGAGAAGATATAGAGAAAGCGCTCGGAAAAATACAGAAGAAATACGGAGAGAGAGAGGTAGACACGGAAGTTTCCGGTTCGTCGGAGATACAACCCTCCTCGGTCTTCTTCCCCCCACCCACCTGCCCCCACCCCCTTTACTCTTTCTCTCGTTCCGCAGTGTTACAACTTTCTCCGGATGATATTTAAGGCAGAAACTCGAGAGCCCTCTCGTTCTCTTTCTTTCGAAAGACGAACGACAAGATGGAAGCGGTCGCGCAACGAGACTGAAAGTCCCTTTTGTTATATCTCGCCCACCTGGTTTGCCAAAAGTTTCGAGTATAAAAATGAGAAGGAGCAGCTAAATTTTTCCTCGTTCCACCTTTCTCCCTCCCCCCTCCCTCCCTCCCTCCCTCTGTCCCACCTTTCAAAGAGAAAAAAGAAAAATTGCTCCGGGCACACCGCGATTTAGTAAAAATAGGGAAAATGGACTTTGAGACACTGCGCTATATTATATATATATAGCTAATATAATATTACGTAACTATACGTACGAGAAGAGAAAAAATGTAGGGTGAGAATGATATAACATTGCTGCCAGGGTAATTTTGGATCCCCGTAAAGTTTGGGTTAAAAAATCATAAAGTCACAATTTTCAAAAAATCGTTAACGACGATGATTTTTTGCGAGGATGGACCGCCCTTTTCGCTCATTGGCGAAAAGTCACCGAGCATAAATAGTCAACCATATACATATATATACTCGAATATCAACGAAAAAAAATATATATATATTTTCGTTGATATTCGAGTGGTATTGTTTTCGTATAAAATCGATTCAAAATTGTCTTCTAAATTCGTATCACATCGACGGAGGCGGAGTTTCGAGTGACAAGGGTCCCCCGTATTATCACATTTCGGCTCGCGCTCCTGCGCATTTTATACATGTGATATTATCATGGTTTCGAATATATATATATTGCTTGTATTGGTGAGAGTGTACTGAAACATCAGGGCAGCGCAATGAACGCGTGGTCAGTGTGAAGCTTTTGCGATAAATAAATATGCATGAGAGAAACGTTGAACAGGGTGGAGATTCTACTAGACCAGGAAGGCGTAATAATAGAGAATGAGCATTCATAAACAAATCGGGCAACCGCCCCTCGCACCATTTCCTCTTCTTTCTTCATGCCCATATACCTTCCTTCGTCCTTCTCTCACTCTCTCTCTCTCTCTATATATATATATATATATATATATATATATATATATATATATATATATCACTTCTCTGTCTATCCTTCCTTGTATATTTGCAACACAATGAGCGAGTGAACGACGTGTCCCAGGCAAACAGAGTGCAATATTGCAATATCCAACGTATGCATATCGATCGAATCGCACCAAACACGTCGGTAAAGAAAAACGTGACCCAGAGGCATAGAAAAATATCGTATCTCGAAAATTCGCAACATTTTTCATGCGTAGTATTTTCATTATATCGACGAAACTCTGCGCTTCGTTACGAAAAATGTTTCGCACAGCGATAAAGGAACATTTTTCAAATTCGTCGATACATTTTATCATCGTTTCAACGATACGAATATTGTATAATTGAAGAATTAATTGGAAGATGCCCTTTAATTTTCCTCGGGCAATTAAATCAATCGAGTTGATGGCATTTGTCGATCAAACGAGAAGGCAAAATATACAATCTTTTTACCGTATGTCCCATCCACTATAATGTCACGGTATTGATTGGAATTAATTGGAGAACGTTAATTCCGGAATTCGAATCCGAGGATTTCGGAACTTTATACAATGTATATACGCGTATCGTATGAAATTTTAGAATATATATACCTATATATATATTGAAAAATGTTACTGGAAATAAATCATTCATAATCGCGTCATCGATCGTGATATGGCGTATACCACGCACCGTTATATTACTTAACGTATATTCATCATTTATTAAAACCGGGAGTGTTTATATACACTCTCTCGGCTATCCCAAAAAATATATAATAGCCTTCGCGACATTAAATATATTAATGCTAATTACACTCCGGCTAATTTTACCGAGTACAAAGAATTACTAATGTACATATTAGATGTATATATACATAACAAACGCCCGCAAGAAACGAGAGTTGATGGTAATATATTCCGGGTTACGTTCGCTCAAACCTAGTACGAAAATGTTTTAATTCGTCGCGGAGATTTATAAATCCTCGCTGTATTAAACTCATATAATTTACCGGTTTAATAAGACGCGTGTATACGTAATAGAATCGTTTTTTTATTTTTTTGTTTTTTTTGTTAACGACTCATTTTTTTGTAACTCGATGTCATTAACGGATTTAACGAATACCCGTTGCATGTAGTACCGATCGTGCAGACTTTTCCCCATCTATGCAGACGACAGTTAATTAGGACGAATTCCAGATGCGGCGAAGCATCGTTTCAGCTTACTTATACGAGTGGTATGTGGCGAAGCATTTGCTAGGTCGAAATTAGAGTTTACTTATGGTGTGTTTAAAGCGTCAAAACGTGTTACCGGCCCGCCGACTTAATTAAATTTATTAATGGATTTGCTTACCCGTCAGAAGAGTTTGCACAGCGCGCGGCGTGTGCGCGAGAGAGGAAGATAGATAGATAGTTAGATAGATAGTGAGAGTGAGAGAGAGAGAGAGAGAGAGAGAGAGATAGAGAGAGAGAGAAAGCTGTGAAAATATGTATAAACATACTCCAAGCGAGTGAGCAAGCGTGGCATTAGATAAATCGTCGAAGTTACCGTGAGGCAGCTTATTGGGAAGCGGGCGAGACTTCGTTCTTGCCCGACTCGCGACTTCTCTCTTGAAAGCTGCCGAGCGAGGAAACTCACGGTGTCACCGTCGCGCGAGAAGTCGAGGGGTGTTTGCAAATTGTTGAAAATTAAGCCGTGGAACGAGCTAAGTCGCGTCGCTAACTCCTACGAAATATACCCGTGAATTATAAATAAATATTCGTAAGAAAAATAATAAAATCCTCAATTTGCGAAGTCTCCGATTTGATCTCACGAGCGATTGGAGATATATAAATAAACAAATTTATAAACTGTGAAGGAAATTTTATTCGTGTTTGCTCGTACGCGAAAAGTATACTCAAACAATGCACTCTCTCTCTCTCTCTCTCTCTCTCACACACACACACACACACACACACACACACACACACACACACACACATTCTTCCCACCCCATCCTCGTGTCCTCGCTGCTTTCGAGACTCGAAGCCCTCTTCGATTTCAGCCAATCACTCGACAAATCGAATTACTAAATTGAAAGGTACTGCTCTGGCAGGAGTGGCGTAGATTCTCGCTTTCTCACTCTCTCTCTCTCTCTCCCTCTCTCGAAGAGAACCACCCACGAAATGGTCATGGCAGTGGTGTATACGACGGTTTACCTTCCGGAACAATTCGAGTCTACCGTGTCTCTCGCGTCTTTATCGCAGTTTATTTGTCCCGGTATCGGTTATTTTCCGTAACGGAAGATACAAACGTTGCTCGAGTCCCGAGTAAACTCCAAAACAGAATATACATAAACATCGCAGTCCCCGATAGCGAAGATTCTGCGACATTCGGAAAGTGGGGTCCAAGTTTCACTTTTCCCGAAATAGAAATGTGCCCTTAATTTATTTATTACGAATAAAACAACTAATTCATTGTCGGACTATTTCCTCGCTCGATCATTTAATTATCTCGACACGTTTCTCGTAATCTCGTTAGGTCGAATATAAAATAAGATGTTCTTCCGATCTCGCGCGATTGATCATGATCGAAGAACCTCGCGCTTTAACAATGATGGAGAAGAACGCGAGAGATCATTCGCCTTTCGCCAAATCGAGTAAATCTCACGAGAAATCCTGTTTCGCGATCGAAGCTCGAAGAAAAACTTTCTCGTTGATAACATCAGCGGTTAATGCGGTAACGATGTTCGAAGGTAGATAAAAAAACAAAAAATAAATAACATAACAATAACAATCCATAGCTAGCTACAACTGTTCTCCCGCCATTAGCACCGTCCCACGAAAATCCCGACACTAATAGATGGTTCGAGACTACAATGCAATCCGTGATGCTGTCGAATTTCCTACCAAGGTAGAGTATGGTGCTGGTTCTAAAGCAAACCTATGTCTCTACCACAAGATGAAGAGAGACAGAAGGAGGTAGCTTGCGAGATCTCGCGAGAGGGGCACGAGAACGTGCTTGGAATTCCGCATTCCCCGCTCCCTCTTCCCTCCTCACCGCCATCTACCTCCTCCTTCCTCTCCCCGATCGCTTAACTGATCGTTAACTCTCCAGAGTCTTGTGATAATGAATGGGAAACGCGAGACGTAACTGTGCTCGACACAGGGGAACGAAAAGCGTCGAGAATGGGAATCTGGAAGACATTGTACATAGACGCTTGTTGTACGCATCGCCACCGGTTTCCAAGGTGAGATTTTGAGCCGAGTGTCTTATCTCATCGGCTATAGTCAACGATAATATAGGCCAAGAGGTCTAACGTTCTCCGTCCTATCGTAGAATGGTGTAAAGCTTCGTTCATTAAACTAAGAGCCATGTGGTAGACTCGATAAGCGCAGTCCCTAAAATATAAGCGTTACTTTACAGGATGGGCTAATTACAGACGAATTATCGTTCCGTTTAATCGATTATCCAGGAGATATCTTTATTGATGTTATTCGTCTGACTTGCTTCAAACCTCTGTTCGACAGTTATTGCGTTATCGTTGCAAAAAATCTAATTAAATCGTCTTCATTGTCATTAAATCCTTCCAACGTCCTTTCGCACCCATTTCCCCCTCCACGACTACGTGTGAACGTGGAATTCACTGACGGGGACAGAATCGATCGGAGGCGAAGCGAGAGACGATGCGCGCGGTAGTAGTGGTCGTCGAGAGAGGGAGAAAGTTCCACGCTAGGTGTAGAAGGTACAGTTTAAAATAGGGGAAAGATGTCATTTGTTGGACCCCTTGTCGAAGAATCTCTCGAAAGTCAACGCAAAAACTCGATGTCCCATGCACCCTTCTCCCAGCGAACCAATTCGAATCCAATATTCGTGCGATTTCACGATCCAGTCCTGTATTCCCGAGAAACAACAGTGGTCAATCGCGACCCAACTGGTCCATTCCTCCCATGTTTCTCCCTACGTCGTTGTAACTGGTTTAATTCGGGGAATAACTCGTCGAGCACCGCTGGTCGCTGTACAGGAAGGGAGTGTTGCGCAGGGTATGGGGGAGGGTAAAGGAACTTCGTTCAATGGCTAACTGCCCTCGGAAAGTAGAACGGTAGCGTGGAGAACATTGGGGGTAGCCCCGGGGGCGAAATGGGACAGATGGAGTTGAACTCTGGTTGGAGAGCTTCTCTCTCGCTCTCTACGTCCTGCCGGATCTGTTAGTGCTTGCTGGTGCTGCAATGATGCGTAATGCACTTAACCGCTTCTCTGTACGACTACCGGAGCTATTTCTGTTCGTTTAGAATCACTTTCGAGTTGTTTACTGGTATACAATGGCAACGCTACTGCTAAAGCCAGTTCTGTGCCTCGAGCCGAATCGAACTTCTCGTGCCATACCCGTTTATCTACACGCGTATGTTTCTCTATGTGTGTGTGGAAATTCCTTTTGCTCATCGGCCCGACAAGTTTTGCCGCGCGTAATCAACAAATTTAACTGCAGGTGCCTCAAGCCGTGAAAGGCAAACGGGCGTAGATCCGAAACTTAATTATCTATTTTCGTAATTTACCAACCGCGCAATAAAAGTTAATTCGTGAATATTTTCAAATGTACAACTTACTCGTTGGAAAGTAAATGGATGCGATTTTGTCGAATAATCATTAACTATTATTATCCGACGAGATAATAGAAACCATACTTAGAGATATCGATCTTTGATTCGATTAAACGAGAATAATTCGATCGAACGATCGAATCCGTCTGTCGACTAAAAGCATTTGTGAATCGTCTTAGATTTCGCCTCTCGGCTGAAATAACCCAAGTTGATGAACCATTCGATCGCGAAAAATCGATCGTATGTCTGGAACGGTTGGCGACAGTACGATTACGTACAAAGGCATACACGAGAGTATCGTACTTTCGGTCGAACGACAGTCCGAGGGACTTTCGAGTCGGAATCGCTTGAAAATGGAATTGCTTCATACCCAGCCATTCCTTTTGCTCTCCGTTAACGTGTACGTTCGCGTATCTGTGCGAATGTACTTAATCGCCTCGACGTAAGTAAGTCGTCGACGAACTAACGTTAACGGTCCCTCATTTCAATAGCGTCGGTTGTCCGGACGGTGCTCAGCGACCCCGCAGTAATCGACTGCGAAGGAAGGCTCGAGGTTAGTCCACCACCTTCACTGGTTCGCTGCGTATACCGTAAAACGATCGATTCTATCGCACCCTCGGGAATTCCGCTCTCGTACGTGCAGTGGCGAAATACACTGGTCGCAAAAACGTACCGACCGCAGTGACGAAAAAAAGAAAAAAAACTAAACGGAAAGCAAATGTTCTCCTTCTATTTAACGATGATTCCCCACGGCATTCGTCGATACTGGAGAATCGCCAGTTCTTTTATTTTTTTTGTTTTATTTCGACGATCGAAGAATAATTTGAAATCAAAAAGTGCAGTAGAGGGACGTAGGTAAAGAGGGAAATAAGGGTAGAAGTTAGAGGGAGAGAGATGTAAGATGAGAGAGACTCCGCACTCGGGTCGTGGTACGTACATTAATCATCCGAGGAAGGACGTGCCTGGCAAAATGTGCTCAAGGCGAAAATGTAAGAGTCCGCGGCTTGGGTCGACCAGCATGGAAGCCTCAGCTGCACCATTATATGGTACACGTTATAAATACGAAGGCGTACAGAAGGAAAGAAGAGAAAGAAGCTCGACGGTAAGATAGAGAAAAAATGAGAGAGAGAGAGAGAGAGAGAGAAAGGGAGAGAATAGCAAAGGCGAGAAAGATGTTGCAGCAACTTATATAAAAGTATCCCAGTAAAAGGACAACGCTAAGAGATGATGAGGAGAGGGGGGAGCGAGGAATGAAGATTTAGACTTGGGCAAACTTTTTCCACTGCGAATAAAGTTGGTCATCGAAACTTGGTTCATTTTTTCTCTTTTGACTTCATCATCTCTCTCCCTCTATTTCTCTGTCTCTGTTCATGATATCTCTCTCTCTCTCTCTCTTTCATTTCATCACCGCCAACGCTTCGTAATGCGTATGTGCGAATCGTGACCAAGCTAAATCGACCCCGCGTGAAAAATGATGGAAAGATAGAAACTTGGTCTTGCCAGATGAAAAAAAAACGAAAAAAAAGAAGAAAAAGAACACGAAGCCTCGAACCTTTAAACGAAAAATTCCGTCACGTTATCGCTAATAACAACTCGAGGAAAATGTTGGAACAGGCTCGCACAGAAGCAAGCGACAGCTAATATGCTTCGGAGAGTCCGGCGTGCGAACACCTAATCGAAAGTTAAGCGACTACCCCACGAGTTTTCGACGCGTCGTCGTCGTCGTCGGCGTCGTCGTCATTGCCCTTTCTCTGTCGCGAGGCAGAGAGTTTCAAGGGAATTGAACGTGCCGAAAGAAAAACTTTTCACGAGCAAGAAAACGTGTGCGTTCGAGCTTTACATTATTAGACGTCACGTCCGTGCGGGCCACTCCTGTCGTTCGTTCTCTTTCTTTCCGGCCAACGCTGTGGTATGCTTTCGAAAATCCACGAGTACAATTTTGTTTTGTTTTGTTTTTTACCGTGGTAAAAGAAACGAAATTTTATTTTTCAAACGTTGAAAAATAAAAATTTTCAGTTTTAGCGGGAACAACCGTGGAAACTCGACTCCGTTCATTCGGCCCTTTCGTGCTTCGTACGTTTCGCGAACACGCGAAGATTCGTTCCATTTAGCGAGAGCCTCGCCGCTGGGCTCCGCACGCGGCCTCTTTCCCGTATCGATTAGTAGAGCTTCTATTCTTCGTAGCCCACCTTGGATTCTTTAATTACAGGATTATTTACTTATCCGAGAGTTTGACTTTAATTCCCGAGAACCGTTCGCTCGCCTTTCTACGAAAACAAATAAAATAAAATACCTCGAGTCTCGTTTCGAATTATTTGTTCGAAACGATGAATTTACTTTGTGAATTTATCGTAATAATTGATTTAAATCATAACGACGATAGTAATAAATCAACTATCGAGCTTTTGGCGAGATATCAGATTTCAAGATGAGATTGTAATTGCATATAAATTACAGAGGTGAAACGCGAGATTTTTTTTTATGAAAAATTTCAGCTTCAAAACGGTTACAGTATGGGGCTAATTTTCTCTCCGTGTTTTTTTGCGGCCTGATCGACGAGCACGGTACACGAAGCGACAATGGCGTTAGTCCTTTGCGCAGGATCGCGAAAACGTGAGCAAAAGCGTCAACTTCAGTTGCACGCCCCGGATTAAATTTTCGGTCATTGAGTATTCAGAACTCATCCCTTTGGCAACCATAATTTCTATTAGCGTCGAGGTACAATCGACCTTCCCTTCCTACCTCTCTTTCTCGCCTCACCTCCTCCCAGGTGTAACGAGCTTAGCTTTGAACTCACCACTACCATTTGTCCCGCACAAAGCAGCAGCGACTCATTTTTACCGGAGAAACACACAAGAATGGCCGGCCGTTATTCACACGGCGTACGAAACGAATAAAAAAAAATGGAGACGTGCGAGTGACAACCTTTGATTACTACTAAATTCATTAACGGGCTAAATTAGCGACGAAAACATTAATTAATTGCGCCAAAAGCTACGCGATCGCGCGTCAAAGGTTATTATTATTCGCTCTTTGACCTTTGGTATTCTTTCAAAATATCAAAACGTTTCAACGATTTCGTTGAAATAATAATTTTTTGCAACGATTAAAACAGCCCGACTTTACATCATCGTTTCGAAAATTTGCCAAGGCAAATACGTTGTTCGTGACTCGCTAATTGACGAAATAAGAAATTAATAAAGCTCGACTAGAGATATTTTCGCGTTCAAGAAAATTCCAACGGTAAAGCACCGGTAATAAAAACGAAGCTCTATGCAATTTCGAGTTTATAGCGTCTATGAAAAGCCAACAATGTCGGACGTGCTTCCCTCCGTTCCTTGGTATAATACCTATCATGAAGCCGAACTACGGATATTAACGTATTCCATATATAATAGCCGTTAATTATACATGCTAATGACGAAAGTTGAACGCGAAAACTTGTATAACATCATGCCGGGCTATCGCGAATTTAACTCCCCCCTCCAACTCGAGGTAAAAGTTGATCATTGCCAGGACGCTGTTTCACGACCAAGAAAAAGTAGAAGAAGAAAGAAAAAAAAAAAACAGATTCAAAATAAATCGATTCGAGACGAAAAGATGCGTATCGATACGAATCCAAATTCGTCCCTCCTCGTAAAAGACGGATCGAGTTATAAAAATCTCGAACTAGACGTTCTTCGGTCATTAAACGAAAATCTGACCCGACGACGAACGACGAATATTTAACACAATTCTTCATCGAGACGATTGATCCGTTTCTCGTCTTATTGAAGTATGAAAATGCGAAGACGAGGTATAAGGATAATAAAATTAAACGAGCACCCGCCAGCATCACGACGCTTTAATCTGCACCCTCCTTTTTTCGTCCAACTCGCTCCCGCGGTAGGGTCAATATTTGATGAAAATTAACGCAAGCATCTTCAAAAGCCCGCCCTATCCTTTTTTGCCCCATGCTTCCGAGGACTCGATAAAAGAAGGACGAGGAAAAAAAAGAGGTTGTCGGGACAGAGGAGAGACCGGGGATGAGTAGCAACGAGAAAAGCTCGATAGGTATATATACATTTTACGATGTTAAGTAGTAGAAGCACCACGAAGAGATGCCTCGAGGCTTCTCGCTGCTTCTTTTACCAGTGTCTGATTGATCGATGTCTATCGTTCGACCAAAATGTGCGTAAGAAAAAAAATGTTTTCATCGTGGACGACGCAAAAAAAACCGTCGAAATACGCTTTCGGAAAGATCAAATCTTTTTTTACGTCGCGGTACTTTTTACGGCACGAGAAAAAAAGAACAAAAAAAAACAGGGTCAAAACGACCCAGACGAGGAAAAATCTTGGACGATAGCTTCGAACGTCGATGTCACGGATCGAAATGTGCTTTACTTTCGAGTTCTTCTGTTTTTCTTTTTTTTTTTTTTCGAGTATAATTGGCAATAAATGTTCAATTAAAACGGATCGGAGCGTGCTATTTCCGTGCTCTTTGTTCTCGAAATAACGCGAGAGGTCGGTTCTCGTACTTTTATCGCGCCCCCTTGCGGTTGATTTGACGCGATGCGGCACGAGTATGTACTCTGTATAGTCGTTGAAAACCAATCAAAAAGGACGTATAATTCGCACTCGCTGCGGTGCGATCCGAGTACGTCCAAAACGCATTTTCGGACTAGCCTACATTATTATAAAGCCTCTCGCAGTTCCCTCTCCTTTCTCTATCTCGCCGGCTCTCTCACGGCGGTGTTCGCGCGTCCATCGATTGCCCGATTCTCACTCGCTTCATGCGTGTGTCACCGCCAAATTCAATCAAAATTTGCGGAGCGTAATTATCACTAGGGAGAGGGGTCAGCTCGCGCGAAACCGCGGGAACGCAACGCGATCCAATAACCGTTGTACAAGTTATCAAGCTTCCGCGGTCTAATTCGAGCACTTGGTGAAACGAAAAATTAAAAAAATAATAATAATAACAAATAAACAATCAAGCGGAGATTCTTACGGGCGTTTGATTTTACTTTATTTTTCAAAAATTTGATTATTATTCTTTGCCGTATCGCGAGACAAGTCGTTGCGATAAAACGACCTAGTAAATCTCTCCCTGTTTATAGCAAATTTCTTTTTTTTTCACAACAATCGTATTTCGTTTCCATCGAGTAGATTTCCGTTTATACGAAAAAAAAAAACAAAAAAAATTGATTGAATGGCGCACGGTACACCGCAAGTAGCCGGCTAGTCGATGACGAGAGCTGTCGCGGTAAACGACGATTCGCGTGAGCTCGCAAACGTCGAGAATTTCAAGTGAGTTTTTTGCTTCGGCAGCTTTTACGGTGGCTTTCGTGAAGCCGAAAGAGAGAGAGAGAGAGAGAGAGAGGCGATATCGTTCCGTATGGTAATCGGAGCACACGCGCTTAGAAAAGCGTGCTTCAATGTATACCATTCCTCCGACTCTGCCCCGAGGAGGCCGTTACTAGAATTTTCTCTAGACCCCGTTTACGATCTCTCCCTCTCTCTCCCTCTCGCTCTCCCTCACCCTCCCTCTCGAATCCGATTCGTCATCAAATACAGCTTTTCAATCTATGTCTACAAGTTTTACAGATTTTTTTTTCACCCACTCGAACATCGAAACCAGTGCAAAGTATTAGAGAAACGTGGGGTTCAACTTCTCAGACCATTGAAATTCTTTCGAAGTAAAGTTTACGCAGCGCGCGAGCTTTTAAGGTCCATTAAACCGTGGATTTAGCCACTGGACGACTTCAACGGCAGTTCCTAAGGTCCGAATACTTTAGATTTAAAGATGAAGTAAATCTATAATTAAATAAACGTTAAAAGGAGAGTCGTGTAGGATTCAAGCGTTGGCAAATCTACGATGTAATGGATCTTGGGAACTTTTGTAGAGTTGTCGAGTAGCTAAATCTATGGTGTAATAGACCTTAATAGCCTCTTTTCTATACCTCTCTCTCTCTCTCTCTCTCCCTCTGTTTGTAGTCGAGCTCACTACCCCCTCGACATTGCCGTCCTCAACTCCAGCTTTCGTAGTCGTCGTCGTCGTCGTCATGCCCCTGTGGCAACGCGGATATCGCGTGACGGGGGGTAGCCTTACGGGGGTGGATTCTACTGCTGATATTTTATACATATAGTCATGTACGTATGTATGTACTCGTGTATAGAGGTATATACACACTACCACCGTGTACGCGGAGCGGCTGCGTGCTCGTCGGCGAACCGGCGCGCTCGCGCAATGTAGTCCCTCGGCTATCCTTGACGCGGGAGCATCTCGTTTCGAAAGAGCTCCGCACGGTGTTCTCGCGCTTCTCCTGGCTACCGGATAGTCGCTTCGTGTATAATATCCCGTTCCTTGTTACCGATGTTTTACTCCGTGGCCTCTTTCCCTCGTCCCATATAATTTTCCACCGTATGTTCGCATCTCGACACCCTCTCTTGTTTTCTCTCTCTCCCTCTCGCTCTCTCTCGCTCTCTCTCTCCTTGTCACTCCTCCTCTCTCTCTCTCTCTCTCTCTCTCTCTCTCTATCTCTATCTCTCTCTCTCTCGCTCTCTCGTTCTGTGTTCTTCTCGTCGTTCGTAACCCTTTAGTGCCCAATTAACGTTCGTTATAAAATGTTTGCGTGAAAGGAAATAATAAACTGATCTGTGTGTGGGATTAACCGACGACAAATTATCGATGTGAACGTTAAAGTGTTACGGTAAAATCATAGTCATCGACGTTGCTTTTGACTCTTGGGTTTTTTGTTGTTGTTGTTGTTGTTGTTGTTGTTGTGATTTTTGTTTATTCGTGATCGATGAACGATTGTTATTATAATATGAAAACAAGTGGCGACGATTTGACTCGGTGATACGACGAATGAGGAGAATGAAACTTGATGGTGAAGATCGTAGTTTACGTGGCGAGGTGAAATTAAATAGAATAACAAGGTTTTAAGTGCTGACGCGATTATTGCTGGGAAAATAGTAGTACTAAATAGTGATTTAAAAAAACGTGCGAAATATGAAAAGGGGACACGTAGCGTTGTTATTTTTTTTTCCATTTTCATCGTCGTAATCGAAAAAATTCCTGTTCATACGCGGGTGTCCATGAAAATTGGTCACCGGCGTATCTCATCGCCGCGTTGACGCTGCACATTCCGCGGGTTTTCGATCCCGTCAACGAAAAACGTAGTACGAACGACGAGAATAAGGGACAGAGAGGATCGTGAGCGAAATCGAGAGAAAGGGAGAAAAAGGCAGCGAGAGAAGAAAGGAAAGGGTGATTCACGAGTTTTTAACGACTATGCCGTGGCTAGAAAGCACGAAAAGAAAATAATCCGTCCTCGTAGTCCTCGAGAGAGAAAGAGCGAGAGCGGATTCTCGCTCGAGGGGTAATTATTGTTTTTCTTTTTTCTCGTTCTCCCGGGTTGAACGAGAAACGAATTATCCTCGAGGATATAATCTCGAAAGAATTTTCTACGTACGTTTCGTTCCTTGGTTCTTCTCTTATCGCTATGTAAATCATCCCCTCGTACGTTTATTATTTTATCGTAGCGATCGAAATATTGTTCGAAGAAGGAAAAAAAACCAATCCGCTTTTTTTTATGTCCGAACGAGCCAATATCCCTTTCGTTTGAGATTCGACAACGACAACGAGAATATCTGGTATATCGCGTTCAATGTGTCGTCTCGCGAGAAAAACTGTCAAAGCACGCCGTGCGAATCGCGTCAAGAGCGAAAAGTGGAAAATCGCGATAAGGGACCCTTCAAATTCGCAGCGATATTTCATACCGACGATACAGACGGGATCAGCGAGTGGCGAATACGCGAAATGTTACCAGCGCGATAGTAACAAAAGCATGTGAAACTAATCGCAGGAATAAGCGATGTCTACCTCTCTTCCCACGCTCGTCTACTTTATCATTTGTTTTGGTGAGTACGTCGACCATTATTTCACAAGCGCTATAAAATTGACTGTGAAAATAATTAGCGCGTATCATGTATCAGCAGTACTCTATTAATATTCATAAGAGAGAGAGCCTGGCCATTATTTGTCTCGTCGTGGGAATTTTTCCGGAATTCACACATTTTGCAAACGAGGTCACCACGAAAAGCCTGATTGATCAAAAAGCCGGACTCGTTTCATCCATGTTTTCGTTGATGAAAAATATTTGTTGTCTCTTCGTTCTGAGACGTTTTGTTCCAAATTTGTGAGCAATCGATTTCGACGTAGAGTATTTACATCGAGAAGCAAAAATTATGTATATCCGCTATTTCGTATTAAAAAGCTTTGACTCTCGTTCATTCATCGAGATCAGAGAGGCTCGAATTGTCGATGTGTTCGTTACACTCGTAGCGTTCTCGTACAAATGAAAAATTGCCAGAAATGTATTCTCGGTCAGCGAATCTTCCAAATGTCTCTCGTTCATAAAAACACCGGCTTGTTTTCACAACTCGTTCACCTCCATCGAAAGAAGAATGCGCAAGACTTTCACATCTCGGTGACTAGAAACACAGGAATGCAAATTAGCCCACTTCTACGTGTTTTTTCTTCCTGGTTGTATTATTTTCTAGATAGTGAAAATTTGTCTTCCTTCCCATCCATTTTCTATGAACAGTGCATCTATTTTGCGAAATAAATTATTTTATCAGAATCTTATTTTTCGCGCGAGATAATTAAAAAATAAAATAGGGAGCACGATTGTACGAATTTTTATAAAACCGGATTCGCCTACTTAGACGTTGTAAAAATATATTTTTTACAAATATAATATTTACAAATTTGTTTACAAATTTTTATGTAAATTTCTCAAGTTACATACAAACTGTATAATTTTTCATCGAAATTGTAAGATATCGACTTGAGAGACTGACGATAAAAAGGGCGTGGACAAAAACTGCTTTCCCACAATATTTCTTTTTTATGTAACTTATATTTGTCTCGTGCCTTTATTCGAAAGAGCTCCGCTAAGGATTTACGGGAAAGCATCGTGGTAGAGCGCGACGTGTATTATAGAAATACGCATTTCAATCTCATCTTGGGATTTCTCTACGTACGTCTCCCAGCACTTTATTTTCTATATACGTAACGTATACACACGTAAACCATATATTATACTACGCATACACATACCACCCCATTCTTTTTATTGTCCCTCGTACTTCTTGCTGTTCACCTAGGCGTACAGAATTTGCCGCAATTCTCCTTTTCGCTTTTACGATGTGCCCGGCTTTGAGCGTAAGAGCTCTTTGAATCCTCTTAAAACCCCCGTTGGTAAATTCCAATGTGGTTCCCGGAAAGATTGTCTGTGTGAGTGCGCGAAAATTTGTATCGTCAAACGATTTCTCGAAAATTTAACAAATCCGTTCCAAGAATTCTACATTTTTCTACATCGATATTTTTTATATTCGCGACATTCTTATATGAACGAAATTCTATATCGAATCGTAAATTTATTCACGCACGGTTAATTCGTGTACGATGAAAACTCTCGTACTGATAACAGATGCAAAATTGGTCCGCTGTGTGTGTTTTCGAAATAATGCCATCGATCACGCGGACTTGCACACTTGGCGTACAATTTAAACATAATATATCCCGAATGTAGTTTGCTTATCCGATAATCAAGCCCCTCCCTGCCCTCGCTCCCCCTTTATCGCTCGATCCACGCTCCTCCTTCCCGTTAATTCGTCATAGCGGTTAATTAATAAAAGGTTCGTACGATGAGGGCAAACGGGAGAAAAAGTATACCGACTATTTACGTACGCTCAAATGGAACGTTGAGTAGCAATTTCAACGCTTATACTAATTACTTCGGGGATATAGGGGTCGAAACACCAGCTGCCGCGTTCGTCTGCAAAAATCTGCATTTAAATCTCAATGGCGAAAACAAAAAATTCAATTACCGCTTTCTATACAGGTCAAACGTTTTTCGTAAGTATTTATGATGTATGAAAAACGAGAAAAAAATCTACAAATCACAAGTAAGACATTACGCTTCGCGAGGTGTCGAAACAGCGACAATTTTTTTTTTCCTTTTATTTTCTTCTTAAATGCCATATTTTTAAACTAACTATACACATTATCGTACGGGAACGAAGCATGCGAGCGTAGTGTACACGCTCTTTAAACACCCAACCGCGAGATCGTTATTCTCGTCGCTTTACTACCTATATTTATAGAAATACGTGTACGAGAATACACGTTTGTACGAAATATAGGTTTAAAAAAATACAGGTAAACGAACGCGTGTACCATGCGATATACACCAAGACCACAACGAACATTTCACGAAAGAGTTCGCGGGCAGTTAAAACGAAGTTAACTCGGCCGGTAACGCCCGAGCTTTTGCAACACCGGGAGAATCGACTCACGGCGATGCATGTACGAACACCATAACGGGCGTATAACACTCCACGTGTAAAAGGTGCAGCCGGTATTCCGCACGCGGTATAGTCGGACTTTGGAGTGTTCGAGGGTGCAGGATTTTGCGGTGGCACGAACAAACCGCTTCGTCCCTCAATGTCCGAGGCAGTGCGCGCGGCGTAACATCAGGTGGGCAAGGATTTTCCATGACAGCTGCACGATGACTGACAGACTGTCCGTAGACGGGCCTACGTATATATAGATATTGTATAATGAGGATGTGCGAACTTCCGCAAAATTCGGTATAATTATTCCACTTTTGAAACATAAAAGTTTGAGAAAATATTTTTAAAAAATTAGTTTTTTGAACATTTATCCATGAATTATGGAAAAATATTGAATAACAAGTTTTTTTTAGTTGAAACTTCTTTTATTTGTTTCACTTACGGCAGACAAACTTTAGAAGCCATATGTGGCTGCTAAAGTACTATGTTAAAAATTTGTGTGTACTATGTTAAAAATATTTTTTTAATCCAACTTTGAATCGTAATTGTACATTTTTTGTTGTGTAGCGAAACGTTTTTTTGTTGCTGTCGTAAAGCAGAGCGATTGAAGATAAAATCTTTTAATATACTGAAAGATAAAGAAACTTTAGTAGCCATATATGGCTTTGTATGCGGTAAGGGTTCTCCCTCGATTCTCCCAAAGCAAATTTTGACTGTGACATAACATCTGTATTTCGAGAGATAATTAATGTCGAGACGTATATTTTCTGTCGCGCGCGGAACGATAATAGAACAATATTTCTCAAATCATGTTTTTTAAAAAAAGGGAGAGGCAGAGAATTAAGCTTGGTGGTGAAAAATTTCAAACTATTACTACGCTCATTTGTTTTTATCGTCGCCAGTAAATTAATCCACTAAAATTTTTTAAAAAAGTCACGAAGTGCCAATCAGTCGTTCGAGTCTTAAATTTCAATGACGAACAACCAGTAGCATACGACAGAACCCGCGCGGTCTAGACATTCCGATCGTGTTGAAATCAAAATTCTCATCCTTTTTTCTATTACTAATAATAAAACATTAAAGTGTCTATAAATTAATGAATATAATTGTATTTTATTGAAGATTGTCTCCGTCATTTATAAAACCATCTTCGCCACAATAATTCGTCGCGAAGTGTCTTCGGGTGGTGGTGTCATGAAATATTTTGGTGACCAAATTTACAACCCAGAATGCCTCGTCCGAACAGAGTCGGATCGCAGCACGAGGATTATATAAATTATATGCAGTATGTTTTTAAAAAAAACGATTAATTTCCAGTGTGTAATGCGGCTACTCACTGGACCCAACGACCGTAAAAAAGGCCCGGTGGTCAAACCACGGAATTGAGCTCTGGAGCATTGCTTGGACGACTCTATATCCTGGCTCGTTTCAAGAGCAAATGTCACTCGTTGAAATTAACGTCTTTCATTTCTGCGGACAGTTGGCTGTCTCGTTTGCGGTTACTGGCTCATCTCGTGAGCTCTTCCTGTAGACTTTGCTTCACTTCCTGTATTCGATGGGCGTTTTCCAACCCCTATATCCATCTCGTATACCGCCGCAAAACCATCCAAACGTTCCCCTCTATCATCCCTCGAGAATCTCGTGCAGGACCTCGTTAACTCTGGAAAAATACTTCTCTAGTTCGCTCTTTCCTTCTTCGTTCTCATTTTTACGTCATTCTACTTTCCTTCCTTTTTCTCCTTCCCCTCTCTCTCTCTCTCTCTGTGTATCTATCTATCTCGCTGGAGCCCTCACCTTCTCTCTTTCTCTATTCGCTCATTCTTTCATTTTCTAGTCTCCAGTTTATACATCGCAATTATAAAAGATAAATGATTAGTAGTTTTTTAAGAATCGGTTCAATTATAGAGATGGTCGATCGTCCCTAATTTGAATTCAGGATTAATAAAAACTATCAATACGAATATAATAAAATATTCCGACTGTCAGGACCAGACTCCAAGATTTTTCGATCGAGTCCACATTCCCTCGTGGCTCTTGCCGCAATTTCCTCTCGATCCAGGAAATGGGGTTTCGAGTAATGGAAGCCGAGACTCCCTCTCGTCGTTCTTCCTCCTCTTACCATACTATCGGTCTTGGTCCATCTGCACTGGCAGATTTAGTCATTCACGTCACGACTAATATTTCAAATGTCAGACGTGCCTTGGTCTACCAAGTCGTGGAGACCAATAGAATATATTCTACTATATATATACATATATATACATGCGCGTCTGTGTGCACGATTTGCATGTAACAAACGTGTTTGTAATTCATAGACAACGCTGTATCAAAGATCAATGGAAAACATGCAAAGAACGATGTTTATTGATTCCAGGTGGCGCTGTTACTTGCCTGCGTAATTTCCGTACGGATTTCTTGGAGGAATGGCCAACGCCCGGTACGGGTCCTCACTTCGATACCTCGATATCATCAAATTTTACCGGTCTCGTTGGCAGCACCGTTCATCTCGTATGCAGAGTCAAGAACTTGGGTAACCGAACGGTAAGTACGCCTGTGATAAAGAACCGTACCGAATAAAATATACGACACGACTAAAAGCAACGGAATCAAATTTTTTTCGTTTACAAAATGACCATTTTTCGACAAAAAAAACGACTATTTTTTGCCATATATGTGTGTACCTACTGTTTGCTTTATGGAGTTCACTTCGTACCATATATTCTATAATCCATTAGCTATTTTCCGAAGCTCGAATCGAGGAGTAACTTTAAACGCTTCGCGTGTCCTTGTCTCTCTCTCTCTCTGTGTGTATATTTGTGTGAAAAGTTTGTGATGGATGTCGAGAGAGTCGAGCGTTTGTCGGGTTTACCCAGTGCGTAAAAGTTTTCATCGCCGAAGCTATTACCGTACTTCAGCCTTACAAATTTGTTTGTCTTTTATTTGGCTCGTGACATTCATCGATAAACCAGTGATTTATCGAATGGTTCAAATTACATCAATTTAGGCAATGGTACCTACGATAAAATACTTGATAAAAACGCATTTATACGTAACGCGCGTATAACGTATCCGGATATTTATCCACGGTATTTTCCGGTCGACTTTTCAAGAGATCGCACAACTCATGGTTTCCATCCCACATCTCAACTCTCGCGAGACGATCGGAAATCCTTACGTTCTGGGGATCTCTCTCCTTTTCGCCCTCGCGACCAATAGCGAAAACTCTCATTTTTCTCTCGAACACAGACGCGCGGTAACGCGTTCGTGGCATACACAGGATTTTCCGGTTGGCTCGGTCGTTTCGTCGTGAAAAGAGAAAAAGGAGTGTAAGGCAAGGAGAAAGAGAACGACGACGGAAAGAGAAAAAAAGGGATAGTTTGTAATCTGTATCTCGAACGCGTTTCCTACCCGGCTGACACTCGCGATGGTAGAAGTAGTAATACGTGAGGGAAAAACGTAGCGGTAAAGCGATGTAGAGGGTGCACTATGGTACCGGAAGTAGCGAAAGAACCGTTCGGATTCTGGTCGCGGCCGCGAGATGCGACGCCTCCTCGCAGTGTGCAGGTTCGCGTATACGTACGATGTTAGTGATCGCGTACGTAATACAGTGAAATTATAACTGTATAGTGGTGAGATAAGAAAAAGGAAGAGAAGGTGGATAAACGAAGGAATGAGAGAACGACGTTTGCTCGATAAAGATTGAACTACTGGTCGAGGAACAAGACAAAGAGAGACAAAGAGAGAGAGTAACGCATAGGAGCGGAAAAGTTTCGTAGATCGTGGAAACGGGTAGAAAATAGCAGACAGATAAAAAGAGAAAATACTCTCGCGTACTTGCCTCTCTTGTACGTTCGACCCAGATTACGTCTACATAAGAGGAAGACAAAGAGTTCGGCGGAAAGAGAACGAGAGAGAGAGAGAGAGAGAGAGAGAGAGAGTGGGAAAAAATATACAGAGTCACGTTTCCGTTGAGTTGTGTGTCTCGTGGCTGTACTTGTTCGTTTGTATACCCGAACGTGGAAGGTCCGGGACCACTACACACGCCATCCGAAAAGTGGATATGTGACGTGTGCGCGACAGGCCGAAGAGGACAAGGATTAGGCAGGGGGTGGGATAAAGAAGAGAGTAAATGCAGCTGCGTCTGCAGCGAAGGGTTTACCCGTGTGCTTGCTCTCTCGAGAGATATATACGTTTCATGAGAGAGTGACAGAGAGGGAGAGAGCCGAAGAGCACATAGATTTCGGTTGGCTTTCGGCTGACAAACAATAGCATGAACCTGCTAATGCCGATGACACGGTCATGTCAGCCACGAAAATGCCTGTATCGTCTCCAGCTACAGCACATTGCTATATATATATATATATAACATATATATATATAGGTATTGTAATGGCACACACAGATATAGAATATACGTTAGGGAATATGGACCACTGGAATATTCTTACGTCCGTGTCCAAATCTCATTATCGTACAGCCTGGATTTTCATCAAAATTGATACGGTTTTATACAGATTTGGAATTAAAAAATATTTTCACGAATTTTATTCGATGCATTATTAATATTTTCATGGCTAGCGAGTATTTGAGAACCTTTGGGACAGTTTGGTCTCGCAAGGAGAATACATTTAGGATCGTCGAGCCAGACTACCGAGGAGTAATTGATCAAAACTTCTACTATAGAGCTAGCGAAGTAGCCTATGGTCGTAGTATCGGATAACAGCGAAATATATTTCCCGTACAGAGAGACTTAAGCTTACAGCCGAAACTTTAAAGCCGCTGTGATTAATAAAAGTGCTCGATATTAATGATCTGAGAGTGTTCGAAATTTTGATGAATAATATGGAAAACTATAGTCTCTCTCTCGTTAATAAATCATTCCGATTATTGCAATTGGATTATAAATTTTAATGTTGAATTTTACCTATCGTGGATTTGTACGAAAATCGATAGGTCCATCTTAGCGTTTTGGACCATATTCCCCCAGCTCAATCGTACATAAATGTATATATAGAGAGAGAGAAAGGGAAAGATCGAGGACGGTGGATCGAGGTTAAAGGGTGAAGGGGATGATGACGACGTCGAGCTGGGACAGTGGTAAAGCATAACCATGGAACTCGACCGAATCACTCAGCCATGGTCTGGGTCGTCGTCGACGGACGACGATGGCTCTAGTATGTTTGCCACCACGGCTCGTCACAACGGGCTAAATCGGTTTATGGAATGCCTAACAAACACTATACAGCTACTGCACACATCTAAATATACATATATATATATATATGTGTGTGAGGTGATCCATGGGTATATATATATGTATATATATATATATATATATATATACATATATATATATGTATATATATATATACATACCCATGGATCACCAACCTGACGGAATATACGTAAAGGTTGACGGACGTATACATATAGAGTATGGTTATGAACGTTTACGTACACGTATACAAGCGAGTACTTGAAAAAATAAATAAACAGAAAAACAAAACGACGAGTGCCGCGGGCGACGATTCTTTATGAAAAATGAAAAACGCTCGACCGACGACGTTTCCCTCCCGTTGGTGCTCACGTTGGAACACCGCCGGAATTGAGCCCCTCGTGCCAATTTATTTCATATATGTAAACTCCACGAGCTCAACGAACCACAAACCCACATACACGTAACGATGAAAATCGTTCGTGACTTTTGCCCGAAACGACGAATATCAATACACACACATATACCTACACGCGTATATACCTAGACGTTATATCTACTTATATATGTACATTTTTATCGCCGCGTGGAATAGCGATCGTGATAATTATTTTTCATCCCTCCAGCGTCGTTTGGCTTGTTTCTTTTTTCGTTTTTTTTTTATCTTCGTTATTATTTATTTCTCGCGCAACTTTCCCGCCAAACCACCACCCTCAGGACGTTTCTGTACGAGGATGCCAACCCCGAGAGTGAGAGGGCGTGGAAGAGCTTCAATGCCCGTGAATATTTATGATAGCCTTCTCTCTCTCCCCCCCGCTATCTCTCTCGCTCTCTGTTTCTCTCTAACCGTGGGAAAACCACCGGCGAATGTCTCGCACGTACACGATCTAGATATGTATATGTATCAAATATCACGCACGTGTGAGTGCGTGGCTGTCGTACGCATACATTGTAGGTGTGACGTAACGGTGGCACGATGGTCGAATGAGAAGGAGATATATATATATATATATATATATATATATATATATATATATATATACCCTGTACTACGTATATATCTATATATATATATATAGACGTAGTAGAAGCTCTCGTAGAGCAGAGCGAAGAGGATGAGCCCGATAAATTTTAGTTCGCGAGTTTACGACCCCCTATCGATCTTTGGGGCACGATTATACGTATAGATATAAGGATTGTGCCCGTATCGTAGATGTTTTGTACAGTGTGCCACGAAGTGCTGGAAAGAGAAGGGGTCTGATGATCAAAGTATCATATATCGAGGATATTTTCCGGGCGTAGAGGCAATATATCGTACGTTAGGTAGGTAAAACATGCTCGGGATGCCTGACGACATTCTTGCTGTGTCAGTGAGGCATTCGAATTTCGTTCGAGTATCCGAACGTAATTCTATAGTAAATTATTTTCACATAAGGATGCCCTCTCTCTCTCTCTCTCTCTCTCTCTCTCTTTCTCTCCCTTTACGTCTCTCTCCCCGTTAAAAATATCCTCGAGGTAAAACCAAAACGTGAAATTTGATTAAAGACGTATCTCTTAAATAGCTTACCATCGCAAGTAAATACGGCGATAGAAGGAGAAAACGTCGAGTCCGAAAAAACTGCGAAGGAAATTCTCCAAACTACATATAGAGCGCATAATACGTTCATCGATCTTTCCCTCGTAATATATTATTTACTCGAGGGGCGCATAGGAATTCGAGCTTCGTACAAAATTCCGGCGAAACGAGAGGAATGGTGTGTGTATATCACTCGTGGTTTTCGTTGTCGAAATCGATTTATCGTACGGGCGGGGTTTGAGGACATATTTGGGCAACCCCATTGTCTTTCGCGAAACAAAAACGAGAAAATTGGATGACGATGGGTGGACCGAGATAAGAGAACGAACAAACAAAAATATCGGTCGAAAGTGGTGAAGGAATAATGGAATTGTATATCGGTAAAATCGAGCCTATTTCAAGAATATGCCAACTTTCGTCACGGACTTTGTTCATATTTTTAAAGCCACTTTGACGCACGCACCAACTCTTTTTTTTATTTTTTTTTACTTTACTCACAATACAATGACATCTTTGTTTTTTTTTTCATAATAGACACTTTGCTGTTACGTAAAATTTTCTCAATTATTCACGTAATACAATCGTTCGATCTCATATCTCGCAGGTGTCTTGGGTCAGACATCGTGATATTCACTTGTTGACCGTCGGTCGTTACACTTATACGAGCGATCAACGCTTCGAGGCTCTCCACTCACCGTACACGGAAGAGTGGACACTGAAGATACGTTATCCACAGCTGAAGGACTCGGGATATTACGAGTGCCAAATATCCACCACTCCCCCGATAGGACATCCCGTATTCTTGACAATAGTGGGTAAGTATCGTTCGACGTGTCCTTTTTTTCATTTCGCTTCACGACGATTCGAAAACTCATTCGAAAGTTCTCGAACGTTGCTTTACGCTTTTACCATACATTTCGCGTATGAATTAATTTCAATGAGTAAAGAGTAAGGGGGAGGGGACTGCACGAAAGGATTTCAGAAACCTCTGAAATCCTTCGAGTATACCGCTCTCCTAGCTCGTCTCATTTCGCCTGTCGTGTGAAACAGGCACATCACACAGACTGTCAGACATTGTGAGGAGTTAACGAAGTACCGGGTCGAACAACGAAGTCTCGTGGAAAGCACGAGTCTATCCGATGCCCTTAATGGAGAGGAAATATATATGTATATACACATAAATATATATATTGTATATTTAACAAGAGAGTGTGGTGATGTAGCCAACACCTTGACCCAAAAGCCTCAGGCGTCTCTCATCTCGTACTGAATCCATCTCGAGTGAATATAACACGTAAATATATGTGACTGTGTATATATTTATATGAGCCTCGGGGTATCATAGCCATATACACAGTGGTTGAAAACTCATCTCTATATCCCCTTAATACACCAGTCATACATTTCCTGTAACCGAAAGCAGAAGATGCATTGTTAGGGATGTCGAGGATTCTTCCTACTATTCCTTTTTGGTTACGTGTTCGCAGAGCCAGTCACCATTATCGTCGGAGCGCCCGATTTATTCGTGAATAAAGGGAGCACCATCAACCTGACTTGCATCGTGAAAAATGTGCCGGATCCACCCCCCACTATGATCTGGCGTCACAACAGCGTCGTGAGTGCCCCAATCATTTCTTTTCTTTGCCTTTCATTTCTGGTTTATTCTCTCTCTCTCTCTCTCTCTCGCTCCCTCTCTCTCTCTTTTCTCCTCTTATCCTTTTCATTCCGTTTCTCATCGTACTCTCGCTCTTTTGGCATCAAACTGTACAAACTCCATTCTCGTTGGATAAAACGCGTGAGCAGAGCTGAAGTGCATTACTCGACATTTCGAATCTCTCGTATAATGCAGTGACGAGAGAATAGCGATGTGTAGTAGCCACTCGTGAGACGAGAGCTTGTACCGAGTGAGGAAAAGAGAAAGAGAGAGAGAGAGAGAGAGAGAGAGAGAGAGAGAGAAAGCGCGAGGATGCACCACACTGTGATAAAATAGCGATTTAGACGTCTCGCTCGAAGCCAGTCTGCGGAAAAAGGAGCAACGAAGAAACGGTGAGAGAAATGGGAGGGGGGCAGGGCGGGGTAGAGCGAAGGGAGACGAAGCTTCGTGCTGTGGAAATAAATTTACCTCTAGAAAGACCGGTAGCAGCTTTGAAGATGCGAGTGTGGGAGGAGAAGGAGGAGGAGGAGAAGTGGGAGAGAAGCAAAGGAGTTCCCTTGGCCCAACTCTCCTTCTTCTCGTTGTCGTCGTCTTCCTATACTCGGCCGTGTAGATTACTCCTTGGAAATGCGCATCTTGAGTGAGATTGCACACTCCTTGTAGACGCAAGCGTTCTTCACCAAGCACTCGCGCGATTCCGCGAGTCTGTCTCTTTTTTTCTTCGTTCACCCCACTACTTTCTCTCTCTCGCTCGCTCTCTCTCACTTTCTCTCTCTGTCTCTTTCTTCACCTTTTACTTCTTATCAGCTTCGCTATACGACCTCATATATATCCGGTTTCTTGGAAATCACAAAAATCTACTTTTCATGTGCTCGCCTAGGACATTAACTTCGACTCGCCCCGTGGCGGTATAAGTCTCGTAACCGAGAAAGGACGGGAAACGTCGAGTCGTCTGATGATACAGAAAGCAGTCGCGACCGACTCCGGGGAATATACCTGCGGACCCAGCAACGCTAATCCGAGCAGCATAAGAGTTCACGTTGTCAAAGGTGAGTTTTCTTCTTTTTTCCTCGTAGAAACGGTTTTTTGTTTTTTCTCTTTTGTTGTTCTTATTCAAGGGGTTAGGTCGGTTTCGAAACCAAAAAAAAAACATATTTTCTCGGTTTTTTTCCCATATTATATATTAATTATTTTATTCATAATGTTAAGTACATCAAAAACTAATATTTGAACAGTATTTTTAAAAATTTTCACAAAAAAATGTTGGAAATTCAGCCAGTGAGACCTGGATTCCGGAGACCCCTAAAAAAGCTTTATCAGAAATTGAAACACCAAATATTTTCTGTTAGGAGATAAGTATAGTTAGTGATCGAACGAAGGATTTTAAAAAAAATTGAAATTTCAAATTTTAGCAGAGTCGTGTGCAAAATAATACATTTTTTGATACAATTTACACTACGTATAGCCTTGTAAAATTAGTTGTAACAAAAAAAAGAAAAATCCTTCGTTCAATCACTAGTCAATGTTATTTCGAAGAAGTGTGCAAAATTTTAATAAGATCGATGCATTACTTTGTGAAAAATTGAGTTCACCGTCCTGAAAAATCGTGTTTCGAGAAAAACGCGATTAAAGTCGCGTTGCGCCCGGCCGGTTTTTCCTACGTGAGGAATTTCTAAAGGTTCTATCTTCTAGAGTTTCATTCCGATCGATTAAAAAATTTCGGAGAATATTTAGACATATTGTACTATAAAATAAACAAAATAAAATAAAAATTGATTTTCTGAAATTTCCAAACCCCACCCAACCCCTTAGTTTTTCACACGTACAAAAATTGATACCAATTTGTTACTCATCGTAATAAATATGATTTCACTGGACTGAAATCAATCTCGTAATACGTGAGATCGTTGAATAGTCTACGGAGCGAAAAATAAAATTTTACGTTACGTTACCGTTATTCAAATTCCTGGATATATATTTTTCAATGTTTCGAAAAAAAAGCACAGCTCCGAGGCTCAACGTTGTATTGAAAATTTTATTTTACTCGCACATATATTTGTACACAGCAAACTTTGCCAAAAAATTCAAAGAATTTTAGAAAGCATTGTGTCATAGGCAGAATAGAGAGTGGCACGATTTTTTCATTTGTGCATACTGGTTCGTGGCTTCAATGAAATTCTGCCGCACAGAAATCGGATTAATTCTCACACTCCCATGTTTACTTTTCATCTGGATTATCCCCGTGAGAGGAGAGTGAACGGGGGCGTGGGAGGATAGGGGGCTAGAGAGAAAGAGAAAGACAGACAGAGGGAGAGAAAGACGGTCAGGGAAAAAGAGGGACCGACTGCTAAGGGGACAGAGACAGATCGTCGCGGACGGTCATGATAGAATGCGCATATAACGAGCGACTCTGAATAGAGAGTTAATACGTTTCTATCCTCCATCTCCCCCTCATATAATAACGTCTCTCATCTCTGGAACAGGAAACTTTACGTGAAATAAATAAAAGAAAAGTACTCGTCTCGGCCACACTCGAGAGATTTACGTAATATACGCGGTCGTCTCTGTTTGTTCCAGAGGAACATCCAGCAGCTATGCATCACGGTGATGGAAGCACCTCGTACGCCGACAAGAACTCGATTTGTTTTATAATTTTAATACTATCTAAGATAATGTTTTCATAAAAAAGGAACGAGAAAAGAAAAACGAAAAAACAAAAAAAAAACAGAACCTTATTGCCCTCCCTCTTTTACGGACACGTGTTTCCTAATCGAACGGCGCGCTTTCATCAATATCTCCATAAACGAACGAAAAGAAAAGTAACGATAATCGAGAGAATATGTTCGAACGAACGAATGAAAATTCATCGAAAGCTGCGGAAAGTTTGAAGAATATTTGTGCAGGGTATAAATTTCGACACTACCGTTTACATTCTACTACCGTGACCAAAACGTTTTCGAAAATATCAGCACACAGAACCACGAAGGACTAAAAAAATAAAAATAAATAAATTAAAAAAAATACACAAACCAAAGCAGACACGCAAATACGGCACAATAATCGATAAGAAGCGTAGTTATTTTGTTAAAGTTCAATCGAGACTCGGCCGAGTCGAACCGGACTAATAACTAACGAAGAAGAAAAAAGTATTCAACCACTACAACGACAGACGAGAGAAGTACGTCGAGCGGGAGATTTAAATAAATTGTAAATAATAAAGAAACAAAAAAAAAGAAACTTATTGTATGTACATATCAATAAATCGATTGTCTTTGATGCCTTGGTGTTACAAATATATACATTGTACCTTGTAAAATTCCCAGATTCCTCTTTCCCAATAGATTCGACTTGATTTATTCGTTTGTCGTCTTTCGAGTAAATTTCGCGTTCCAGGGATTTGTTTCATCGTCGGCCACCGGCATCCGTTTCAACAATGCGAACAAATACATTTTACAATTCTCTATTTTTCCACGATTCGCCTCGTCTCTCGCATACGCTCAACGACCAATATCCCTTCCTACATATTTATCGTGTCGATAGATGTATCAATAAAATATTTTGTGTATTCATTCGACGAGTATAAAAGTACGATGGTGGATGAAACTCGAGTTCGTTAAATATTCAAATGTTGCGATTTATTTGGAGTAGTTTGCGCGATGTAAAGAAACAACGAAAAAAAAAAAAATAAATAAAAATTTAAAAAAAAGCGTCACGTTTCGGTGTGTCAAAGGCTCGTTTCCGTGCTGACGATATATCGAGTCGATCGGAGAAAGAAAGAAAAAAAAGCTATCGTAACTCTCGTCAACGCGCGACTGTGCAACGCGAGCTGTTTAGATAATCGATAAAATCAACGACCTTGGGATCTCGCGGACGCGGCATCGAGGGTGGCGCGGTCCGTGCTCGATCTTGCTTTTTCCATGGATTGCAAACGCTCGATCCTCTCTCCGGATTCATTTTGGACGATCCGTCGCCGCGATCCTCGCGAAGCTTCATTCGCTTGCCGAAAACAAATAGACACGGACCGAGATAGGGCTGAAAGCTCGTCGGTGCGTTTTGACGGTAAGCGAGACGAAAACCACCAGTTTCAGCCGTGGAATCCAACGGCAGATCCATCGTCACTGGGATAAAATTTAATTTAGAATTAAAACAATTTAATGCGTGTTTTTTTTTGTCGAAAATAATATTCGTTTGATTTTTTCGTTTTTATTTCAATTCTTATATTGTTATTTCTATTTTCAAGACTCTCGCCCCTCCTCCCTGCTTCGTCCTAATTGTTCTCACCACGGTAACGAAACTATTTCATCGAACTATTCGCGAGAACGAGATCGAACCGGGGGTGAAAAAAAAGGAAAGAAATAAAGAAGGAAGAAGAAGAAGAAAAAAAACATTGGAAAAGAAAAAGAAAATCTAGCTCGCCTGCTTTTTCCACCGCATGGACCAAAGTCTCGGACTACCCTGTTTGATTAGTGGCCGAATCGTGCCGTCAATACAAACCGAGGTCTCGAATACAGGGGGGAGGTTGCAAACACATCACACACACACACACACGTCCCGGAGGAAAAAGATCGACGAATTTCGTACCCACCCACTCATTCGCCCCCCAAACCCTCTATAAAAGCCACCCTCCATTTCTCGATTTCTCGACGAAATTTTCTTCCCTCGTCCGAGGTTCTCTACCAACCTCGAATAGACGCGAATTCGAAATCGTTTCGACTCTCTAAAATAAATATAAAATAAAACAAAAACAAAAAAGAAGAAAAGTTATTCTCGCTTCTTGTACGTGAAAAGTAGGGACACCTCGAGGTTAGACGAAGGACGCGAAGCGAAAGATAATTTTGCACTAACCTTTAACAAGACTCTCGAGAACGCCGTCGTAAAGACGCTGTGTTATCCTCGAGCTCGGTGGATTCATACGCGGATTTGTATTTATCTCGATCAGCCATACCGAGAGATCGTCCATTACCATAAAATCGGCGCCGTAAAGTTCGAAACTGCAACGACGTTTGTCCATGTATTCCTGTGACGCGAGCATCGTGAGCACAATCGCCTGCGACATTTTTGGATAAATCTCGTCGTAGTAGGGCTCGCCTTTATATCCGACGGTTCTGCATTTGGGATATGTAAAAAAAAAGAAATGGGTCAAATCAACAGAGAAGGTAAGATTCTTGTCGTTCGAAGAAAAATTGTTCTTCTTTTTGTTTTCTTCAATGTGACTCGCGAATAATTTTCGTAAGTTACATCGCTGTGCGAGTGTAATAATTACGAAGCTCGAAGTGCGAAAGGTGAAAAATTATCGAAGAGAGTGGCGAGAAAATTTATAGGGAGAGAATAACAGGGAAAAATTAACAATGGAATTTCCACCGAGGAAAAATCGAAGCGATTCCTTCGGGATCTTTTTCAAGACGTTCGATATTCGAAATGATTTCGTGTTTTTTTCACTTTTTACTATACTTTAATATTTGCGAATAAAAATAGTTAATTTATCCATCGTCGGATTGGACGAGACTGCACGAAACGAGGGAACGGAGGATCAGAGAGGGAGTCGTAAAAAAGAAGCTTTACTCTCATTATTCCGCTCATTCTCGTTTCCGCTCTCTCTCTCTCTCTCTCTCTCTCTCTCTCTCTCTCTCTCTCTCTCTCTCTCTCTCTCTCTCTCTCCATCTATTTGACTCCTCTCGACTCCCCGTCGAAATGAGAACTGATGGTAAAATTACTTCAAATATTCGTTCAGTTTAAGGCAGTCCCATTCTTGATCGCGAATCGATTCGACCATCGTCGTATTCGTTTTATCATTCGTACTTCCCATCTGGTTATTGCGCCTTCTTAATCTTCGGCTATTCTCGTAAGCGTATTTTTGTTGAACTGCCGTATTGCAGATGTGAATTGCCTCGTGATAGGTCGTGAACGTATAAGGCTTCGAGCTGAATCTCAATAGGGCCTCTCTGTGATTAAGAAATTTCAATTATCGATAAAAAAATATATCCTACACACATATAGACTTTTCGATCTACTTTTATTCGCGTACTTTAACATCTCTGCAGGCAAAAAAAAAGAAAAAAAAACATGGCGTATATAGAGCGAACGAATATTTTTGGAATATTGAGCGAGAACAAAGTTGGCGCTGAAATATTATTTGAATAAAGAAATTCCGAATGCGATGAATGTGTTCGTACGTATATGAGTGTAAATATACGTCTAGAAATTTCTCGTTAAAAAGAGTGGAATTATTATCTTCTCGGCGCGAACTGAATGAAGTTTTTCATCGTGGAAAAATTCAGCGGCGCGGTGTTTGATTTAAAAGAGAAGTGTTGTGATGAGAATAAAAAAACACGAAGTTTGTTCTCTCTCTCGTGGATTCTCGCGAATTCTATGTAAAAGAACCGAAAAAAATCGTAATCGCTTTCACCGCGGATGAAGTTGCGGTATTCACGATCTCGGTTGAACCATCTGGTCGACCAATTACCTTCGGGACAAATCCTCGAACGCCATATATTATTCGTACATTCTCGCGAAAAAATTCACAAAGTTTCGTAACGTTATTGTGTGTTTTTTGTATATAAAAACGTACGCAACATTTTTATATCTGGTCTTTCGTGCATATCCATAATTTACGTAATTGGCGAATTAAAAAAAATCATAAAAATGAGATAAACCAGGTTTTTTTACTACATGAACGTAAGCTCGGCACGTAGCAAAGAAATTTCAATGAAAAAAACGAATTAACGTGAAAATAAATGCTAATAATAAAAATGAAGGGAATTACTCGAAGAGCCATATGGTCAAGGGATAAGTGTTGGTCACAAGATACCACAGGCGTATATCGAACTTCGTATCCTTGATCAGCAGAGGCTTCTCTGCGATTGATTACAAACGAAAATTCTTAAAATTGATTTCACCAAAAAAAAAAAAAAAACATAAATTCGCCAACAAAATTTCAACGAACCAATGTACTTTTGTACGACGAAATAATCTTTCGGCTTGGCGTCCACTCGTCGCAGAATATCTTTCAAATTGTGCGATATACTTATGCCAGCGCCGCAGCAAAGCTCGCTCGGTTTCAGAATCCAGATATTTCTCATACCGTTTAACTCGTATTGAGAATCGACGGTTTTCAATTTTTTCAATGTTTCCCTCGCCGTGAGATAATACTTCTGCAAAATGGAAAATAAATATGTAGATACGTACAAGAGTTTGTCGAGGATCTCGGTAATTCCTAGATCGGTCGAACGAAAATTCAGATCACGAAAATTCAGTTAGCTGCTCGTGGTTTCTGAATAAATCGGACTCGGGGAACCGTGAATGAAAATGGCGGAGTTGAAGAGACCTCGGTGAAACTTGAAACGCGTTCGCGCTTAAGAGAGAGTGAGTTAGTGAAATATATATATATATATGGAGAGAGGAGAGAGAGAGAGAAAGAGAGAGAGAGAGAGAGAGAGAGGAAGGCGTGCATGTGCTAATGAATTTAAAGTGACCTCAAAACGGCACTGAGCCTCCGAGTTTCTAGGTGCCGCGATTCCATTTCCCCGGTGCAGGACTCTCGAGTAATCGTCCAAAAAGCAATTCCACTGATCGTCGCTTATACTTTTTTCCGGATTCGTCTCGTCGTCTATATTCTGGTCCCTCGTTTCGGCGAAAAATTCTTCGCATCGCTCGACGGCGAATTCCAACTGACTTATTGGAATCGGTTCGATACCAAGGTCGACAAAGGCCTCGCCCTTTTCGACCCTCCCGACGAACCATTTCAATAATCCCGCAGCCGCGTTTATACGATAGTCCGTCAAAAAGGCGTTTGCCTCACGGCTCACGTTGTAACTACGTGGATATTGAACGTTCGCCACGTTCGTCTCGTATAGCCAGTGAGACTCTTGGAGAATGTGCGACATGCCGAGCTGATCGAAGAACTTTTATGTAATATTCAAATATCGTTCCAGTTTCGAGTCGAGAAAATCGTTTTGTTAATCATCGCGTACAAGAATCTCGATTACAAAAAGAATGTTATCGATTCTTTATTTTGTATTCTTAATGATACTCATGAAATCGTTGTATATACGCGAGTTTGAAAAACCTTGGATGTATAAACGTAGGATCGTTGCAGTCGATTGAGAATAACGTGGCTACCGAGTGACGAGTCCCAATCGATAAAATCGTTTCGACGATCCCAGATGAAATCCGGTCGTTTATGACGCAACAGAGCGAAAACCAATGCTCTCTCGTTAATCGTACCATCCGAATTTTTAATGCTACCAACCGACTTTGAATCGAGACTGGCCACACTCCCTGAGAGACCGTGCGAAAAACGCGATAACCAACGGAAGGAATAATTCATCGCGATATAAATTTTATCACCGAATATTCTTTATGGGGATGAGAAAAAAAAGCTCGAGAATCTTATTTTTGTCTTCTCACCATAAGGAACCATTCGCGTCCTTACGGACTCATATTTTTGAACCCAACCTCTCTTCTCCAGGGCTGCCGCGAGTTTCGGAAGATCACCGCGTATTAAAAATATTTTATGTCTCTGCAAGTGAACTCGAGAATTATAAAATCTTCGATTTCACATTAATCAATAAATTCTTTAATAATTATCATTTAAAATAAAATTAATAACGAATTAATGAAATTTAAGGACAACCTTGACAGCTCTTTCGACCCGAGTCTTTATCTCGTGGTACAATGCTTTTCTAGCTCCGTCGGCTTTGCAACAACCATCGTCGTGTTGTTCAGTTGGACAACACGAACAAGTTGCGATCAATGATTTTGTATAATCTCCGCACTCGAGGGACTCGACACTGTTCACTATCGAAGGTTCTTGATTTTCCTCACCCGGCCACTGTACAGGTGATTTATACTCGAATTTATTGTAGGGATTCGGTGGACTCTCGGGTCTGTCCCGAATTATTTCGTCCGCACTCGTATTCTCATTTTTTGTACTCTCGATCGTCGATTCTTCTTTCGATTCGTCAGCTTCATGAATTTTTTCCTTCACCGGATCGAAACCAGGACACTCGATTTTCGGCGACTCATCGATGCTTTCCCTGTATGAGATAATTATGGTATAATTATGTATTAATATTATAAGATAATTATGGTAAAAGCTATGATTTTAAAACCTTTGCACGCTGATCGATTTTATCGAGATTCGGGTTTCGGTCGAACGAACGGGGATACAAAATTATTACCCATCGTAATTTTAACGAGTACACGACTACGGGGATAAAATCTGGCGAACCCGCTCGGTAACGTTAAAGGTGATATATGAACGTGCATTTTTTTAAATCACGACCGACGCGAAAATGTAATATCGATTGTTAAATTCGAGCGAATAATTTCATCAGATAATATTTATATGTATAAATTATTTTTAATTTAGAATCATCGCTCGATGTTCCATTTGTTAAAGCGTGACTATATGAATTTTCGATCGATGATAAGAAATACTTGAGAATTATCTAAGGGCTCGTGAAAAATTCTGCGCAAAATTACATTTTTTTATATATTTTTCAGACATAAATATGTTGATTCGAAAAATTGAAGGAAAATTTATATTTTTATTCGACGGAATTCGCTGATAACCTACCTAGAAATTCGTCCCGTAGTTTTTCCCGAAGTATGCTTTTTCTTACGCGACTGCACGTGGAATCTAGGGGTGGAATCTATGGCCAAGCTTTGAGCGGAAGTCCGACCGGAACGTTCGTACTTCCCTCCCACGTGCTTCTTCATTTGGGAGTGTGGAGCTGTGGACCGAACCCGATTATCGGTTTTTACACGGCAAATAACTAAAATTCTCACTGTTCGTAATTTCTCGATAAAGTGAAAAAAAAACGATCGTTTGCCAATTTTAAAAAGAAAACCTCGACAATTTATACAATTCTGATCGAAAATGGATGAAGACAAAATTGAACCGATTGAAGTTACGCGCGTGACATATCTCGGCTGTCATTTCTGACGGACCGTAATAATTAATTCATTTATTCTGCACATAATTCGATCGATTCGTCTCCCGTCTCAAAAACGTCCAAACTGCCAATAAAATTGCAATTTCCAATCTATCTACATCGACTCTCGACTACGACAAGATAAAAACCAAAAGACAAAATAATCAAATAAAATATATCTTAACAAAATTATTTATCGGCTCAATTTTTTTCCAGTTTCTTTAATTATAATTATCGCTAAATTCTATCTTGACCGTATGAATAGTTAAAGACTCGTACGAGCATAAATCTCGTTCTTAGATAAAACTTTATCGCTTCATGAAATGCTCTATACTGGAATTATCAGCTTATAACGTCGTATCTAGCCTCAAAGCTTTCGCACTAAACGATAAGCCGATTTGTACAACACAGAACGGCTCGACAATCACGATCTCTCATCTTTGCATCATGCTTTGGATCAGCCTCGTTCTACTTCTCTACGGCGTATATACGAAACGCGTCTGCGCGGTAAACTATAAATGTACTAATTGCACGTGGCGAGCGGAATGCTTTGCTTATCCACTATAACCGTTTAACTAGGAAACTGCATAAAGGCAATTTGCAAGTCGGTTAGCGGCAACGAAATAACCGCATCGGTTGCTCCGTACGATTTCTAAGCCCGTCGGAACGAACACTCAGCGCGACGGTCCGTGGCGAGAGTACTACGCTTACTATTTCTACCTACATAAGCAACCGTTGGTGTCGACGCGCGAGTGCGCTATGTCGTATCTGTATGTATGCACGATATCGCGTTTAATCCTACCGGCTATCGAGCACTCTTGTAACCATATACGAATAACGTATCGAAAACTTCGTTGCAAAAATATCCCATTTTCCCATTTTACGCATAAAATATTAACCAAAATATCCAAAAAAAAAAAGGAAAAAATGAGAAAACATAATTCACAATGTTCGTAATCATGAGGATTATTTTCCATCAATTTTTGCAATTTGATAAATATAACGATATTCACGATCCTCCTACATTGTTGATTCTTCCCTGCACGACGTGTTTCTGTTAAATTTTCCTTTCATATTTGGTCACGAAATCCGTAGTACTGTCTTTTAGCAGACCACTCTTATAATTGACTGGCACGCTGAAAATTAATTTTTTTCCTACCGAACTCCTGGAAGACGATACTTTTCGTAAAAAAGAAATATACGATCGTGTAATAGTACCAGGTAGGTACTGATAAAAAGTCGAGACTAATTGGTGTAACGTATCAAATTAGATTTCGGTCGGACGCCACATGGTTCGAACTATCGGGGCGCCGAAGTAATACCGCGATATAGTACCGATAGAACGCTATACCTTGCTAGCATATTCGCCTCTATATATATGTATATACCGCGATGTATATATACCTCTATATATATGTATATATATATATATTATATACGTGGCGCTAAAGCTCGGGGGTCGTGTCGAAAGGATAACGATATTGAATTATCGGGCCGTGTGCAGAGCGCACACGTAGAGATCTCCTTTCTCTACAGTTCGGAGAATTTCTCGTCTCCGATGAGGTTTCAGGTTGTTCCAGCAGCCAGGCCGATTTTCCACGGGAGAGTTAACGGGAGTGTTGCGAGCGACTGGTCGGGGAAAACTCGACGCGGTGTGAACTTGATGAAAGAGAAGGCGAGAGACGGACAGAGAGAGAGAGAGAGAGAGAGAGAGAGAGAGAGAGAGAGAGACAGACAGACAGACAGAGAGAGACAGAGGGAGGGCGAGTGGAGCGAAGATTAAGATCGAGACGACAGAACGTAGAAAATAGAATACATGGAACAAGGTGTACTCGAGAACACACTCTTGTATATCGGGCGATGGATGAGAGAAAGGGAAGATACGGGTACGATTGCGGTATAGAAAACGGTACAGTCCCGATGAGAACCCTCGAGGATTTTGGATGTCATGTAGAACCCGATCACGTGCCGATCGGACGACACAACGGGACAATTTTTCTCGTTTCACGCTCTAGTCTCGCTATATCCCCCACTCTCTCACATCCTAACCATTTATTTATTCTTGCTTCGACCATATTTCGCGAAACTTCGGGCCGCCTTCCATTTTGCCACGTCATTCGTACATTTTCATGTTTCTTCTTCTTCACGCAATAAGCTCTATTACTACTACGTAGCGTCGCACGTACGCGAGGCAAAGATGGTGCGCCGAAGGGCTCGCAGGTGTACGAGCCTCTCGGTGAAACTCACCGAGGAGGAAAGGAAGCGAGGTGAAAAAACTCTTCCGAGATGTTGGAACAAACGTTACCAACAACTTTTATAAATATTTATAAATATGTATGAGAGGGACTTGAAAGGAATCGAGGTTCGAGAGCGGTGTGCGAAAGGTCGGAGACGCGAGACCAATCGGATGGAAGCACTTTTACCTCGCATAGGTGCTCCTCGAGGCGCGAACGTTCCTTTTTTCTTGTTTTTTTTTCGCCATCTTTCGTTTTTTCTTCTTATTTATTTATTTCTGTTTTTTCTTCTTTTTTTTTCTCGTTTCCATCGACGGAAAATATTTACCGTTTTCAGGAAAGAAACGTTGGTCGAACGCCGCGAAAGTAGCGAGAAATCCAGGTGGTGGGATTTTCGGTTGACGAAAGTTCGTGCATTAAGGAGAGCTTTGCATTGGAGTCACGTCGTGGCGAGAGCGCGACGGAGGGGGGTAACACGACAGCCCCGGGCTCGAATCGTTCACGCGCAAGATCCAAAAGCCGATGAGGTCATTGTCGCGAGATGTGAAAGCGAGCGAGCGGACACGGGGAAAGGGGTTTATTTCTATTTTTTTATTTTGTTACAGGCCTCTTCTCGTCCGCCAGCGACGAGCGGACGTCGAACTTTTTGCATTTACTCCTTGTCGACAAACACCTGGTTTTCAATTTTCCGCGACGCGTAAACGACGAGACTAAAATAAACGTTCGTCAGAAGAATACTCTCGTAATTTTTGGGACGATAACGACGAGGAGAGAGAAATGTTCTTCGTTGCGGTTTTAATTAAATTACCGTTGCGATTATTATCAAGGAAAAGTGCTTTAGAGATTTCGTATATGAATGAGGAATTATATATATATTTATTTATATATACATATATATATATGACGAGTGGTACGACACTCGGCAAACAAGAATCTCCGGGGCGTGCAACATTAATCTCAGAGCTTCCCTTCTCTCGTCTCCGTGGCCTCACGGTACTACACACAGTACCGCGAGTACAGTGAGATGGGAGAATACACCGTCGCGTTCACGAGCGCATTACGTTATCCGCCAAGTTTGTATTTGAACGCGCGAGACCGACCACGGAGACAATTTCATCGAGTCTGTTAAAGGCAAGAATTTCCGCAAAGTCCATTGTTATTCGCGACAAACGATCTCTGTCAACCCTTAAACGAGACTTCTTGTCTCACGATTCAAGCGAGACGAGATTATATTCGATTTTTCTTTATTTCCCATTGCCTACCAGCCCCGGGGAAACGAACGTTAGAATCGAGCCGAGTTTCGTAAAATGACGATCGCATATATTTTTTTCTTTTGTTTTTTCCCTCGGGATAAGATTCTCGTCTACCGTGGTTCTAAGTCATGAATTTATCAATGAATAAACGAGACTCCGTTACGCCTACTCGATAGAAAAAACGATTACTTCCGAAAAAGCGAGTGTGGCAATAAAAAGAAGATGAAGAAGACGAAGAAGAAGAAGAAGAGGAGGAGGTGGAGGAGGAAGAAAAAAAACGGCGAGGATCCCCTCGAAGAGGAGAGCAGCCGAGAGGAAGAAAGTATAAATGGGGAATGTGGGGGCGTGTGGCGGCGCAATAAAATGTCGACATTGAGGAGTCGCGAGAGAAGATATATCCCACGATGAGAATGGCTCTCTTTCTCCTCCTTCTTTTCTCTCTCTCTCTCTCTCTACCCTCTCACTTTCTCTGTAATACCACAATGATACCGAGGCCCCTCCAGACCCCGTTATATAGCATCGTCGGGGTTCTCTAGCGCCGTGGGAATTCTCGATCGGTGTGCCAAAAGCCCTCTTTAGAACCTTCGGAGTGTTTGGCCTATATACAGTATAAACAATCTCGTGTCGTGAGTACCGATGGAGTGTGTCGAAGGTGAACCAGGGAGATAGAACGAGAAAAAGAGAGATAGAAGTAGAACACAGATAGGAGAGATAAGATTGTCACTCTACCACGCTTTGAGACGTTGAAACACCGCAATAAATTTCATATTGAAGAAATTGAGACGTTTCGTACACAGTATCCATACCCACACTCCCCTATTTCCTTTATCTCAAAACTAAATAAATCGAAACGCGTCTCCAACATGGTGAAATATTCTAATGGAATTCCATTGTAAGGTCAACGCGAAGTTATTCCATTTCTTTGTGAGCACAAGCTCGACGAAAGATTGAGAATGCTCGATGCTTATATTTCTCATTGTACGTATACGATAATATTCAAGACGACGTGGTGCTTCAACGTCGCTGAAGTATGGCGGGTACACGATGTTGAGAGAAACGTATCGTCGAGATAAAACGGTGCATTTGCATGACTCACTTGTACAAATGGTAGAACTGTGAATACCAGCAGTCACTCTCGGCAAAACGGAAGAGAAATTCAGCCGGCGAGAAAGAGAGAGAAAGTCGTAAAATGAGAAGAGAAAAGCTGTGATATATATATATATATATATAGGTGTGTGTGTGTGTGTGTGTGTATGATAGAGATATGAAGGCGATGTGGAGACGTTGAAGACCAGAGGAATGTATGGTACACGTGTAATGGGTACGAGGCTAGAATGACGATGAGAGAAAGACAGTGGACGGAGAGGCAAAGCTTTTCTACTGCGGAGCAAGTAGTAACGGTCGGCCATAGTCAGCCGTGGCTTGTGACGGGCCGAGGAAAGCCAGATGGAGAAACTGAGGCGTAGTGCGGTATAATATCATCACTCTCTTTGGGTTACTTCCGGTGCATGAAAGCTCGTACCGTTTTACCACGGGTCTTTCTCGTCGCGTATTTCTCGAAATTAATTACAACGGGATTGATGAACGTTAACAAAAAAAAAAAACGAAATGTAATAATGAATTTTTGTCCGCACGCACGGGATTTTCTTAATAAAGTGAGAAAATATAAAATGATAAGCACATCTATCATCGAGTTTTTCCTTGTTAAAATAATTTTAATTAATTACTAAAATGTTATTGATGATAATGGAGCGTGCGAAGGTGGTGTCTGCCGTGTCCTCGGAGAAAGGCAAAACTTGCAGCGCAGCCTCCTCCTTTCAAGACGAACTGAAATATGACGGTGTGATGATAAAGAAAGGAATAAAAAAAGAACAAGTAAAAGGGAACGAAGGAGAGGAGTAAGAAGCAAAGCTGCAGGCCAATTCTAAGGGGATAGGGGAATAGCTCGCAGCTCACGACTGCAGTCTTTGCCGCATAATAACCTCGAGGCAAAGAGAAGGAAGAAGAAGAAGAAGAAGAACAAGAAGAAGGGTAGTATGACGTCTAGGGGCACTTAAGACGATCTATCGACTACGCGAAAAGCAGCTTGTGCCTCGAGGCCCTCGACGACGTGGAAGACGAACGAACCGGATGTGAAAGAAGAAGAAGAAGAAGAAGAAGAGGAGGATGAAGAGGGAAAGGAGGAGGAGGAGGGAGTGAAGAGGAAGAAGAAGGAGACGACGAGGACACGCTCGATAACCCATTCTTTTTCGGCACTTTGACCCATTTCCTCCTGATCTATCGGTTACCGTGTCTCAAGCGTTCGTTCGAAATGCTCGAACGAACGAGAGAGACACAAAAAATAGGAACGAAAAAAAAAACGTTGTAAAATGATAAAAAAAAATTCAACGAATGCCTCGGCTTGAGTGATACAACGTTACGGGATAAAATCGGTTTTTTCTGCTCTATCGTGTATCGCATTCCAATTTTTTATATTGGAAATATCGGTCCGATAGTGTGTTTTAATAACGCGCATACCTCTCATTCGATAAAATGTAGAAGAAGCTTGTAATGTAGGTCATGTGTAAAAGTATCGTTGCTGGGCATTGAAAAAAAAATGTTAAATAAATATTCACGTATTCACGACTTTCGACCGAATCATCGCGATGTTAAAATGTTGCATGATGAAATATATACGCGATGCATTAATTTTACGTATCGTGTCGCGTGTCACGCGAGTCAATAAATAATGCTCGACCGATCTTCGATGGATTTTTGTTCCCTCAATGTTTTCACCGATCTTTCGTCGTTTCCGTTCCCGTATTATATAATCCGGGCATATTACCTATCTCTCGCGCTTTACTACGCCGCTCGAGCCCTAATCCGGATAAGGTATCGGTGAGAAAAAAGAAAGAAAAAAAGAAAAAACGAGATCGCGCGAGGGGCGGAAGGCAACGTTAGCGAGAAGACAAAGTGTCGGGACATTCTTTCACGATGGAAAGGACGTAAGCCGAAGATAGGGAAAACACGAGTCACCTTTGGAGTCGACGCCAAGATCGGTGACTCGAAATTCAAGCTTCGCAACTTTCGTTCGCTCGAGAAAATTATTATTAAAGAATTCAGATACGATAAATAAACATATTATTTCATGCAACATTGTACGATATTTTTCATCGAACGAAAATCAACGAATTCACGGACTTAAAAAACGTATGGCAATAACGAAAAGTTATTCTTAGTTTACAAGCTTTACGATTCTCCCGTTGGACCACCCGACTTCGCGAGACTCGACTTCACGACCGCCCGATTTTTCATTGTTCATAAATCCGATACCGGGGGTATAAAGAATAACTCGATTGTAAATTCGCCACGTGGTCGGTTGAATCAGGGATACACGGGGCTAAAGTGCAGTGAAAAAGGCATTGGTTGTGAAAAAAAAGCAAAACAAATTCGAAAGGGAGAGTTATATGGGCGAGAATAAATTGAATAGTAAAAAAAGTGACCTCGACGTTTCCATCGGGACGTTATGCGCTTTCGAGAGATCCGCGTGATGCACTCGTATACGTAAAATATTGATCATCGCGCAATCCGTGGATTATTGGCCTCCGAAGTGGAAGATAAACCGAGCGAAAGCCAAATGCAGATATCAATAGATAAAATTAAATAGAGAACGAGCGAGGGAGCGAGAGCGTGGAGGAAGGGGAGGGCGAGAGGGAGTTAGTAAAAAAAGATGTTTGCCTCTCGTGAAATTTTATTCCCGCACTTCGAAACTTGTTTCTACGTGCCGTGATTTCCCGCCGGCAATTCACTCCGTAAAGAACCGTGTGCGGATCCTCTAACGTAACTCTGCCTCTCTCTCTCTCTCTCTCTCTCCCTCTGTCTCTTTCTCTCTCTCTCTCTCTCTCTCTCTCTCTCTCTCTCTCTGTCTCTTTCTCTCTCACTCTCTCTCTCTCTCTCTCTGTCTCTTTCTCTCTCACTCTATCTATAGCGAAGAAACTTTGCACAGTTCTAAGTCTCGAGTGAATTCACGTTGCCGCTTTAGTGTTCTCTCTCTCTCGCTCTCTCTTTCTCTCTCACTCTCTCTACCCGTTGTAATGCCCCCGGGTCACGATTTGCTCCGTAAACTTGGAAATTTCATTATCATGGAAGAAAAAGAAGGGTGTAGGAAAGGGGATGAGAGAGCTAGGGTTGTGTGATGTTTGTGCCATGGTTTGTCTCGCCGAGCGATTCGTTGTATATCAGAATTCGAGAATTGCTCTCTCACCCCGACCGTGACGATATTTTTCACTCCAACAGTCGCCTCGAGTTTTGATAAATCGAGCAATTTCGTTTTGAAAATAATTTTGTCCGAAATAAGAATGCGAAATACAATAAAAAGAAGGCAAAACAAATATTTCCACAAAAAAATAAATCAGCTTTCCCTCCATCTCTCCCGACAATTTTAATATACGAATCACAAAGCCCGTGTGACCGATTTATCAATTAAAATTTCACCCGATGAAATATCGATCCTGCGATACGTGAAAAATTAATTATTTCTCGACTATACGTTTCGTAATCGCCGTTATATCTCGACTAATCCACGGATCCGCGAAACTACGGTAACACACCGACGAATTTTCTCTCACCGTGCACCAGAACATTGCAACCGCAATTACATCGTTGACTGAACGCTCAAACTGGAATATTTCGTGAACTAAGTTTGTGGGGGCCTTCTCGGTACATCTATAACTCTCTCCCTCTCTCTCTCTCTCTCTCTCTCTCTCTCTCTCTCTTGCCTCGGCTACGTCCGGATACACGGTGAGTTCTCTCTGTCTCTCTCTCTCTCTCTCTCTCTCTCTCACCCGTAACCGAGTATAAGAAAATCACATGCTGCGCAAGATGACGCAGACATTATTCACGAAGGGCTTCGGATAGAATGTTTCAGCGAAAGCAGCCTCTATCTCTTCGCTCTCCCTTCTCTCTTTCGCTGACTCCCTCGAGTTCAGACCGCACAACGTGGAAACACCGCATCGAGAGATGGAGAGCTTTATCCACCCGCATTTCCTTCACCGGCGACATCGCTGATCGCTGTATATATATACACGTATATAGATATTTGTACATGTAATGCGAGATGCGACGGCTGTAACTACGAGCGAAGATAGCACGGTCTGTACGTTGAGCTATACTACTGAAACATCGACATGTCCGACTATAACGTTTCAAAGCTACTTCACGCGCAAAGAACACGTCGTGTTTCACGATGCCAAAAAGTCTTCGACATCAACGACACGTTTTCTCTCCCTTTTTATTTCCCGAACTACAGGCTTATAGAAGAGTTTTTAATACAGGGAAACGAAAATCATCAGTCGCAAGACCAAAAGTTTTTATAACGAGGGAATAACGCGCTTGCGAACTTCGTCGGACTCGCGCGCAGATTACGAACTGGAAGGGATTTACCTGGGAATTTAATCCGAGGCTATCCGACACCGTTGATGGAAACTTGGAACGAACGAAGTAACTACCGCCAAAAATAGTTCATTGATTTACTTCGACTAAGAATAAGCAAAATGCGAGACAAACTTCAACCGCTCGCAGCGTGAATTATCAAAGTTTTCGTTGGAAAGGATAATTATGAGATTTGTACGACAATTATGCAAAGTTTCATACCCTCCTCCTCCTCCTCCTCCTCCTCCTCCCCCCGTCCTACGGTAACGATGCCACGAGTGCACTGTGTGTATAACATCCCCTAGTCACGAAGATGGTGCTGGCGATAACAGGGCACTATTCACCCTCCTGTCTTTCGAGAGGGGTCCTCTCAGCTCGGCTCGAAACCCTCCACAACTTTAAACGAGTCGCCAAGGGCATAATCACGGTCTCCGCAATACCGACCGACGTACGTACACATAGTGCGTCCTAAGTTTCGTATATAACTAAACATCCCTCATCGTTCCTCCTTCGTGATTGCTCCTTTTGCCACGGATGTCTTCTATTATACACTCTCAACACGCTTCTCTTCCAAACCCTTAACCCTGCGAATATTCGTTCCGAGGATCATCCCATCGTATAATATAAACACACGCATGTATATTTATATATATATATACACAGTCGTCGTCGGTATAGTTTATATATATATATATATATATATATATATATATATATATATATATATATGTAGATAAACCATACCTCGACGACTTGGCATAACGATGTGCCGAGGAAGGTGGAAGTGGGCACAGCAAGTTTCCAAGTCGAGCGGGCTTTATCGGCAGGTCATGCAGTCTGTATACGTACAACATTGCTTGTTCCATCCTTATCCTCTACATACACAATCCCGCGCATCTCCTCTCAACATAATATGTACACACACACACACACATATAGCTCATCTTCTCGAAATCTCTCCCATGGTCTCGTCGTACTTTCCCTCGCCGTGTACTGTGTACACGTGAAATTGACTTGGAACAAAGAACCAAGGACAACGACGCCCACACAGGATGGCGACGAAGACGACGATGCGCTTCCCCGCTGAGCCGTGCTGTGTTTTAACGTAGCTATACAATAGCTTCCTACGTTACACTGTATCATTCTCAACGTATACAGATATATTCGTATACGTTGTATATCTATATTTATCTATCTATGTTTGTTCAAATATATATATATATATATACAGATATATTTGTATGTACAGACCTAAAATGACGTATATACGTACGAAACATATAGACCACACTCGATCTTGTCACCGGAGATGTTAGTTGGATGGTCGCTCGAATTTACGCCCAGGTGTCCATGGCGCTCGTCGCGACACTACCCTGTGTACGTGTGTGTGCATATCGCAGAGTGCAAAACCATCGAGAGCCGGTGGGAATTTCTTCGTGCAACATGTATACCTAGATGATGAATCCTGCGAAAGTACACACGAGTTCGAGTCCCCGGTATGTACGAGTGACGATACATTCGATATCCCCTTGGGGATAAAACCCAGATAGTACAATGTCCTATTCTTGCTCGTGAGTATTAGAAACTCACACTCTCCACGATCTTCCCCGTATGTGTACACAGGACGAATGTATATATAGGATACGTATAGAACGAGGAGTGGGAGCGAAAAGGATTTTCATCCTTACTATATTCAGAAATGTATTTACTTTATGGCTTGCCGCGCGACGATACGCGTTTTGATTCGGACGATAAATTCGGGAGCGACGCTCTACGCAAAATATGACGAGAGCGCGCTCGTTTCCACAAACTCCTGCTCATCTCGTACCGTAAATTTCGAGCATTGTTTATATCACGCTGTTTGCGTTGAACGTGAGGTTTTCCTTATATCGGATATTCTATACTTCGGCCACGCTATGATAATATTACAGATGGTAAATATATATACATAGATAACTTTTACTCTTTTACTTTTTAAGAAATTGTGTACGTAATTTCATAATACGTTGAAATATTTTCGAGGGAAGTTGTACCTGAATTAATCGCTGGTATTCGCGTCGATGAAGTCGATGACACGGTAAGATTATTGAAATATCGAGAGTTCGTTGATTTCAGAAATCATCTAATGAGTTTTGCCATGTTTGCTCGATCGATTGTTTTGTTTTTTTCGCGTATTCGTCGGGAAGTTTCGTCGGAAAATAAATTGTAGAATTCATTGAAGAATTTTTCATTCTTTCGTGACAAGTACGATATCACGATGGGACGAGGGTGGGAGGTCAACAGAGGGATAGAGAAAACGAGTCGCGGGTGGCAATTTAGCGATTGGCGGGTTTATATACGCTGGAAAAAAGCGTCGATGACAACACTACGTGGAAAGTGGTCGGCGTGTACCCGTATAGATATGAAATCTCTGTGCCGAGGAGAAGCTGCGAAAACGAGGAATGGCAAAGTTGCGCGCGGAAGCCAGAGAAACGACGAGAGGACGACGATGAAAGCGAGTCGAAAGCGGTGAAAGCACACCAGCTATATCGAGCTTTCGTGCTGACGCCGCAAACTGCTTGGGAAATCCTCAATTTCGTTCCGACTCTCGCCTAGCTCTTTTGGCTCTCTCGAGCGTTTCTCTTTCTCTCTCTCTTTCTCTCTCTCTCTCTCTCTCATACTCTTTCTCTCTCTCTCTCTCGCACGCGCACGGTTATTCGTGTTATTCGCTACGTCGTATCTTCGTTACTTATCGAATTCGTTACTTATCGCGGCGTGAGTCCCGAGCGAAGCTTGCACACTCAGACATGCAAAGAGGATCTATCTCGAGCTTCCCCATTCGAATAGAAAAGCCTTTTGCCACAAACACCACCGTGCGAACGTCTTCTGTCTCATTATACCGAATATCGCGTCTTTGCAAAGTCGGCAACGACTGTAAAGTCTTCCCCCTCCACGAGCTCTGTAAAAGTTTTTCCCTCGCTATCCGGAACAACTACCCTCGACGCTTATTCGACTATATTTTTTGTCGAACCGTTAGCGAAAAATATTCGCACTAACCGACGCTGGGGAATAAAAAAAAATTCAAATGATGGTTGAAACGATACGAGGGGAAAAAAACTTTGTTAGGATTCCAGGAGTAATTGAATTTTCTTGGGTCGTTAAGACTGTCGTTATTTAAGAATTTTTTTTTTCTCATACGTATAATTGATTAAATCCCGTCAAGATTTTAATTGAATAATTAAATACTACGAATTAGTATTTTAGAGATATCATTTAATGACCCTAATTAAATCGTCGAATTAACCCTCGTTATTTCGAAGTCTCTCTCTCCCTCTCTCTCTCTCCCTTGAATATCAATAATACGAAGGAAAAACAAAAGCCAACTGCGAGAACTTTCGTTGTCTTAATGATGATTGAATTCCGGGCAAACGGATTCTTAATTAACAAAGCGGATATCCACCGTGGTATGCCGGCTTGAATTTCTTGCGGCTAACAGTCGTGCTGCTTGTCGGTATAATCGCAAAATCGGCAAACCTCGAGGGCTCTGTTCGCGGTTTTAGCTCGATCCGTTGAGTAGAAGAGAGGGAGTGAGAATGAGAGAGAGAGAGAGAGCGAGAGAGCGAGAGAGACGGGTATAAGAGAGTCCCGCAACTCACGATGATGAACGAGCTTTCCGCGCTCGCGAAGGGGAGTCCGATGCGATCGCTTGAAAACCCAGTGCAAACCACAGCGCGCTCGATTATCGGGTAAATATTCGACCCCCTCGTATAGATATTCAAGTTAAGAGGAACGGAAGCCAGCAGTCGAGTACTTATACCGCCCTCCTACTACCACCATCGAAGACCCACAAGCACGAAAAGAACTTCGGCTCGTTAGCATACCGAGTTTTCACGAGAATTTTCGCTTATTCGCTTTATTTTTCGATCTCTCTCTCTCTCTCTCCCGCTCACGTGGCGTGCATTCTACGAAGGTCGACGAGTCTCTGCCATTTATTCACAAATGGAATTTCTTTCGCAAATACACACACATACCCCTAATTTCATCCTCCTTCGCCCCAAGTTTCCTTAAATAACAATATATATTCTTCACAGTAAATAAATTCGCTCATTAAAATTCTTGTACCAATACTTAATATAGGGTGAAAATTAACTAGAAATAACCTCGTCAAAATTATGGATCCGGGGCAAGATCACGCTAAATGGCGATAACGCTAATTCACGCGTGTTCTCTCTAATCTATCTATACGCTCCGTTTTTTTCTTCTTAGGGCTCGTTTGGTTAACCGACCGTTTTTACCGGAGACAAAATCGAACATTGCCATTTCTCAACTTGGGATTCCAGCTGAGCTTTTGCTCGATAATCTCTCGCCTATTGCCAGACTCCGAGAGATCGAGGTCGAGCCCGATGCAAAAGCCTCGGTTCAACGCTTAAATTTGCTCTGCACGACGTCCTGGAGCTACAATGAGCGCATCTCTCTCACTCTCTCTCTCTCTCTCTCTCTCTCTCTCTCTCTCTCTCTCTCTCTCTCTCTCTCTCTCTCTCTCTCTCTCTCTCTCTCTCGCTCTATTCCTCTCTCTCTCACTCACTCTCTCTGTAACAGATAGTTGAAGTAATCCCCGCGACCGCATCACCTGTCTCGGTTTACGTTAATGCATTTGCATAATCTCCAAGCCATGGTAAGTATCCCTCCGCCCTACATATATATTCACATATATACATACCCAGGAATACACACACACATACATACATCCACCATGATAGAATATATGAATGTAGGTGGTGTACGTAAATAAATGTATGCAGATAGTTTTAAGGCTTAAATTTTGACTCTCGCGAGAGTCTCCTTTACACATTGAATAAAACAGGATGCCTCTGTCTCGAGTGAATTTCCAAGTTCATCCCCGGAAAACGTGATTACCGATTCGCGCTTGAAAAATAATTTATTTAACGAGTCGAAAAATTCTTAACTGAATCAAAAATAAGAGTGTCGAGAGACGCGACAGGTTTTCGAGATCGTATAAATATAATGAAAAATGTTTTATTCATCGTTGACCCACTTATTAACGATCCTACGAAATTTAGCCTTCTCGTCTCGATGTCCTCGTCCCGTTGCAACGTTCGAATCGCATAGATCTATCAACGGTAATTTACGGGATAATTATTATGCTAATTACGGGTAATTCGATTAACGGTTCATCAGTTCAACACACCTGCGCGACGGTGGGATTCCTTAATGGGTATAGACCTGGTCGCGGCAACAGAGAACTCCGTTACCATACACGTATACTCAAGAGGATCATTTTCGGTAGTTGGGTTTCACGTGTCATAGATATGACGATATACATAATGCTAGGGGATCTCTCTCTCTCTCTCTCTCTCTCTCTCTCTCTCTCTCTCTCTCTCTCCCGGTGTAACCGGCTTCCGTGTCACCATAATTTCCAACGATAATGCAAATTACTGCGACGGGTGCATCATCGTATAACATTATATCGTGTCCTCTCCAGTCTCTCGACGGCGAGTCTCGAACGGACGGTGCGGAGGTGGTCGCGCTACGACCGTCCCTATTCACGTATACGGCATTGTACCCGCGAACGGGATTTCAACGGTTAATATGGGTATTACATTAATGATAATGTCGTCACGATCGTGAAACGTTGCGAAACCGTATTTACGAGCGACGAAACGTTTCTTGAAATTTTTTCGAGAAAATACGTTTCCGAGAAATGTGTCTGGTTGTAGAATTATCATCGCAGATGCTCGTAATAAGATAAGACAATATATCTATGTATATATAACAAGCCTCTAGTATTATATATGTATGAAAACTGAAGAGTGGCAACAACGAACTTTCTCAAGCAAAGAAAAAGAGAGAGAGGAAAATGGAGAAAGAGATAGAGGGAGAGAGAGAGGGGTTGGTAGTCTCCCAGGATAAAATCACTTTGAATTCGCTTTGTTCCGCGTATCCATTACCGACAACCTTGTGAAGCCTTCAGCCTCTATCCCTTGCACCCACTTACCTACCTACACCTGTGAATTCGATTGCTCGCGCTTCGCTATAAAGGAATGCGAAATCAGCTATCACCATCGCGCCATTCACCACGCCAAGACCGCTGTCTGGTGTGTCTAACCAGGTAGAATTACATATACCTACGGCCTTTTCTCCGACACGAAGAGAACATCGAGATCGGTTATATAACGGCAAACACTAAGTATTCGTGGGCCATGGTACTGGCACGAGAGAAAGGTATACGAACAACCGAGTGTCCGTTACAGCCCGAAGAGGCACTGAGAACGTTTTGAAACCTCGAGGTTTAGGATAGTTAAACATGCACGCCCTCGCGAATTCATCTCTATTCTATCGAGAGAAAATTCTCAAGTGTCGAAAGGTTGAAAAACGAGCTTATTATGGGAATTATGACGTTGGTACAATTTTTACTTTTGGTTACCACGCGATGTGTGACACTAGCTTAAATGAAAGTGCGAAAGCCCCTCGGGCACCGACACGACCCTCTTCTCTTTGTTCGAAATCCTAAGGTCTTTCACCCGTGTCTTTTGAAATCTCACAAAGCGAAAACTTGTTTGCGACCCCACTCTCTTGCTCTGCTCTACAAGAAAAAAGAGTCAGTTCAATGAGACTATTACAGCCGCATCTCGGAGATGCTCCATTCTGCAGAGTGCTTCTCGTGTTCTTTGCCATCCGACGTGAAGATACATGGGGAATGTAGATTGAACAAAGAATGAAAATATTCCGTTGACTTTCCACGTTTCCCACACTCTCTCTCTCTTTCTCTCTTTCGTCGCATCACACACATATCCGTGTATTTTCCACCCTGACAACTTGACTAGATTTTCCCCATGTTCATTTGCCCCCTGCAACGAAAGTGTCACGATCCGACGATGAAGCTTCGTAGATCACCCCCTTACTATCCTCGTGCGCATCCAGAGCGACGTAGTGACAACACGGAATACGATAGCTCCGCGTCACGAAGCAACGAGTCTTTTCTCTGCAGAGAGACGTCTAGAGACGTGGAGACAGAACGAGAGACGGAAAGACAGAAGGAAGTAGTCGTGGGAGTGGTGATCGTGAGACGGCAATGAGACTCGTGAGAGAGGAAATTGCGATTTTTCAGGTTGGTGAAGAGGGAAAGGAGAAACTTTCGTTTAACCCCCTTTTCTTTCAGCGCTTGGCTGAACGTCGGAGTAACGAGAGAGTAAAAGCCGGTCGGAAGGTTATACGAGAAAGAGGGAATGAGTCGTGTGAGCGAGGTTACGAAGGATTAAAGCATTTCGCGAATCGCTCGAGGATTCACCCGGAGTGGAAGGGAAGAACACAGAAAAGGGTCGTCGTTCCTTTGCAGTCGGCACGTATATCCTCCCTCGCTTACGTAGGATGGGACACCGGGTAAACTCGGCTACGATGCAGTAACGTGACATCAGCAGCAGGACCAACTCGCAAAAGGAAAAGAGAGGAGGGAAAAAACGACTCGTCCTTGCGACTGTCGCACTGACGGGTCCACTCTCGGCCACGCTTTTTCCAGAAACCCTTCGTACATATCGCAAGCACATATCTCTAGGATATCCTTACTTCCGATCGTCTCGTCCTTTTCGTCACTCCGGGTTTCATCCTGAAATCAACATTATATCCCTATATAACGCTGCCACGTCCGTCGTTCCAACTTGAAACTTAAAACGTGTTTGGTTCTCTGGCTCGACGTCGAGGTAGGAAAGAGGCGTACGCAAACAGACCGCATTTACGAGAAGGTTGGAGCATTCGTTCGCTTTATCTCGAAGCCAGGGGTTTCATTTCGTACTTTGAAGAGCTCTTCGTTTTACGAAAGAGGGGAATCGAATAGATATATGCATATGGGGCGTTCGAGATCAAACGCAGAGTCTCGTGATCCTCGAAACTTATGGGATTCCTTAAATTTTTCTATGCTCGTTACAATTATAAAACATGGACGTTCTTTCTAGAATTTGTCAAGATGAAAGAAATTGAGGGCGAGAAGAAAGTAATGTTGAGAACGAGGATGATACATTTGACGATTTGAAAGAGAACGAGCCATATACAGGTATATAAATATGCACGTACGTATTAAAGTCGAGAGTTAAAGGCTATGGAAGCGATCGGTTCTACAGCGTACGAGCATCAGGTTACGATCACGAGATTCTCGGCAACGTTGTGCGCAATCGGCAAAGCCTTTAACCATGCGGTACAAAAACTGATCAAACAGGACAGAGAGGTGAATATTCAACGGGCGTAACCGGGACTCGGGTAGTTCACGATAAAAGTATACTATACACGCCGTATGCTCGATAGTCGTACGCGCGTACGAGCTCGATGCCGGGTATTTCGAGAACAATTTTTCCATCTGCCAAAACCAGATATGGGGCTTCTATGAAAAATATGGGCAACGCCTACGGTAAAAGCAGGGCGCCGGGCGGCAATCGCTCGCGAGCCTCTCTAACACGACCGAGAAAGCGTACACGAATCCTATTTATCCAGCACTGTCCGTGAATGTTATTCCCCGTAACTCGACGTTTTTCGAAACTTTTACCAATATTTCATTACCGAAGAAGCTTTTTTTACTCGTATTTTTCGTCTAACTGATAAAACTAGCCTGAATTTTCACGACGTGAGATAGAGAGAGAGAGAGAAAGAGAGAGAGAGAGAGAGAGAGAAAAAGGGCAGAAAATAATGTCTATCCGTCGGAAGATAGACGGATAAAGAAAAGTAGCGCGGTAGAGAGACAAGGTGGATTGGCTACGAACAGGATGAAAGTGAGTGAAATTTTCCGGGGGAGCGAGCTTTCGTCCTCGGACCGTTTAACTTCTCGGCGCGTCTCGTCGGTATAAAGAGACTTCACTTGCGCTACCGAGAAAGAAAGAATACCACGTCGATGCGATCATTCCGTCTCTTTCTTTTCATCGCACTGACGCGAGAGAGGAATCACCAGCTTCGGCGCCTCTTCTGACTTCGCTCGAGCGTTAAAGACGTTCGAGAACGTGGCATTGGGGTTGAGGAAGACGAAGAGGGAGAAATAGACTGGAACTCGGGTGAATGCCGAGGGGTTTCGCGTTGGAACGGATTTCTACAATCTTCGCCTCATTGTCGTGCACTTTCTCTCTCGTTTCATATATTCCAACTCGCTGTCGTCTCGTCTCGTCTCGTACCACCAGTAAGAATCGTTCGAATTCAACATATTGACAGCGGGCTGGTGTAAAAATTTCTCTCGCTCTCGGCGTATCTCACGTGTCAGATATCCTTTCAACGATCCCATACTTGCGTTAAGTAAGACGTATAGGTAGAGAATTCCTGCGGCCCGTGAAAACGAGGGAACGATAGGAAAGATTCCTCAACGCGAAGAACCGATCGGATGTGCCGATACCGCGAAAAATCGATGCGAAGGCTACACGAAATTCTCGAGAAAATATGGATAAGATATAGAATGACCGCCATCGAGATCTCGCGTTTTTCTAGAAATCATCACCGCGTTTTTCTAAAAAATATAAATCGAGGTCAAATAAAGAATTAACAAATTTGTCTACGAGGCGCGGATGCGGTGGTGAAAAAATAATGATTTCGTTGAAAAAAAAAAAAAGCAAAGAATTACGACACGTCGCTCTCGCCCGAGTGTACGAAACACTCCGTGAAATCTAGTTATTATAAACACGGAAAATTCTACACAGTCCTTGTCACCTTTGTCCAGGGGGTGAATACGTCCGGTTCGTTAACGCGAGCTTGCGCTCGGGCGGAAGACCGGGGACCGTGAAAGTGCGAAAAAGTACGATAACGAAGCCGGAATAAGCGAAAGGCGGGCGCGCAATCTTGGTGTGCTATGTTTTTATTTTTTATTTTTGTTTTTTTTTCCGCGCAGTCGACCGCAAAAAGATGACGAGGATTGCGAGGATACGGTATACACCCTAGAAAAATAAGAATGAAGGAAATAGAGGGATTTTTTTAACAAGAGAGAGAGAGAGAGAGAGAGAGAGAGAGAGAGAGAGAATGAGAGTCGCGAGGTCGAGGACTGCGTCGTCGAGAGCTTCGTTGTCGGCGGCAAGCCGAAAGCCCCTTCGGTACACCGGTGGAACGTTCCCTCTGCTTCCCTCTCTATATTGTAATTAAAAAGTTTAAATGCAGACGGAAATTGTTGACGTTGAGGTCTCGAATGCAATTCGCCTTTTGCGGGCTGGAAGCCGAGACCTGAACTACGAATAACTGCATTCTCCGACGTTACATCCTCGTCGACGTCTATACATTTCTCTCTCGTTCTCTGTTTTATAGTCTCGCTATTCTTCCCTAACGAGGTGAAGCTGAGGAGAAATACGAACGAAAGCACATAATACAAAACTAACAACGATCCTTTTCGTTTTTCTTTTCATGAAATACGTTAATTTCTTCATCTTCGAAAATGAATGACAAAACAATTTTTTTTTTTTTTTTTTTTTTTTCACGGACGCAATTTATTTTCACTTTTTTTTATCGGAGGGGATGATTTTTGCTTTTTTCGTTCCTCGAATTGTGTTTACGCTACGTTTGGTATTTCACCCTCGCCTTTGTTACAATTAAAAACTGCACAACGGGCGAAAGAGCCGCGCAGTGAGGGGGAGAAAATTGTTGGTTGGGCTTTGTCTCGTTGGCCGTTGGAGAGTCTCGCGGGTATACACAATCACTGATTTTCGCGACCATACCGTTGCTCCTGGCTGAGCAGCTGCTATTTCTACCGCTGTTGCTGACGCTACTCGAGCGAGAACCTAGGCCCCTCTGCTTCAGTCCGACGACTTTCTAACGAGTTACTCCCCAACCTTGCATGTAACTTTATATATAAATATATATGTGTGTGTGTCTGTGTGTGGGTGGGTGTATATATATATATATATATATATATGTATATAAGAACGAAGGGATAGAATAAGAGGGTAGGAAACGAACATAACCGCGACGCGACGGAACCAGAAACGAGTTTACACGTAAAACCAAAAAGACAGAGAAATAAAATAAAAGTATAACAAATGGTAAAAGAATAAGAGAGAAAGAGAAGAAGAAGACGAAGAGAAGAAAAAAGGAGAGAGAAAATGCGAAAAGAAGGGACGACACGTAGCAGGGTTTTTTTTGTTTCGGCGGGCGTTGGAAGAAGAAAGAATGAAAAAGAAGGATAACGAATTTAACGGGATTCCGGGACGACCGAGAAATTGCAACGCGCGAACCACGGAGAGAAAAAGCTGACCAGTGCGCGCGGTGCGATAGAAGAACCTCGAAAACTCCGAGGGTATGAAATCCCTCTGGAATATATGCCTTCTGATCCACGAGTGCACCAGGCTTTTCTTTCCGGCAAAAAAAAAATCGACGATATCTGATTCGCAGCGATGGTGAAAAGAAATTATTCGAGTGCGTTCCGATACGAGAGAAAGCGAGAAGAGGATGATGAAAGAAGAGAGACGTCGAGATAATGGAAAGAAAAATGAGTTTGTCGAAACGAGAATCGCTCTTACCCGAAGAAAAATTCACTAAACCGAAGAAAAAAAGAACACACGATCTCTCTTATTTCAAAATATCTCGTCTCGATGACCCCTAGGTCATCTTTTCACGACATTTTTATACCCCAGATTTTTATTTCACTCTGAACAATGTGCCAAGTGATTTTTTTTTTGTTTCGTTTCCTATGTCTTTTTCCCATCCATGCCGCCGAGTCAGCTTTCACACGAGCCATATAAATATACATATAGCGCGTTACGTATAAGCAAAGCTCGGGGAAGTTTCGTAAAATACAGTGTCCCATAAAGCCTTCCGGTTTTCGCGAGGCTTTTAATACTTTAACGGTGAGCGCTTAACGCCCGTATACCGTCGGGTCGTTAATAAGTCGTCGCAGTTGGTAGCGGCATTCATGGGCTACCCGGGAGTACCGACACGGCGGGAGAGGCAGGAGGGGAGGGGGGACATAACGCCTCTAAATTAATTCGTACATAACTCACCCTCGATTATCGCGTTAGTCGTGAGGTATTATCCAGAAAGATCGTATCTATATGAGACCAGTATACGTAGGTTGGCACTAATATTCGAGCGAGCGCGAAGAGCGAAGGAGATTTGGAATGGCACGAAAATTGGTAAAATCCGTAAGTTACGAAAGAAACAGAGGAATTATCGTCACCCGAGAATATCTCGAGCAAGTGTCATTCCGCGCCCTTCGTTCGAGCGAGTTCCTAGCTCTGAGATAAGTTGGCGAAAAGTTTTCATTCAAACGTGAACTTGGTTCGAATCCGGGAAAATAGAGGGATAGAGAATGAGAGAACGAGAGAATGAATGCGATTGGACCGAGGACGATAACTTAATCGTTGGAATATTATACATATACATCGGGGTTAAGAATTGATTATAAAAACAAGGAAAAAAACAAAAACGAACGTAGAACTTGGAATTGTTCCGGACAACTATCGGTGCGAGGTTCGCACTCCAATTTCTCCGTTGGAAAATTTTGTCTCTCCGAAGTTATTTGGTCTCGTTCCAACTTTTTCGTATCTTTTGTTCCAAACGTTTCCATTACAATTCCCGTTACGAAAGTCGCGTCTTCGCCTTAGCGAGTTAACGCGAGGGTGAGAATCTTTCGACGTTCCTCGAGAGGGCCGAAAGGTCGAAGTGTATACTCGCGCGCCCTTCGCAACAATGAACGTTGACAATGCGTCGACATGCGTATCCAATTAGAGAATGCATCCCTGTCTCGAGGGCAAGAAGGATGAAGAAAAATAGAAGGAAAAAACCCTATCTCGTTCGAGGACCATAGAGGATTTTTGTGCGTACGCCACTAACCCTCGTGTCTACTTCGGGGATGTAGCGCGCGTGTTTTCCTACGACCCAAGGACGTGCTTCGAGACACGAGATTTTTTCTCAAGCTAAAGTACGAACCAGCTTCGAGGACCCTCTTCTTACATCCTCAAAGCGTATTCTGTCGCAGCGTCGCGTCGTCTCTTCTTCGAATATCATCGTGCGACGTCGGTTAACGCCACGTGACAAAAGCTCGCATTTGACCCAAAGGTCGCGAATACGCTATACCTATAAACCGTCAAATTTCTCAAAGTGGTCTGAAGTCCGTTGATGCACGAGTTCACGAACGGAGCTTGCGTGAACCTGGCTCCCACCTTGTTCCCTCCCCAACTTTCTCGGTCTCGACATTAACTAAGCCTGGTTTGGCTCTACGGTGAGCCGACCCAGAGGAACGCGACATCAAACGTGACAATGCAGTTTCATTCTCTGTGTGCCCTCGACTTCGCTGCTCCAGGTACTCTACCATCTCTTTGCTTATTCGACGCATACATAACTATTCACGAAGGTGCGGAAGGTGAGCAAACCACCGAGAGTGATGACGAAGAGTGAGAGAGAGAGTGTGAGAGAGAGAGCAGAATGGGAGGACGAAGGAAGTGGTGGTTAGAGTGGGGGTAAGAGCGAAGAAGAGATGAAACTGCAGACGGTGGGACTCCGTGTGAACGAATAGGTGAGGGAGCGTGCTGGAGGAACTAGGTTGGATAGTCCCTGAAGATATAGAAGACGGGCAAACCCTCACGAGTGCGACTGCACCTCGTTGTCGGTATACGTGTGTGGTTGTGGGAGTAAGTGAGGGTGAGGTCGTCTGAACTCTACTGAAAATTCCCGTAACCCAGACGACGACGTACACGTTTTCAGTACAACCGGAGAAGGACGTAGGGTCGAAGGAGAAACGGAACGAGAGCGAGAGAGAGAGAGAGAGAGAGAGAGAGAGAGAGAGTGGGAAAGAGTGGTGGAAGGAGGCTGAGGCCAGGGAGGGCTATACGAGAGGGAAAGACCAGAGGGGGTTGGATTAATTTACTCGACGCCACGCCACTCGACTTCTCGCTGTGTGGCTGCGGTGACGCGTCCTGGACGGAATAAATTTGCGTTGCTCGGCATCGAGCCCTATACGCAGGAGGTGAAACAGAGAGAGAGAGAGAGAGAGAGAAAAGCTAGAGTCACAGATACGATTAAATGTATTATTATAGTCAACAACAGTTTCACCTCTGTTATATTCACTCGAACTACGGTTTTCACGCGCTCTATTAAGCTTTCGGTTTACGTACGTTCATCATCCTCCACCCCTTCACCTCGAAACATTTATAGATTCGACGTACGAATCGAAACCTGGGTAACTCACGCATCCCTAAATTTTCTCGACCGATCTTGTTTGCGAATTCTTTCGAGCGGAATATTTGCGAGACGTATCTATATATATAGGTTTGTCACGCTTGAAGGATCACCCGTGCAATTAGTAATCGGGGGAGAAAACGAGACCGGCCGCGTTTTCAATCTCTCACTTCAAAACCACCCTCTCTCTCTCTCTATCTCTCTCACTCTCTCTTTCTTTCTCTCCCTCTCTCTCTCTCTCTCTTTCTCTCTCGACTATTACAAATTCGTGCCAGTTTAGTTCGGCACCACGTGGATGTAACCTACCTTCCTCGTGTGTATTTTGTACCTACGTGTGTTTTTGTGCGCGTGTGTATGTGTGGGTGCATGTCTGTCGGTGTGTTTTTTTTCACTCGCTGCCAGAAATCCTCGGACCTCTTTATGATACATGCCCCCGGAGGATTCTAATGAAAATGGTGGTTTACCAACCCTGAGCCGCACACATCCCATCTCCAAGTCTCGACTCCCGAGCTAACGGGACTACCGAAATATTAAAACTAGCGTGGCTATATATACATACGCGGTCTGTGAGCCCCTCGGCGGAGTTAGTTTTCCTCATTGTATATCTATATATACATCTATAGTACATATATATATATATACACACATAAGTACACGCATATATATACTTACGTGTATATAAATGAATGGACGAGAGTTGGAGCCGAATTTTATACAACGTACCACACGGAGATGGAACATAAATTCATCCGTCTCGTTCAACATTTTAGCCCCAGGGGCATTCCGGTCAAAGCTCTCTCTCTCTCTCTCTCTCTCTCTCTCTCTGATTTGTCTACGTCGTATGTAAAAAGGAAAAAGTTTTTTCATTTTCCGAAAAATTTCAATTCCCGGCAACCCGCGATTACGTACGATATGGCGTATCACGACGACTCCTTTACGAATGAACCAACGCGATCGCGTTATACACACGTCGAACGACAAGAGAACCGTTTCCATCGTCGAGTTACGAACCCCTGACTCCCGTAGCGGTCGACGAATTTTCACCTCTTATTACTATTCCTACAGTGTTGTCCTCTGCCATGGGCAATCGAAAGTTTTGATGGCTACGCTCGCGCGGCAACGACGCGAGGGAGAGTCGAAGAACTAGTACCCTACGAGATCGTCCGTAGAGACCTATACGGAGGAGATCTAACACATTTTCGGTTGCTCGTCACGGGCCCGGGCTTTGTATTTGCACGTTCGCGCGTCTATATTCTGTCACGACTATCTGATTTGTTCCTTGTGGACGACGCTACGGAGAAAAACCTCGTTCAATTTCAATATAGCCGAGAGCACATCAACATGCATAGAATACCAGCGGAGAGTACAACCCCGCGCTGCCTTCTCCTACCCCTCTATCAGCCCCTTCACTGGTGCCGTACCATACAAAACCATTCTATGGAATACTACAATTCATGCTCCGTACGTGCTCGACGTTGACTTTTCATCTTGCTCTACCCCCCCCCTCTCTCTCTCTCCCTCTTGAGCTCTTATCTCTCCCTCGCTTTCTCACTTGATTTTCCTCAATTCCTCCACCCACTCGCACTCCTTCCTCATTCTTTCCTTTCTACGTTTTTACCAAGATCTCTCTCTCTCTCTCTCTCTCTCTCTCTCTGTCTCTCTCTCTCTCTGTCTGTCTGTCTTTCTCGTACGCTCTGAACCGGCACGCGCCTGTACGGATTCCGTGAAAGCCCCGAAAAAAAAGGGAATAAGAAACGAGGTAAATTCCTAGCCATACGAAAGGAAAGTTGATTCCCTCGGAAACATTCACCCCTCGTTGCTCTCGCGGTCCGCCTCTCGATCCCACAGGGTAAAACGGTAACGGGAAGCGGGGAGGGATCTTCGCGAACGCTTTTCTCCGCATTCAATAGTCCCTCGCGTAAATGCTAAATACTTTTGAAAAAGCCTTCCAGAATGGCTTTTCCATAGTGCGCAAAGAAATATCGTCGGAATCGAGGTGAAAGCAGAAGAAGTTTCCCCGAATGTGAAATACACCGTTGAATGTTTTTGCACTTCGGGAAGCCACGAAGTTTTACCGAGAATCGAGATTAGCGAGATCCGATTACGTCGTATCGAAAATACCACGAGGACCTAGAACGCTAAACGACGCCGTTATCCAAATTCAAAAATTATCCACAAATCTGAAATTAAATTCAACAAAAAAAACACCGTAAAAAAAAAATGATTTTCTTACAAATTCCAAACTACAGTCATAAAACGTATGTCAACCCGGACTATATCGAAATTGATACTTACGACGAGAATGGTGGTTGAGAGAAAGAAAGAAAAAAAAAAAAACAAAGAAAAAAGAAAAAAGGCATCGACCATCGAAACGAAGTGGCGAACGGAGGGTCGCCTCGGTGGACGCGAGAAGAGGGAGACCAGTGGATAGGACACGCACCGAACGAGAACGTTAAATATGGTAATGAGTTTCGACACGTAGGTTACCAATAGTCATCAATTATTCTGAATAATGACATGCAAATAGGACACAGTGTAGGCAATTAATGTCACTATTTGCGGAGGCTTATCCCTCGCCCGGAAGCTCCAGCGCGGGTAGGTACGTAACTGCCGGCCAACACCGACCAACGCGCGGTACAACGTTCGAGCTCGCTCCCGCGAAACCTCTAGCCCCTCCTGCCTCTCACTTTGCCTACGCACATACTGCCACTATATATATTTGCCGTTGGATGACCACCGGGCACGACTACAACACGCGTATATACGTCTCGCTCGCGCGATGTCCGGATATTCGACAAACATGTGATACTGATCGAACTCTCGTGTAATGTAGGTCGCGGGGTGAAACGATCTCCAACGATATTCGCTCGCGGCTCGAGTCACAGGAATAAAGCAATTTTTGCAAAATAAAAAACATACGAAAAAGAAGAAAACAAAAAAAAAGAAAACGGGTAGAACGAGTCAATGATGAATGGATCAAATCAACGAGCGTGCGATAATCGGGGATAATCGAACCTTAACCTCGTTAGTTCGTATTAAAAGGACGAGGGGAAGGAAATCGTGTCGTATTAGTCGTTGATACTATTATTTTTTGGCTTTTTGGTACACGACGTATAGGCAAGCACGATGAAATAAAAGAAGATCCTTCCTCCCGAGACGAGAGATAAGGAGCGTCTCAACGATAATTTCGAGTTCTACCGTTCTCAAACGAGAAAAGTGAGACATCGCCGGCTTTTGTTCTTCGTTCTATCTTTCGTTACTCACGCGCGCGGGCTTCTCTATTTCTCACCACATTTTTTTTTTTCTCTATCTCTGACTCTCTCTCTCTCTTTCTCTCATTTGGTCGAGATTCTACGCTAGCCGGCGAGACGAAAAAGTATTATGCCGAGTAATTTATGGCTACCGATATATCAGAGGGTAGAGCCTCCTCGTCGTCGTCGTCGTCGTCGTCGTCGTCGCAGCGCGACCGTACCGTGCCGGGAGGAATAATTTCACGTAAAAGAACGCGTTTCAACCCTTTACTTCGCGCTCGGATAGGGAAAGAGAAAGACGGATTTAGTAGTTTTTTGTGTTTACGACGTACGAACTCCGGTGTCTCTCTTCGTTTGTCTTCTCTTTTTTTCTCTTTTTTTCTCGTTTTTTTTTTTTTTCATTTTTTTTCTGCCCTTTTTCGTTCAGTTCGCGGGTTAAAATTCACGATGCATTCCACGAGCCCGTATGCAGTGTATTATATTCCAAGGGAATACAATTTAACGACAATGGGGAATAATATTTCATCGAAGGCGTATGAAAACGTCATTTTGCTCGACTCGTCGTTATCTCTCCCCCCGACGTGAACAGCCCAACGGCGATACGACTATAATCCTGTTAATATTTTTCTACCCACGACAAAGATGTCCCCTCGTACAATTTTTTCTACGAGATAGTTTTGTTTTCTTTTTTTTATCATAGAATAATGAGAAAAATAAATCGGGACGAATAATCGGACAAATCCTCGTAATACACGATTCGACAATTTTAACGCGTCGTGAAATAAACGACGTTTCATTATCGCAGCGATTAAATTTAAATACGCTGCAAAGAGTCGTCGTTTTATGGAATAATCGAGGAGATAATCGATTACCGTTCGTACGCCGAATGTAACTCGAGACTACGAAGCATTTTGGTCGAACGTTTATTGGAGGTTGATGTGCGAAGAGAGAAGAGGAGATGGGGATATGAGGTAGAATTCGTTCGACAGATCGATGAGATATCTGTAACGGGGGCTTCTACCTTTCTTGTGATTATAATCAAATAACCGTGCGATGGTCCTTATACCGAGAGGGTAACGTACTATGGGATAGAAAGCGAGAGAAGCGGAGCAAATGGATCGGGAATTCGGGTCTGTGGCGCTCGAGTGGATATCGTATTTACGATATTGCTCTCCAACGTCCAGGAGCGTCTGTATTTCCACCAGATACACTATATTATATTATATTATATATTATACAGGTATATATTACGCTATAGCTAGTCGAAGTACAAACTATATTAAGATTATATATATTAGTTCAACTCGAGAAATTTCTTAATGCGTTAAAGCTTCGTTAGATCATATCCCGCGATACTCTCCCTCCCTCTATTCTCACGCTTCCGCGATTTCTGCCCTGACGCGCACGGAGGAAAATAACGATCATAAATTCTATTTCTATCGGTCGGAGATAAAAACATAAAAATAAAAAAAAACTTATCTCGATCGAAGCGTTGACGCGAGGGAAGAACGAAGCTGATATATGTCATCCCTCGTCCATCCCCAGATCGGTGATCCAGCTCACAGGTTTGTTACGGGAGCGAGGAGAGAGACTACTCGGTTGTCGACCGAAATTGGCTTTCAACGAGATTTTTCCATGGTAAAGAGAAAATAAAAGTAAATCTCTATATTGCCCCGATCGTATTCTTTCATCTAGTATTTAGTCGCAAATTTTGTCTACGTTAACGTGAAATAATATACACTCGTAGGACTCGTTCGCGTTCGCGAGAATAACGGAAAATGGAGCTGCGTCAAACGTTGCAACGTCTTTCCTACCGTTTTATCTCCCTCGAATTCATCTAAATTCCGTCATCTGCAAATCAAAACATAAGTTTTGTGATATATTATACGAAGTTCGGAAAACGTGAAAGTTCCCTAGGTATATAGATCTACGAGATTAAATTTGTGACCATCGATAGATGGCGGAACGGTTGATCGTAACGGCTAATACGATAGTATTGGTGAACAAAAAGAGAAAGAGAGAGAGAGAGAGAGGGAGAGATTGAGTGTGCGAGAGCGCGAAAGTCCAGGGCAATTTCGCGAACCGGTGGATTTACAGATGCTAGAGTGAAACCGTAGTTTTGCAGCTGGAAAACGAGCGAACATGACGTGACTTCCGAAATAACGAAAAGAGACGAAGAGAAAGAGAGGGAGGGGGGGTGGGGAGAGAGCGGAATCGAGGATTGCGAGGCCCTCTATCGTACGAAAAGGGGTAACTTTTGGGAGGGAAATTGATAGCGTCGACTCCGGGGCGAAGAGTTCGTGAACTGAAAACGAAAAACGTCCCTCGCTACACACGTATGGTTTATACGTATACGTGTCTATATATATATATTAGCAATTTGACCAATGTGGACACCGTCCGAGCGAGAACTCTACGCGACACTCGAGGTTCTAACACACGTCATCGTATCCTATTTGTCGACGCGTGGCCGTTTGTGCTTTTCGTGCAGTTTACGTTGGGAGGAGATCACGTAGAGGCAACACGAAGTAAATAGAGAGAAAATTCGAGGGCCGGGAGTGGGAGACTACGGTGATGAAACACACCATCGAGAAACCCCGTCGATCGACCCTTTTGCAAACTGATGAAATTTTCGATTAATCGAATCTTCGATAAACACGTTGTAAAAATAAAATGGGACGTTTCTTTTGATTATTTTACGGAAAACATTTGTTCCGTATCGCAACGATTAGCCGAGGTGACACACATTCGGTACTTGGAAAGGATAAAAGTACTTTGGAGAGAGATAAAAAGGAGTCTGAAAAGTGCAGCTGCGTTTGTATCTCGCGGCGTTACGTAAAATACGGTACATGGCTCGAAGGTGGATTTGTAAGGGATGAGAATAGCATTAAGATCCGAAATCAATATATTTCTTTCTTCCTATCTCTCTCTCTCTCTCTCTCTCTTTCCCTGTACGAAATCGTCGATTGCCCGAAGAGGGAAGTGCCCGAGTCTGTATTTTTCGTTCCCGGTATATGTTCCCATTTCCCCTACCCACCCTACTCTTTCATCTTCTTCCTCCTACGCCATCGCGAAGACACAGTTCCCGCAGGAGTAAAGTTATTATACGAAAGCAGGAACGGGAGAGAAAAGCGTCGAGACGGTTAGATAACTTTTTACCGTGGGATTTCCAACTCCGGTGCTTCTCGCAGAAGCTCGCTGTCGCACTGTTCGTTGCCACGACGAAGACGAGAAATAAAAAAAGAACCGAGGCAAGACACATAGATGAAATATTTTTGTGTCGGGTAATTTGTTATTAAAAACTGTACTAATCGTAAGATTTATGAAGTCACGAGAACTTCGCCGCGTAACATTCTCCACGGAAGTCAAAAAGATCCTGGATAATAAATGATGAAAAGCTGAGAATTTACAAAGCAAACGAAATAATATAAAAACGATGTGAAAAAAAACGGAACGAAAAAATAAAAGTATACGCCGACTTTTCACTGAGAGAAGTAAATAGCGTGGTTCGCTACAACGAGTATTCCTGAGAAAATGAAGACTGCTATATCTACCGCCGTCCTTGTTCCTAGATCATTTTTCTCTCTTCCTCTTTGGCTCTCTCTCTCTCTCTCTCTCTATCTCGCGTCGTCTTTCATATCTTTAGACCCGATGCGCTCGCTAAAATAATGGTCGAAATAATAGAAAAAATGATGTATAGTCGTCTGATAACTCGCTGGGGTCTTTTTATTGCTTTTCGAGTAAGAGAAGAGGGAGAAACGGTGGGAGCGATGCAGGTCGAAATAGTACGAGGAAGTGAGAGAATAAGGGATGGTGGGTATATATATATAAATATATATATATAGTGTCGTAGTACGTTCCACGTTGTTAAAAAAGCACTGTCTCAAGACAGAGATCTAGAATGGTGTAGGAACGACAGAGAGAAAGAGAAAGAGAGCGAGCAAAAGGTGACCTAGCGACATGTCCACTCGTCTCCGGTTCATAAATTTTACTCTCTCTCTCTCTCTCTCTCTGGTTCTCTATCTCTCTCCAGTGCGGAGAATCTCCTGATTTTTCTCGGTCGTATATCCGCAAGTGAGCGAGCTTTATTGTCCGGCACTCGCCGTTACGAACCGGTGAGAGGAAACGAGAGGAAGTGAAAACGATAGAATCGTGCGAGCAAAAATACATATATATACATATACGATTACGATCGAAGAGGTCGCGAAACTCTTCGCGAAAGTGGGAAGAGATCGAAGACGTCGCTGAACCGGACGGGAACACCGCGCGGCAGATTGTACGAATTGAAAATCCTATACAATCCCGATCTTATCTTCGTTCCTTCGACGATTTATAAAGACAAAAGAGAAAAAGAGAAAAGAAAAATCTGAACGTATATGAGATACTATTTTTTTTTTTTTTTTTTTTTTGTAAATTGCGTTCTTCATTTCTTTTTGTATTTCACCTTTGTCTCTCTATGTTCCTACGGATTAATCCAATATGCCGAGATGGATCGAATGTCGCCATTTTTATTATTCGCACAATGTGAAAGAAAGAATCGAGTTCTTCGACGATCGATCGAATTTCCCGTGAGAATGCGCGTAGCATTTCTCACTCCCTATATGATGTGGATATATCAACGAAGCTTTTTTTTCATCGCACGTATAGGACTAAAATGTTCTTAATAGACATTCGTGGATACCGTGTCGTACGAGCTCGACGCATCTCTGCATTTTCATTCTCGATTATAATAGATATGGCGCGTGTCTCTTTAATCAAAATGCACTCACAGCGATTGCTGCTTCGATAGCCCTGTACGAAGTAAACAATGAACGTAACGTTAACAAAGCATCGAACTTATCCGTAGCGACGGGATTATTCGGTCGCCGTCGATCCAATCGGCATTGATTATTTCCATCAACAATAACGAGATAGCTCTCGGTATACGTGTAAACCTTAGCAAAACAAAAATACGTTTGTATCGTTTTATTATTGGGGTAAAAACGTCGCATCGACCGACTCGTGTATGTCTGTATATGTGTGTGTAATCGAATCGAATATTTCGTATTCGAATGACTTCGAAACATTTTATAAAATTGAACATGTGATTAATTACGATAAAATTTTTTGTTTTTTATTATAATTCAAACGGATACGATTTTTTAAATCGTTCTAACGTCGTGCCGCTGATTTTCGAAACGGTACAGATATTTAGGGGAAGGGAGGGTAAGATGGAAAGAGCGGGCAAGATGGAAAATACCTATAACTTCGAACCACGTGACATGACCCTCGAGTCGCTGTGTACAGAGAGACATGCGGTCACCTCGAATGGACAGCCGGAGTTTAGTCCAGCTCGCGCGAACGAGAAATCAATACATAAGTGTTCTTTGTTCTACGTTAAATTTTTAGGAAAACTTTGGTTTTTCGAAGTGATATCATTTGTACAAGGTAAGTAATATTGCTATTTCTTTTTTTACAGTAAATCCCTCCTAGGAATAGATTGTACGAATCAATAGAAAAACCAAAAAAAATATTAAAAGTTTTGGTGGAAGCGTTGATATCATTATTGGCAATGGGTGTGGGCAAGATGGAAAATTGAATTTAAGGGCAAGATGGAATCTGTTCCATCTTCCCTGCGTGTAAGTATTTTGATTCTTTTTTCAATTAATGGAAAAAAGGCAAATACAGTTTGCTTAAATATAGTCAAAGTCTCGCCGACATGAGTCTGGAAGAACAATCCACATCATACACGATTTCTCCAAAGAAAATACTTCCTTCACCAAAAGTTACTCCTAAAATAAAAAAAATAGAAAAAAGTAAGATGTCAGAAGTCAGAAACCCTAACTAGTTCTCCATTCAAAGCCATAGTCGAAAAGAGGTATGAGATGAGAAAGAAACCAAAGGAAAGGGAAAAAGAAATGGAAAAGGGAAGGGAAAAGAGAGAACAGAAAATAACGATAAAATGTTGCAAGATCCTGAGAAGCCCTCACAAAATTATTGGTTTTGCCTATTCTGTGGTGAAGAATACGTCGTGTCACTCACGGAGGACTGGCTACAGTGCCCAATATGTTATCGGCGGGCACATGAGTTGTGCACCGACACAGAAAATGGTTGTTTTTTGTATTACAATTGCAAAATGTAAAGAATTAAGATACATTCCATCTTGCCCGCATGAGCTTTCCATCTTGCTCTCAGGGTGCTGACAAGATGGAATTTAGCATGCTTATGGTTCATTCGTTATTGCAATGATCCTACTCATAATTAATTATTACTAATGGTATTCTAAGATATCTTTATAAGTATTTTTCAAATAATGATGTTAATAAAACATTTATATTTTGTTGTTCTATGTTTTTTCGCGTCATGAAGTTGGCCGTTCCATCTTGCCCTCCCTTCCCCTACAGTTAAGTAAAGGAACGCGGAATTTCTCCGTAAACTCACTTTTCTTATTTCTCTTAGAGGAAATTAGTCTTTGGGCTTAATTGACCCAATTCCATTGTTGTGCAGAGAGAGGGAAAGAGAGAGAGACGATCCCGCGAGAGCACAGGATAACCTCTTCCCGGTTTTCGCTCCAGCGACGTGAATGCAGTTTCAAGGGCGAAAAAAAATGCAACCCCGAACGAGAATGGAGCAAGAGAAGAAGGAAGTGACTCGAGGAACACGATAATTCCCTGGAGTGTCCTCCGTGCCATGTGACTCGAGTCTTAATGCCGGACTTTATCCTCGAACTGCGGCTACCCTGCTCGGCCAGTTTACCAACCCGTGGGATCTGCGGACAGCGTGAAAATTTTCCCCGTTATATTCGGTCATAAACAGAACCCAAGTACCTACCCTCGGCGCGAGCTAAACTTCCGCAATTTTTCGTCCTCGCGTGCGAGCAACAATGTTATTAGTCGCTGGCCAAACGTATTTAACGAAGCGAAAGATTTACTGACGGGCGAGAAAAAAAAGAAATCGTCGAAAAAACGTTAAAAAAATTGTTTTAAATATGAACGTACGCGACGCGCGAGATTGAGAATTCTCATTAATCGCGAAGATTTCTCGCGGCGATCGTAAAATTTCTCGAGAAGAGAAAGAGTAAAAAAATGCCGGAAGCTCGAAGAACCGCGGGAAGAAAAATCGAGAGGAGATTATTATCGAGGAGAATTCGCCGTGGCCCATGGTCGAGAAAGAAAATATAAAATGCTAAATTTGCAAAATATTCGCCACGACAATTGACTACAATTTAGAGATAAAAAAAAATCTCAAAAGTAGCTTTAACCGGGGGAGGGGGATGAAGAAATTTCTTCTCTGCATCCCACACGCTCCCTTATCTACATCGATAGACATATATATACATATCGTATTGTACGATAATGAAAGTTTCACGTTATGCCCGAAGTTTCTTCCCGAAGAGTCAGCTTATAACCAAGTTAAATTGAACGTGCTTTCGAGTTAAGTGAAAAGAAGGGATTTTTTTTATATTCCACGGTCTTTTTCTCCCAACCTCGCGTATCAACGGGGGCGACTGTTATGCCGGTATTCAAGAAAAATTGCAAATCGAGCAAAACGCGAGCATGGACCATTTTTCTTTTTCTTTTTTTTTTTTTTACTTCACTTCGCGAGACGTCTCTCAATCCGCTTATCCGGGGAAATATAAACGTACGAGTAAGACGGCCGGGAGTATATAACGTACAAGTAACTTTTCGCCCTGACCTCGTCCTATCTCGGCGTCGGTGACAAAAATTCAGAAACACGCGACATACACTGTCGGATTTTCGAACTGTATATCGGGAACTTTAAAAGAAGAAAAAGAAGATAATAATCATTCGTAAGTTATTCGATCCTCTAAAACAAGAAATAAGAAATTCGAGGTGTCGGAGAGATTTTACGTAACCCTCCTCCATACCTTGACCAAATGCAGATTTTTCGATATCCGAACCGTATGATCGTTTCGTAAAACTACCTATCCGCGACGCACTTCATAATTCAATCGACTTCGCGACGTATTTCAAATTCTGTTTTTTCGATTTAGCGAGAAACCGAGTTTCCTCTCTGTGAAACGGGGAGACAAAAAATAAGTGTTTCCCTTTGCGTTACTCGGTTTATACAATTACTTTAACGAACGACCTCGTTACATATGGTCGCAAACACCCCCCCCCCCCCCTCTTCCCTCCCCGGTGTCTCGGCGAGTATGTGGTCTTTGCGTCGCCTACGAGAGTCTGCGGCATCCACAATGAGATCGTGTGCCGACCCATTTTCTTTCGCCTTTCTTCCCCGTCGTTCGTTATTTTCCTGTATCTTTTTCGTTTTTCTTTTGTTTGCTTTATTCTTTAATTTATTCTTATATTTGTGTGTGTTTTTTCTTGTAATTTCGTTTTTACGTTCCTTTTTTGTATTCTTCGTTTTGAACGAAAGCTTCGCGTATGTCGCGCCGCGTGTACAATGAAATAAATATGAAACACATATTCATACATGGCCGGGCATTCGGTGACCGGATTCACGAGTGCACGAGGAGAGAACCAGAGAATATTACTTTGCGTCGTGGCGAACGGAAAAAAAACATACACACACGCGCACACGTCGTTCCGTTTTTTTTTCTTTTATTATTCGCAGACTAAAACACGACATGTGCATAGTTGCGTTTCACCCATCGTTTTTATCCTCGGAGAGTCGACAAAACCACGGGGTGAATACAAAACACACCGCATGACGGAGCGGCGGCACACTGCGATCCTATTTTTAATTGGACAAACAAAATACACGCGGTAGGTACGGCAACGAAGTAGGAGCTAGAAAGAAAAACAATTCATAAAACTTGCTAATTGCGTATTTTTCCATTAAGCCTGAACTCTCGTCAAAATCGTCGTCGATTTTTTTATTCGACGTAGGATAGAGGGGGAAAAATGCGTTTTTCCTTCGGGATCGTTAAGTACGCAAAGACGTTGCCTGCATCGACTTGTTATTGTTTTTTTTTCAACATTTTGTTTCACCACCCGTGTAAAATCTACCGCGGGAAACAATAAAAAAGAATTAATTACGCGACGCAAACACGAGACTTAATTATGTCTCGGCTGATTAATCCCCTCGTGCAAAAATTGCGCGCGATTTTTCTTTATTTTGTTTTTCCTCGGTGCAGTCAACAACGCGTGGGAAAAGTTTTACGGGCGACCGATCGCACGGAAAAATTAACGAATACATTACACTGCGAGCTAGAAAATTAAATGCATGCATTTATAAGCGTGCGAATATATATATATATATATATATATATATATATATATACGCCTTATATACGTATACGTGTGTTATAAACGACAAGGGAGAGAGAAAGAGGAAATAGGGAAAAATGAGCACGTCGCGGTTGTCGACTGTGTGCAATGCGCAACCCTGTCGTTTTTCGAAGAGCACAAGAAGTCATAATAATAACGCACGGAATCATTTGATCCTGGCAGGAGTCGCAAGAAATACTACTCTCGGAGAAACGTTTCTTCTAACTGAACGTACAGGTCGCATCAGATACATACATATATATATATATATATATGTGGTGTATGTGTGTGGGTGTGTAAGAACGGTACGACAGAGTACACATACACAGACGTATATGTATATAGATATAACTAGCGATAGAGGAGAGCTTATTTCCTTCGTTTCGCACACGAAAACCTCGAATGGTTTTTCTTTCTCCTGCGTTGCATCGTGCCGTTTTGGTCGCCACTTCCGGTCCACTAAACTCTTGGAAAATGAGACGATACTTCTCTCTCTCTCTCTCTCCCTTGCTCTTTATACCCTCTTTCTGTCTTCATTGCTTTTCACGAAAGCTTCGCGTCTCTCGAACACCCCACCGAAAATACTTTACTCATAAATCAAGCTGAGACTCTTTACTCGCCCACTTCTGGTTTCTCTGTCCTAGAGAAGAGTACTGTCGTACTTATATACGAGAACGAGACAGTGCTCCGTGTCTCTCGTAGATCTTTTTTCCTCGACGTCTCTTTCGGTATTAGAGGCGAAGAGAGAACTCCATTTCTGGCATCCACTAAATTTATAATCGCAAGACTCTCGTGATTTATGCAGGTGGTAATTTTTTGATTTTTTAAAGAATCTTGTCAGTTGGAAGAAAAAATGGGGAAACAAAAATTTCACATTTTACGAAATTATGATGTTTTATATTTTTACGACCCCAAAGACCAATCAAAAATTTCCCGGTGATTACGAATTACAACGAGCTCTTGCGCCCGACGATAAAAGAAAGGAAGAAAAAAGTTCTACTTAAGAACGAAAGAAAAAACATAAAATTTTATCGTTCTCCACCAACGAGAGGACATTGTGATTGAGGGAGCTAAGCGTTTAGGGAGGCGAGATCTCCCTTTCGCCAACAGGGCCGGCGTTCCTCCTCGTCGTTCGAATGGGAAAACTTTCATCGAGGATGAGAGCGACGGAGATAGCGATAGATAGAGAGAGACAGTAAGGGTAAAACGATAGAATACATCCCCAGACAGCAATTCCCTTAGAAATGGACTGGTGCCTCGACCATACGTTTTCTCCGGTTTAACTATACATACACGTATAAATACATCGAGACGATCGCGATATCGGTGTGGAAAAAAAAGCTTCGGGTCGTACACGCCCGGTGTATCGATACTACCCGAGAAAATCTCGTTCCCCGATTTTCACCACCTCGACTCGAGAGCTTTCGCGTATGGCGAGAACATAAAAACAGTTAAACCCACGAAACGAGAGTTGTCTATCTCTCCCACTCGCTCTCTCTCTCTCTCTCTCTCTCTCTCTCTCTCTCTCTCACACACACACAGAGACACACACACACACACGGACTGACTAACACACCCTCGGTAGTGTTAGTTCTCATGCGGGTGTCCGTGGTTCTGTAAGCGGTTGTTTTTCTGTCCCCTTTTTTCATCTTTTCTTTTTCGATTTTTTTCTTTTTATCAACGAGCATCGAAAACTCGAGGCAACGAACGAGGGGGACTCACGTACGTTTTTGTCTACGAGCACTAGTTCGACTGCACATACGCTCGCCACAGTCGTGACAGCACAGACGGCCGAAAGAAGACGATGCGTCAAGAGGTATTACCTACTTATTGATTTTTGTATCTTCCTATATTGTGGAATTTAAGAAACGAAGATCGAACAAGAGGAGATTTATTATTATCGTGAAAAATTAAAATAATAAGATTCACTCGTGTATCTTATATCGTTTCCGATTTAGAATTGGCCCGTTGGGTCGAGGATAGTGTTGGTTCGTTGCTGAAGCGATATATAAGCGTTCGAAGGACTTATGACGCCCGCACCTGTGGTACGTGTGGACTTATGGGGACCAATCTGTTACCCCCTGGTCGACAGCGAAATAGATAGAGGTGTTGGCCAATCTCTCACACCCTCTCTGTCTCTCTTCTACATCCCTCTTCGCTTTAAGCTCGTGTATATCTGTATATACATGGGGCATTCCAGGTTGAATCGACCAGACGGCCCTGACTGTATATTTATTTGTGTATGAAGTATTTCGAGGATATATGGGGTATTCCATGTTAAGCCAACCAGGACGTAAACCTTATATACGAATATCCTTTGCCTGTCGGTATGTCACGAAACAGGAAAAAAACATACGAATTTGCAGATTTTTTCACTTTTTATTGGTTAAAATTTTTCGACATAATTTATAGTTTTGTATAATGTATTTGTTTATTATTAGATTTATGCTAAGAGGAAACAAAGTGTATATGAGAATCAGAGCTTGGTCGCTTTACCGTGGAACGACCCATATACGTTGACACAAGGCAAACACATTGTCGCGGTCGTCTCGTGTACATAGCGATCCAACGACGATAACACCTTCCCTCCATCCTCTGCCGTGCTTTAGAAAGGAGAAAGACAGCGAAAGAACGCCCGAGGAATATCGACGAGCGTGTAACGTCACCCCAGTGTGCACGGGCTAAACCACGAGTGATTTATCATTATTTGCGCTCTGGCCGTTGTCGTCGACGATTATTCCCCTAAACTTCGATACAAGTCTCGTACCGCGATTTATGTTTACACATATATAGAACGTTGTGGGTAGAGATTGAAACGAAAACGCGTGATCTCTACATCGACATGCACTATTCACGTTATTTACAATTTTATTTTCACTTCATGAGAACAAAAACCGGTTCGCCTCTTCCCCATTGAATTTCGAATTCCTTCGGGCCGAGTCGTAGCCAAGGCGATGTTCAGTTGATAAGAATCGTTAATTAATAAATATATCAATAAACGAAAACCGCCATGTCAGATAGCGTGATGGCAGCGAAGTTTGTCACTGATCGCCAACATCGACTCGAATCGACGGAGTCTCCAAGTAATACTGACTTTTAAACAGTCGCGTACAACTCGAAAAATCGTGGCACGTTTCACGAAAAAAATGTAGCCGACGTTAATATACGTATAACGTCGTTCCACCGGCGTTATACCTATACGGTTGAGACGAAAATCCGCGGGATATGATCGTTCGAATAAAAGCGACGAAAGAACAAACAAAAAAAGAGAGAACACGTTTAACACGAAACAAAAAAAAATGAATTTTTCATGCATTCTTTTCGCGACGAAAATCGTGCGAACGCCGAGACTCGCTAAAATGTAGAATTGAATCTGAAATTCCGATTTTCAGTATTTCACAAAAAAAAAAAAAAAATCTACCGAAACGAATTTGCTTGCGTGAAAACATTCGAGCCGAATTTCATACAATCTTGCGTCCCACTTTAACGCGTCCACGTGCCTGTACCTACGACCCTGCGTACATTATAATCCGTAACCCGCGCAATTTGAAAAGAATTCAGTTTGCCAAACAGACGCGAATTCACGACGGGGTGGGACAAGGGAGTGGGGCAATCAAGTGCCATTCAACGAAACTGTAATAAAATAACATATACGCGCGCTTTCCGGTTTGGCAAAAATCAGAGGGTGGCAGTGGTCGAAGCGTGAGGAGAAAGCAACAAAGCCATAGCGGAGAACGCATTTTTCTATTGTTTTTGTTTTTATTCAACGCTCCTCGGAATTCGTGAACTGGATTTACCGCGATCGCATCCTCGCTCTGATACGCCTGTAGACCTCTACATATGGGACGTTCCTTGTCAGTTCGCTATCCCTCGAAAAATTAACATAAGTATAAATGTATGTTTTTTTTTTCATTTAGAAAATAAAAAAATTGAATATGAATTTGTGTTCTATAACGATTCCATTGCGCGATAAATAATATCGATAATATAGCGATTGAAGTAAAAACAAATAATAGCAAATATTCCATAATTTGCACAAAGATAGGTTGAAAATTGTGTGTAACTGTTTTATTTGTATTATTGTTTTTAGATCGTTTTTTCGATGGCTGATATAACGTAAAAGGTCCGATACTCGCTGTTTCGTAAAAAGGTAGAGAATTTAAAGGGCGGTTGGAATTTTCGAGGACTAGACGATTTCGTTAAATGCGAGGCGATTGAACGATGCTTCGCGAACAATAGAGGCTAGACAAGCGACACGGTAGTCCTGAAACTACGGATTGTGTGTATTCGCTTACATAAACGATTTAACGATAATTGATTCTCCAAATTTGTCGATCGACTCGATACAAAAAATCGCAAATATTTTTTCTAGGATAATTCAAAACTTTGAATAACGTTCTACGAAACGAATGCAAAATTACGTATTCAACGAAATAAAAACAAATCATTTAATGATGACGCATCAAATAATAATAATCGATAATAATTAACGATAGAAGACAAAATTTCGAATACCAAGAATTCACTCGCTTACGAAAAATTCAGAGATAAGAGGACGAAACACTTACCGTCGAACTACGTTCCGTTCCTCTTATCTCGAACAGATCTTAAAATCCACGAAATTTCGAAAGCGACGAATACCGTACAGGAGAGCGAAGAATGAGAAATTCGGTCGTAATTACGACCGCGTTTGAAACTTTGCGAAATGGTCGCGTGTGTCGAGAGAGAATTTTATTTTGAATCTATCGGGATTTGAGTGAGAGACTTCGCTGGTTGCGTTATGAAGTAATAAACTTTAGTATAGCTACGCCTCGCCATTATACTTTCCTCTCGATTTCTCGATACTTTGTTTCTCGCTCGCGTGATTTCACCATATTTCACTGTTAAGACCCTGAAAGACTCATCGAGTATATCGTAAAAAAGAATTTCTATACGCACACGTAAGGATAGAATGAAACGATGAATGATCAGAAAAATACGTGATCGCGTTTTCCAGCCCGCATACAGGGTAACGCACTCAAGCCGACTTAACGATTGCGGAATAACATATCCGCCAGAAAAGTTTCTCGAGCCTTCCCAGCACCGTTTCTCAACAATTTTTCTGTTCAATGTTCCATCCGCCCTCGACAAGATTATGCTCTCGTAAGGTCATCAACTTTTCGAGCTACGAAGAATATGGATAATATAAGGGCGATACGGGCTACAAAGAGGAAACGAGAATTTTCGAAGTGGCGTTCGTTCGGTAAAACGGCGAACATTTGGAATATCGAAATGTCCTTTTCACTTCTTGGCAATGGGCCATAACGATGTTCGATAATTTATCGCGAATTATGAAGAAGCCCGGATCGTGCGTAATCCGAAATTATCGACGAAAGAAATGTTGATAATTTTCCGAAAATTTGAATTATTTCTTTATCTTTGAACGATCGACGATCGATCATTTTCTTGAAATAATCGAGAGGCAACGATTTAATTATTTTCCGATATCGGAAAAAGTAATAATATCGATACGAACTGCCTACAGGCGTGATAAACGAAATAGAAAAATCCGTATCGCCGCGAGGGTCGTAAAAGCCATTCCCCGGATTAATTACAGTAAAAGTTTTCTTTCGTATCTCGATAGAAAATATTTTGTTTCCTCGTATAATGAACTACGACCAACCCAATTAGCGATATTACTTTTATTTCTCAGATTCCTCCGTCCACCGATGAACTTTTCATATTATAAACATGGCCGCTCGAAAACTACGGACTGATCAATAAGCGATGGTTTTTACAGTCCCGATGGAAAATTAATGACGATAACGAATCAACGAATCGTAATTAATTAATCGATAATCTTCGAAAAAAAAAACAAACAAACAAAAAATTATCGGTTATCGATAATGTCCGGTTGGTGTAATTAATTTTCTCAGAAAATCTTCTCGATGATACGATGAAAGGGTTTTCTCGACGTCGAGCGCGGTGTCTATTATTTTCGACGGATGGCAATTAAGTGCATTACTTCCAGGGTTATGGAGAATTTGCGTCAATGGTCCATGAGCAATGAGAGACCGACCGGTAATGACAAAAGTTCGGTCGACCATTGTATCACCTCCTCGTTAACAAATAATGACAAGTGGCTATATGTGCGTGCTTTACTTTGGTCGGATTTTCTCTGTGTATTTCTCTGTCTCTCTTTCTCCCGTTCAAGCCTGTCGACTCTTGGTACCCTCTTCGTGTTATCCCGCAACTCTCTGTCTCTCTCTCTTTCTCTTTCATCGCTTTCATATAATATACGAACGTGAAGAGACAGAAACGAATATATTATACATATATATATATACATATAAATCGAATTCCGTGGGATGTCAGAGAGCAAGTATTGCTGAAGCGAGTGGTCCTTTGGCTGTGAAGTGGAAACGTTGGGACTGCAATCTATAAAGTCATTGGTCTATATATATATATATATATGTGATGTTAGTCTATCAAGAACTCGTTCACCAAGGACAGCCTCTTCGAACTTTCGTCAAAGGTTAATGCGAGCGAGAGAGAGAGAGAGAGAGAGAGGGAGAAAGAGAGAAAGTAGAAATGGTCTCGTAAATAACGAACAGCGAGACACGGACACAAGAACACGAGGAATCTTTCTCGGCAATTGCAAAAGCTTCGCATTCCTCTCGACTCTTTGTGCTTTCGGTTTCGAGAATCCCCCCCCAGCAACCAAGAAAAGTCACTAATTATTGCACTCGACGACCCGGGTCTTATTTCGCCCGACAACTTTTCAACGAGTTTCCTCGAGAACCAACGAGTTTCTTCTAATTATTATTTACAAAAATATAAACTCGCCTCGACGATATCCGTCCGATAACGATTGAATTACGAAGACGAGTAAAACAATTTTATCCGTAAATGTTGAAATGGACCCGCAAGAAAATAAATTTTCTTTTTTTATTCGAATAGAGAATAAAATAGCGAGAAGATTTGTCATTTCGCAACTTTGTATCTCGTTACTTTTAGTCTCGTTTTTCGCGCGAGTGAAATTTTTACCACCTTTTTTCTATGCAGATCGGATTGAAAACGCATGAGTGTGTACACTAACGACGGGTATAGAGCTAGAAACATGGTATTTATCCAAATCCCCCACTTCTCTCTCACACACTCTCTCTCTCTTGCTCTCTTTTTCGACTTGGCGAAGAAAAGAGAGAAAAAAGGAAACTCGCTGTACGCGATTCAAGGTAGAGCGATCCTCGAGTGAGAACATTTATCAAATTTACATTTTCCATAAACTTTCGTCACTTTAACGTCTGTTCGTCATAAGTTTTCTCTCGTCATCGTTCCCCAAGTACATCCTACCGAAACTTTACCGTTGTAGCTGGGATATGTAATTGGATATAACGATGGAACTGCTGCTGTTTCGTCTCTCCTTTTCTCGTAATATTTCTCTTTCTCTCTCCTTCTTTCTACCTCAACCTCTCTCTCTCTCTCTCTCTCTCTCTGTCCCTCTCTCTCTCCCTCCCTCTCTCGCTCTCCTGATCTCTTTTTCACCCTCTCGTTCCGTTATACCTGGCGTATACACACGAAACACGCAGAGAGAAGGAAATCGAGAGAGCGAAAGAGAAGATGGCAAAAGTGAGAGAGAAAACCATTATTCAACTCTTGGGCGTATACGACAGGTCGTGAAACACTACTATCATTAAAGAAACTCTAACTTTTTACGAGCTCACGACCGTGCGAGAATGCGATGTGCTCGACATGGCGAAAAAACTTTTCTTTCTTTCTTTCTCCCTCTCTCTCTCTCTCTCTCATTCGCCAGGATAATTTTTTGCTCTCATTCCCATTACGCTCTTTCGCGCCACCGCCTACGACGAGAACCGGCACATACATTTACCTATTCCCATGCTTATATATCGCGGCTGTTGCAATACCTTGTTGCAACTGCGGACTCCGTGGCCCGAGAGAATGATAGAGAGAACAAAAAAACAACATCGAAAAAAAAAAGCAACGAAAAATAAAAACGTCAACGATGAAAAAAAAAAAAAAAAAAAAATCAACGAACACCAGAAAGAAAAGGCTTATCGCGCGTGCGCGAATACAAATTCTTCGTTGATTAAAGAGAACGCTCGCGCTGGAACGAAAAATTTCGCCCGACCGCAGATAGGCGTTAATCATCGAACGTAATCGCGGAATTCTGGCGGTACCGTCAGAATGCTTTTCCGCTTTCGTCGTTCCGTTGTACCCCGCCCCCCCCCCCTTAACCCCCCTTATTTGTCCCAAGGATACATATACTACGTATAGATATGAGAACGATGCTCGTGGTACGTAGCGGGCGAGCATTAAACCTGGGAAGCTCGTGAAAGTCCACCTGAACGAGCGACTCGAACTACGTCACGGAATGTCGGGACGGTACACGAGGGGTCGGGCTAATGCGCGTTTCCGGTACAAGAAATAGCGCATAAAGTTGAAAGGACACGTGACACGAAGGCGGTAAGAGGCAGCCATTAGTCACGTTCTCGACAATGACTTTCGACTTTTTTGGGGGTTGTCAACCGAGAGCAACCCCAAACTCTTAAGTACTGAGATTTGGCGAATACCTTTTTCACGAATATTCGCGCCAACGTCGGTCAAACGTTTATTCGTGATCTATTTATTTTTTCTTGAAACGTTGTTGTTGTTCTTTTCTTTTCATTTTTGTGAACGTAATTTGAATTGAGAGTGATGAAAAGTTTCGTATTATTTTTTGACGCGGTAATCAATTTGTAAAATTGAAACGTGCCATATCTACCCGGCGCTCTCTCTCTCTCTCTCTCTATCGCTCTCTAAGGAGAAGAAGAAAAGAAATATCGCAACGGAAAATGTGATCAAGAGAGTTGCTTTGTTTTTTTATATATTCGTGAAAATCGCTCGAGTAAAAACTAACGTAAAAATGTGAGAACGAGAGAAGAGTCAATTACGAGACCCGTTTTTCTACAGAGTGCTCGAAATGATTCCTGCCCGTATATAATTCTCGTTATCGGACTGCGAAGGAAAAAAAATAAAAAAAAATAAAAAGAAAATGGAATATCAACGTTTCGTGCGAAATGGCGAAAGCGTGTTGCGCATAAGCGCGAGTAATGGTCGAGGGTGATTATTTTTCGCTGCAAAAAAAATGGTAAAAATAGGGGCAAACGGACGAAAAAAAAGTTGCAAATAAGTAAAAATGAGGAAGGGGTGTTCGCGAATGACGGAAATAAAAAAAAGAGGGATGCGTTATTACGTGCCTATGCGTGGTATCTAGTCGGGACTGTTCTAAACCCAAACCCAAACCCCATCTCCATCTTCCTCGCTCTCGCCCCCAAACCCTCCCCCCGCCCCCCACCACTCGGGTAAATATGAATGGCTTTAATATTCCGTAAGCACGAAGCCGCCACTTTTTAAAGTTCATGCATATCCGAGACGTGACCAGAAAATATTACAAAGGCTTGTAGCGCTCAACCGGAAACCAGGTAAGAGCGAGCTAGAGAAAGAGAGAGAGAGAGAGAAAGAGAAAGAGAAAGAGAATGCGCGCGTATAGCGAATACTGGAGAAACGTTGGCGCACGATAGGAGAAGGATACCACCGCGCGCGAAGAGTCGCGGCCGAGGGGAGAAGGCGATGAACGAAGAGGTGGATATACGTGAAGTGAGCAAAGGGTGGAATAAATGGGAATGGGGGCAATATAGGGGGATGGAGAAAAAAAAAACAGAAAGAAAAACTGACCCGCGAGGACCTTTTCTTTTCGCAAAAATTTTCGCGATTCATAGCGTGATACGGTCGTACGAATTTTCTTAAAATAGCGAAAGAACGAGAGGGAGAGAGAGAAAGGAGGGGGAGGAAAGGAAGCAGGGGATAAAAAAACAGAAACTAATTATTTCTTCCACGTATAATTGCGTAATACGTGAGGAGTTGAAGCAATTGAGAAGGCGAACGAGGCGTCTTCCGGATCCCTAATTACTGCCCTCGACCGATCGTCGCAAATCTTTGTTTTTCTTTTTCTTCGCACCGAGTAAAAGTTAAACGCCTATATTATATATATATATACCTATATATTATATGAAAATTTTGTATAATATATACTTACGCGTATAAGGTGTGTGCCCTTTCGCTCAAGGTGGGCCCCGCGGCCCTAACCGTTTTCGCGCTTTAATTCAAACTAATTTACATTTCACATGTTCGCACCCGGCTCTGGCTTAGGGCATACGACCATTTATCTTGGTTGAATTTAATTTCACTGCGCCCCGGAGTAAAGTGGCACTTATTCTTACGAAAGCCGAGGGGAAAGGGGCAGGGGAGCGAGAAGGGGGTGAAGCTGCGAGGTGTACTTTCAAAGAGGCGCTATATAAAACCCCCGTCCCACCGACGTTCTCCACTCGCACGCGCTTCTTCTTCCTCTTCTACGTCCAGTTTCCTACGCGACAGGCTTGTATACGGCCCATTTTGGTTGAACGTCTAGACGTTATTTCTATTTAGGACCTTTTATTTATGTCCACTTTTTTTCTACCTCGATTCATCCCTCGGCCAATGTCCGCTTCTCAGACGCGACGTCGCGCGAATGAAACGAAAAAAATAAATAAATAAAAAAAAACGAGAAGCTATCAATTTATCGCGTCACTTTATCCTTCGTCCTTGCGTAAATTCTCTTCCTACTAAAGACCAGCACGGTCGTAGAGGAAAATGTACGATCGGGAAAGAAAAATTTGCATCCTGATCGAAATCTATTCAAGAGGGTAACACGCGGCATAAATAGTGGTCTAGAGAGAGAGAGGGGCGAGAGAGAGAGAGAGAGAGAAACGGGGCTAGTCTCTTGTACGAAAACGAGGAGAAAGCAAACGATAGATTCGCGAGGAAAAATTGCGAGGTCGAGGAGGAATTCGAGACTTTGAAGGGCGAGAGAGTGAGAGAGGCAAATTGAATGTTCAAATGCAAACGACATTCGAGGCTGTTGGCAGGCCTAACCATACCGCCCCCTCTCTATCTCTCTGTCTCTCTCTCTCTCTCACTTCGTTTCATCCCTCGATCTGTTTCTTTCTTTCTCTCTCTCTCTCTCATAGGCACAATCTTACCTCACCGCTTCGGTCGTTCTTCTCTCGTCACGGACGAAAGAGTAGAAACCAGCCGTGCGCCCGCCTCTCTATTTGATTAACATTTTCTTTAATATTCCGCACGAAAGTTTCCTCTCTGTCTTTATCAACGTGTCCTTGGGTAAAAGTCCAAGCCCAAGATTACAAATTTTCATTAAAAACTTTCGACGTTCCGATTTGCATAACTTCTCGCCTGTTGTCTGAAACATTGCTCCGGGCAATCCCACCAAACCATACCTATCCCTCTCGTTTCCAACGCCCCCCCCCCATTCTACCCCGCCACTACAGGTCTCACGAACATCGAGGTCTGTGCAGATGCCTCCCTCCGTTTGTGTCTAGGAAAGTTTCTTGTTTCTATAAATTTGTACAGTCGTCCTTCGTTCTTTTTTGAAAGATTATTAAGAGCTGGTGCAAGGAGTACCGTTCGTAAATTTTTTATACGGAGGAGAGTCGACAGACTCGAACGACGATGTACTTAAATATCTAATAACTCAGAAGGACGAAAATCTCGGGACGGTTAAACGCGATTAAGTTCGTTACCAATTTGGCAATGTCGCGTTCGAATCCATCTCCGACGATTAATTATTGCCTATTTAAGGTGACAGAAATAACAGACGCGGTGTTTATGAAACAACGGAAACGATTAAATTCGTTGATCGAGATTCTCGTTGTATAACGAACAATCGTGAATTTCTCCTTCGCTCTCACTTCAAAAAGTCATTTCCCAAGTTTATAATTCACATGACTTTGCGCTCCGTTATTCGATAATGGAACCTATTTTTGGAACTTGTAGAAAATCGCTTTCGTGCACCATTTCCATTTGGAGGCAATGGACGCTCACCCTCTCGCGAGCATTAACCATTTATGGTACATCCTATACCGCTACTCGACAGACAGAAACAGTGCCGTAATAACGTTCTGTAAATGGCCGTATAACCAACTTTCCGCGGAAAGCGCAAAGGCTACAAGCCCAAAAGCGTATTTCGTGGCTCGGTGTACTTTCGCATCGCGAGAGTTTCCACCCTTGTGAAACCTTCGTGAATCGAGCTCTGACGCTCGCGAGTATACACAGACACGCAGCCGAGTAAGAGCGAAATAAACTATACCCGCTCTCTGTCCCTTGCGTCGTATATATATACGACGTAGATATTCTATATATATATATATATATATATATATATATATAGAATATCTACGTAATACGTCTTACACAAGGATGAGGATTTTCGGTATTTGCATTTCGGTCGAGACCGCATTCGTGCATGTCTATGAACGGTTCGGTGTGCTAAAGCAAACATTGAATATGCAGAACCCCGCATCACCTTTCACGAACTCGGCGTGACACGCTATATCACCTGTTATAGCAATTCCTGTGTGCGAGAAGACTGGAAAACGCGAAACGTTTCCGTAGCTCGAGGATCGAAACAAAGGGACCGGCATCGCCCGTTTCCGGAAGCTACAGAGGCACTCCAGGTGTATCGATCCGATGTCGATAACCATTCCTGAATACGTAATTATCGATTGACGTCCTATATAAACAGACACCCGAGGGACTCGCTCGGGGAAGTCATCGGGGGAAACGTTAGTCTACATTGTCTCGTGGAATACCTACGATAGATGGTACCGAAATGAGAATCAGGCTTTCATCTTGTGGCTGGGGAAGGAGAGATATCGGGATACTTATACATGGAGATAACAGGATGCATCTTCTCATTCACTGTCTGGAGATCCGAATGTCGACTTTGAGCCGCGTTTGCAAATCCGACGCTAGCTTTCTTTTGTAATTGCCGAAGGATGAAGGTAAATCCCCCATCGAAACGTCGGATGTTATGTTTCGGGATAGAAACGACCCTCGAACCATCGTTTAGAGCGTAGCGTTCGTTCTTCGATCGACCTACATCACGATCTTCGACGTTATCGAACAAAGGATTTTTGGAATCAAAGACGTACATTTTGATAAAGGAAATCGTTGAAAAAGAAACGGATCACGGCCGAATTCGATCAATCGCTTACAATCACCACTATAAGCGATTCATCCCCTCGTTCGAAGTAATCAGTTGCAATCCTCGAGCGATCTCGCATGAGCGCGCGTTACCTAATCACGCATCCCTAATTGGATATACGTAGGTCAGATGCTCCTTCTCATCTCGTACTCTAATGTCGGTACAACCCTGTGGAATATTCGTTGATCAACGATATGCTACGTACACGAGCGATCCTCCGATCGATCATATGAAGATCGAGTATCTGTACACGGCGATCTTACAACGACGAGGATGATAATTTGCAGGATTAAATACACGGATTAACGAAGCCTTCCGATCGTAGCCCAATCATCCATTTCGCGTTCGGATCTGGTTTTGGCGCGTGACCCGTTCACCCTAGAAATCACCTCGAACCAGGCCCTCCTAACGCTCGAGCTTTTCCACGGTTGAACTAATCCGCCAGAGGGCGGAGCCGTTCCATGTACCGAGATGGTTATACACGCCGAAGCGCAACGACCAACGGGATCTCGCAGTCAAAGGCGGATAACTAGAAATCGAGAGAGCCCAAACCATCGCATGGGAATTGGGTGGAAATAGGTGCGAGTGTCTCTCTCGTCGGGACAACGTCTTGGAATCGGGAAAGCCCCAACGAGCGGTCCATTAATCAACCTCGGTCTACTCCCTCGAGGGTCCCACATATAACGCTTCATAGGTGAGTTATGCGCGTCTATGTACGTAGATGCGACAAATATATGCACGACATAGATTCGTACAAATGTACGTGTACACGGTACGCTCGTGTGTATATATATATATATATATATATATATATATATATATATATACATATATACATATAAGTATATACATATATAGGAAACGCAAGGACGTGCCATAAGTCAAACATCTTCCTCGTTACGGCTCCAGAGACTAAGCCAAGTGCGGAGATTGCAAGAGGACCTCTCACATTCGAGGAACCTCCTCTCTCGAAGCGACCTCCTCTACGTACAGACGGAAGCACTGGGCCATGTCGAAACTCCGGATGGTTTGATGCAACGAAAACGTGTCTACTCCGTGAGTTTCTCTCTGCCGATGTAGCTAACCAAACGACCTACTACCTACCCCCTACCCTATCTACCTACAAACGTCTGAGGATCTTGGTTCGAGAGCGTCGAATCCTTGGAGACTTCTTTTCCGATCCAGTTAGTTATTTCCCCCTTGGCCAAGACCGACAGACACGTTCTCAACGTCACTGGGATAGTGTGGTAGTCAACGTTTCTAGCCTTCAACCTTTCGATTCAATATCCTCGACATGATCTCGGTGTCTTCCGGATTACCGCGAGAGATTCTTGGGTCAAGCGACGAGATACGACGCCGATTATTTTTAATCCCTCTCGAATCCTTTATCACCGAATCAGCCCTTCGTGCCATCGACCCTTCGATCGTTCGATAACGGGATTCCATTCACGATCCTTTGGCTAAATAGGACACGAACCTCGACTCTCTGTTTCGTAACGTAACGCACAACCGTACGTCGTCCGTGCACTCCACCTCGTAATAGGGACGTCACTGCGTACTAACGGGGGAAACCGTTGGTGGTGGTGCTATTGGTTGTCATCCTCCTGAAGGCACGTCGAACACGCACCATTACGAACTTCTCCGTGTCCCGGCGTATACACGCCGAGCGCAACGTTGCTCTCTATCAACGAATAAATATGTTTCGCAATAGCGAACGAATACTAAAAATAAGAATAAAAACTATGGAACTCGAATCACCGCGAACCCGACGTTTCCACGAATTCCGTTTCGATTTTCCATGCGGGAGTACACGTTTTTTTTATATTTCCTCTTTTCGCATCCATCGCGTGTCCTACTTTTATCACGGTATGACAGTGCTCTTTTCCCAGAGGCGCGTACCGTTTTCTCGTTGGCATCAGGACGAAAATCCAATAGGTGATTTTATATATAAATAGAACATTGTAACGGGCCGGGGTGTTCGCCGAAATCGTCGAAGGTCTAATAAACACAGCTATTTTCCACCACCGGAAATGGTTTCGTTCCATCCAAGCGTTGCTAAACTCTCGCCATCGTCAGTCGTGTTGCACCCTTCTCCCACCCCCGAAAATCCTTCAAAACGTACACAACCGCGGAAAGGATATACAGTTATTCTCAGTTGCCATTTCGGAGCTGCCTTCATCCCTCCCCCATCCCCCGGATGAGCCCGATCCGACCCACTTTCGCGAAAACTCTCTAACGCCGGTTGCGCGTCGGGCCCGACACGCCAATCTCTCGACATCACGCGAAAAGCGCTGAAACTTCTCACCCCTCTCGATATCAAGCCCCTCCACCACCTAATCCCCTCCTATTCCTCCTTCTCGATATAGCTGTGGCAAACCCTCGCACCCCTCGAGCCTGCAACCTTGTTTGCTTCCGTTGCTACTTCTGTGATGAGCCACCCCTGGCTTAGTCATGAGTACATTTCTATGTATATGTGTGTGTACATATATATATATATACAAGATCTTTAAACATACCCGAACGCTCGCACTGCTTCTAAGAGGGTGCTTTCCCACCTTGATTTACAATACCCCGAAGGATATTCCCACTGTTATACCCCGTTATCAGGACCATTTATCGGGCGATGCCAGGAGGCGCCGGCTGTCTGCGTGTCTCTAAAGGAGAATACGTCGAGACCCCACGACCCGTTTAGATGTGCCGTGCCTGCCTTTTCGGCTACTGTACGCCGTTTTCCAGGGCTGCTTTCACCTATATACCACGAATATGGAGCATCTTCTAATACCTTGGAATCCTTACATTAATATATATATATAGAGAGAGAGAGAGGGAGAGAGAGAGAGAGAGAGAGAGAGAGGGAGCGATGCGCGAATACCTACCGAAGGCCATCTCGCGAATGAAGAGTTTCCCTTCGTATTTTTAAGGAAGAAAATCTCTGTTCTCGTGAACGAAGAAAAGATGGCGAGAAGCGAGAGAGCGTTATTAAAAATGTACGACTTCCCGGAGCGTACCTCGGCAAATTCTTCTCTCAAGAACAGTTGCATTTTTCACTTCTGTCCGCGTAATACACGATCGAAGGGTGCTCGCTTCGCCCCGGCCCGGATCTTCTTTTTTACGTCCTGTGAGAATTTCGACCGTAATATCGTTATGGACAATGAAAATATGTTGATGGGGGTGGTTTCGCTATTGAAAAGGTGAACAATTATCGAAGATTATTACGAAATTACTACTTCATGTTACAATAATAACGATTCTCACTCGACGATTTCACGAGACGAAATCTCGAAATTCATTTTTCCACCCCCTCGTTGACCGACTCGCTGAAACAAGGGATGTTCGGGATTAAAGCCGTATGCAACTTGCGAAATTGAGGCCTCGCGTGTATATTCTAGCAAGCGCAAACTTTATTAAGTGAAATTCGACGCGGAGTTTGCCGCAATGCTGCTTTAAGGGTAGTAAGGGTGGTTTAAAAATAAGCGATAGAAAGTGTTTACGTGCGCACGGGCTTTTGATTACCAGCTTCAACGTAGAATATAGAAAGGCTCCGTACGTGGATAAAGCGAAACGTTATACAAGGGCTGGTTCGGGTGGGTGAAAGGGCATGAAAATGTCTACGGGGTAATAGGCGCGACGATCGAAATAGCTAAAAAAACAAAACTCGTGAAAAAATTGGAACTGGAAGGTCGTAGTGGAAAAAGTATAAGAGGCTGTCGAGACTCGAAAACCAGTTTGAAAAAAATAAAAACAGCTGGAAAACGCGAGCTGTTTTAGGGCGGAAAAAATATAATAATGGGACAAGCCTTATTCATTCTCTCCCTCTCGCTCTTACCGACTTCACCCTCGTTCTCTTAAACTTACCACTTATTGCGAAGCATATAACTATGCAAAACAGCCACGGAGACACCGGGGGTGAATTACGAGCGAATTTTGTTCTTTCTTTCGTTCTTTTTCGAGCAAATGTACGTTTGCGAAATAATCATAACGGTAACGACGATTTTCGGTGGAATATTTAACGCGATATTTCCTCCCCTTCGAGGGACGAAGAAGATGAAGAAGAAGAAGAAAAAGTTACGACCGCGACCATTTCGAGCTTAATGCCACGAAATCTCGGGCTGCTCTCAATGATAATGTCGGATTGATTTCATTGTATCGGATATTGATGGACGATAGTCTCGTAAGTACGGAGAAATTGATGGAACGCGAGGAGACGTGGAACGAGGAAAATGGGAAAAACGAAACGGTCTTAGCGACGCGCCTCGAGTCCGATGGATAATGTGCTTTTCGACTTAACGTTTCCACTTCATCTTTGTCTTCTTCTTCTTTATTCCCTTTCCTCTCCTTATTCTTCTTCTTCTTCTTCTGCTTCTACTTCTTCTTCTTCTTCTCATTCACCTTCTGCTCTCCTCCCATCTTTCTTTCCTTCTCTCTCGTTTTCTTTCGTTCTTTTTTTCTTCACGTCAGACAGCTCGCGGAAAAAGTAAGTACCAAAGTCGATAGATAAATATCCTCATTGTTGCGCAACATCGTGATAAGAACGAAGAAAAGAACGAGGGGAAACAGAAGACGAAATGATAAAAGCGTGCTATCTTCCGTTACTCCGTGCCTGCCGTTGATACGATCGGGGAAAGCTGGCACGGGGCAAGATCCGCAGACTTTAGCGGGGTAGAGGGGGGTAAGCGCGCGGGGGCCCCGAGACTTTTTCGATTCACATGATAATAAGAATTTCATTTTCTCCATAGAGACTGGGTGTGAGAAGCTTCGGTAGAGGACGCCGTGACCTTTTTCACGAAAATCACGAAGGCAAACGCCGAAACTTTTGAAGATTTTTTTTTCGTTTTAGGTTTATTTTTTTTATTTTTTTTGTTTTTTTGTTGCTCGAAGCTCCGGTAACGCATTCGCGTCTTTATCCTGCAGCACCAAGTCATCAGAGAGATTCGAGGATGAGATCTCCGCGATATTTCCACCACTGACGAATCCGAGTTAATCGAAAGATAATTTTTTTCCCACGTCTTTCTTCCTCTCGAGTATTTTTTGTTTTCAACTATTTTTCCACCGTTTCCATTTAAAAATCGACATTTCGCCCGTGACACTACTCAGCCCCGGTGGATCGACTTTAGAGATTGGCTCTGATTTAAAACTACACTGAAGTATGTTTGTACATAGCCTCGTATCCCCCCCCTCCACCCCCACCCCCTCAACAAATGTATAACTAGCATGCGAAATACGCAATCCATACTCGTGTTATATCTCGTTCGGTTGTGCATGGAGAACCGTGACTGTGGAACGCAGCGTAGAGATGCGAATATCGGTACCGCTTTCCGTTCCGGATGTCCGAGCACTTGGAGTATTTTCCCGTAAATAGAGTTGTTAGATAGGAAGTGGAGAAAGCCGATCGACTCTGTCGATTCCGGAAAACGTTTAAATAAAGCATTTTTTTACTACGTATGCGAGCTCAAGCGATAATAACAACCTACCTGTAGAGCACAGATATTTATAGGGGTGAAAATGCGATAAAGCTCGATTACGTAATCTCACGAGTATTCGCGAAGCGTTGAAGCTTATTTCTCAATTAGATATTCGTACGATATTTCGATGCATTTGCAGGCGAACGTTCGTAAGCAGGGCGATGTAAGCTCGATTTTTGTTTCAGCGGGGGTGGTTTATACCCGGTAATATAGTACTGGAATTTCAAAGAAAATTGCGTAGTTTCCATCGAAATCTTTCAGTGGTTTTATTCATACGAGAGGTATAGTGATTTTTTGCCCACCGTTTTTAATATATAAAACAAAAGACGCGAATCTTAAATTATTCAATTAATTTATATTAATTGACGATAAACGATATCGGGAACAAGGAAAAATATGAAGCGGAAGTGAACAATACTCGGTTAACGCTCGAGCGCACTCGGCCGCAATTAGTGCCTCAGTTGGAGTTAAAATTGACACTGTGGCGTCATCTGACGGTAATAAGCGGTTACTGCGACGTACCGAGCTGAAAATGAATGAGGCTGTTTAACGTTTTATGAAGGTCGTACCAGACATCGATGAAGCGGGAATACCAGGCATCGATGATAAGGTATAAACAAAGAAGTCTGCTTCTTGCGTTTTAAAAACAGCTTACGTAAGTCGAAATCGATCGAACGGAAGCCGAGTTGTGACGACCGTGATTATTATAATACGTTATAATAGAAAACAAAAACAATTCGTAGGGAAACGGTGTACGAGATTATTCGTTGAGGGACGATGATGATCCTTTTCAATTCCGGTGAGACTATGAATGCCATCTAGTTAGTTTTTTTTCTGGTACAACGTAGCTCCCGGTCCCCTTCCGGAACAGTCGATTCGTAATGGCGGAGTGAGTCGCGAGTGCATTTTTATGAACACAAAAAAACAAAAATTGTGCGGTAGGTATTGATCTAAGGTAAGGATGACTTCAAGCTTAAGTGACTTTTAATGTAGACAGTCAATTGCAATTATTGTTGTAGTTACGACTTTATATGATGCTCAACTTGTGTGATTGATTAGCATGCCAACCGGTGTTAGCTTATAGGTTATGTTATCGAACATAGAATGAAAAAGTTGAATTTGAGACATGGAGTCTAGACAAGAGGAGAGTAAACTCCAATGGCAGCATACTGAGAAAACGAGCATGAATTTGTGGACAGTAGAACTTTCGTTGTTAGCCGGGAGTGGCGCTCAATACAGCAATATCTATCGCGAGAATACCACTCTCTCGAAATATCCGCATATTTCCATACGAGGTAAAACGATTTGAATTACGCCTCATAGGAATTTTAGTCAATGTAAATTGCTTTATAATACAATAGAACTTTCTTTAGACTAGGTAATAAAAATTGAAATGCCGGTTTTTTCTAATACATAAAAGGCCAAAAAGCTTAGTTGGCAGCCGGACGAATTAATGCTGCACTGAAACTGGCTTAATTAACTAATGTGAGAACAATCGAAAAAAATGTGTCGCTTGATATCGTGAATTAAAAAATAATACCTATATTCGTCACTGACTCGAGCGCCAAAAAAATGCACCGATCTGCGTAAAAGGCAGTTTAAAATACGTATATTATTCTTTTATAATCTTAAGTATTGTATACCTAAGATTGCGTAATATAAAAGCATTGTAAATTGTAACGAGGTATTATCCTCGTTTAATGCAACAAAAATCCCGAACTTGCTCAAAGTGCGGACAAGATGACCCGGGGGATCATCGAGTCCGTCTTGGAGACCGGATTGTCCAAGATGATCCTTTGGTAGGATTTAAAAAATAATCATATTAAAATAATGAAACTTTAACAAATTGAATATTATGAGTATAAAAATAGCAAGATAGATTAATTTGCCATCAGTAAGTGATTTTACATCTGGATTAAGTTGAAAATCCTTTAAATTACAACCATTCTCCCTCGGGAGATTCGTCTCGTACACCTTTACCCTATTTGTAAAAAAAAAAATAATAAATCAGCGTTTTTCGAAATAACGGGGGGAAAATATCGCGAAGGTATTTTTTTATTCAATGGTCATTAATCAGCATCGAGCGATAGAATAATCGATGACAGAATAAAGTAATTAATTAAATCCTGAATTGCAGAACAATTATGCGATTCGAGTTATTCAACTAATTGAAGTAACAAAAATCTACAACTCGACGATTTATTAGATAGTCTAGGAAATTTGATAATAAATGCGATCCCTAAAAAATGACACCAATGACCACGTTTATTCTTGTTAAAGGTCAGTTGTTCCTGAAAACGGTAAATTTTTCTTAAAACAGGGAATTCGACGAGATATTATAAATTGAAATATTCGAGAAAGTCGAACGTTGACCGCTTTCGACCCCCTCCATCGATCCAGACCATCGAGCCACTTTGAGGAACAGGTCGAAGAAGGCATTTGGATTTCGTCCTTAGAGCAACGCGGTGATGATTTATTAAAAGAAGATTAAAGCACGTCTCATTTAGTATTCTATCTCTCGCCGTCTTTGGTACGTTTGGTCCAAGGTACCTTCCTGAATGGTCAACGAATTCGTCAAAAATAGTGAGTAAAGTCTAAATCTACTTATTTCGCCCAATTGGTGGGGTCTTTATTTATTCTGCAAATTTCATTTTCCCTCTCGATCCTCTAACGGAACCCACCCTGAGAGTATTTCCTGTATAATAAATCGCTACTCAAATTTATATTCCTCCTTGCGTCGATATCGAATAAACCCATACCCGGCGGACCGCGTCGGGTGAGTTTTCCATTGTCGTAATTAAGGGCTCACATACCCCTGAAATTAAAAAAAAAATCGGTTTATTTTTTTTACAGACTTTTATTCTTTATACTTTTACGAATTTTTCAAAAGAAAATTTTAAGAAAATTCCACTCCGTTACAAAGTTATAGCAGTAAATGTGACCGGCCATCAGGTTGGGACGGCTACCTCGCTAACTGCCATGCCCCTCTCGACAGCTGCGTTTCATATTTCTTCCGTTCGCAAAACCTGGGTTTCTTAAAAATCAAGGTCCTTTATAAGACATTTATAGAAACTAGAATTGACAAGAGATTGCAGAAAACCATAAAAAAGCACGAAAATACAAGGGGAAGAACGGCTACAGTACGAAGCTGGAATGGGAGACTAGCCGTGAGTTCACGTTGTACCTACCAGAAACTTTAAACGCGTTTTTCTCGAAACTATATTTTTAGACAGGGTCTGCACGATAACTCAGTCAATTTTGAATATTTTTTAACTTTGTTTCCCAAATCTTGATAACTATTTTCTCTATAGTTTGTCGAGAGGATTTTGTAATTTTTTGGCTGGACAATTTATTATAAATTATTAAACACTCATGTTTTCTGTTTACATTGCATACTAAAGTTTGAACTACTGTAATTTGTTTATTTTCCAAAAAACAAAACAATTCTCTCCGCCAGACTATAACTACTACATTTCTTCATTAGATTTTGCTTTATTTTTGTAAATTGGATAATTTTTTGGTGAAGTTACGATGCCCATCAAGAAGCACCACGGTGTTCATCAGTCGTCCATTTCTACCCGTAAAAAATAATGTTAATATTTTTTTTTTAAATCTCTTTTTCTTATAGTTGAAAAGTCAAAAAAAATGGGAAATTAACCATTTAATTTTTTTTTCACCATATAACATTTATAATAGGTTTTCAAATTTCCTCGGTTTGCAACGCTCTTGGGTATGTGAGCCCTCAATCGTCAAAAAAATAAGTAGTGGCCGGAGACCGCCCCAATTAATTTCGTGAAAACGTCAATCGCGTTCAGTAAATTGAAAATAAATCAAACCCTTTTTTAATAAAGCGAAAATATTCGAGACACAAACTTGCATCCTTCCTCTTTAAAACGATACCAAGATGGCGGCCCTCTGTCTATTTTTAGACGAATTATTGAAGCTTAAAAATAACTGCGACGGAAAGTGTCGCTCGTTCGGGTCCGATTGACTTCCCGCGCCTGGCATCGATTTTAAAGACATTTTCACGTCAAAAGAAAGTACGGGTTTCGATATATAAATGATATTTTTGTGCTTCTCTTACGATACAAGCGACCGAGAATATAAATTTTCTGCAATGAAAAACTCGGCTTCTCACCCATTTATAGTCAAGAATTTTGCCCTGGATGCATATCGGACATGAGTTTCGTAGCCGTAAGAACGACGAAAAAAGAACGAGGAGTCTTGACGTGCCCGATACAATATGGAATAAAAATAGCGATCGTTCGAACCAAAAGAACGAAAAAAAATCGACACAAACCGTTGAAAAGAAGACGCCTCGAAAATCTATCGACACGCTCCCTCGGTTTTTTTTTCTATCCGAAAAGCAGAAAACAAGGCGATCCTAGAGATAAGGGAGGAACGATCTGCATATTTCAGAACTCTGGAATTTTAATGACTTTTAATTAGCGAGAGAGAAAGAAAGAACGAGAGGGAGAGAGCGAGAGAGAGAGAGAGAGAGAGACAGAGAAAGAGATAGTAGCATTCGACAACAGTATTGAAATCGTTGCAACGCATTGAGGAAGAATTCTAAAGACCTCCTCCCCCAGCAAAAACTATAGTCGATCAGAAAGATTCCCAAAATTTTCTCCCTTATTTTCAAATCGCTGTCAATAATATTTCAGCGACAAGAAAAATTATAAAATACACGAAAAAAAACAAATTTCTAAAAATTTTCATTTTTTGTTTTTAAATAACTATCGTAGAGAATGATTGTTCTTTCGAAAATAAATTATCATACGAGACTCGAGCTTCGACCTCATTCGTTACGTTGACCGCGATCGATTCGAAAACCTACAGCCATCGGCTATTTCGTGGTCAAGCAACGTACCATATAGTCGTAACGATATTTGTACGTTTACTGATTTATAGTCGTCGAATCGAACGCAGAGGAAAAACATTCGATCCGAGCATCGTCCTGCATCGTTGCATGTTGATTAGCGAAATACCCCTCGTGGCGTCAGCGATTCGAGGCTAAACATCAACGCATTTAGCTATATACACAATGGCAACCGCAGTAAAGCAAATATATGTACAGCGCTATATACGTCGAAGCTGGTATCTGCGCTAGACAATCGGTCAGATCAACAAACTGCAAACATGGTGCCTAGATACAGATCTCGGCATACCGACCGCCCTCCGATATCCAGGATTTCGTGGGAGGTCGAATAGTGGCGAAAACCGGGATGACGGTTTACCGGCATGAGTATACGAGTGACGGGCGCCTATTCCTAATTGCGGCTAACGACGCGCCTCGTCTACGAAGTGATAAAGCAACGAACACAATTGTCACCGTGTTCGATCAACTTCTAACCGGATGTCCTCCGTAAATTTTCGATCCAAGCGATCATATTCGTAGGACGAGTCTCGAAACAATCGATAATACGAAAGAAAAAAAAACAAATAAACAGTCATTGAAGATCGATAATTCTCGAAACAACAAAAATGATTACGGTACTATCCACTCTTTGAAGAAAAGAAAAAAACAGTATAATCCTGCATCGAAATCCGAGCCGGAAATACGGTGAAGAATAAACATTCACGAGAATGATTGGAGGTAAAAGGTCGCGAGTCGGAAAGACGAGAATGGTTTCAGAAAAAAATCGGTAGGGGATAAGAAGGAACGCCACGACGTTGTTTAGTCTCGTATACAATGTCATTCGCAGTATCGTACACGTATATTTGCCTACTTGTTCTTATAGCTATGTTCGAACACAAACGTAGGTAAGACTGTGTACAATGTGATACCGCCATCCATGACCAGAGCCAACGTGCACACTATTGAACTCTCCGTACACCCATGGGTCGCTTCGACGCTAACCAGCCCTCGATCTAATGTTTTGTTCATATTTTATTTCGACATCTTGCTTGATTTCATAGAATAAAGACAAATCGAGAATTTGCGAATTAGCAATTTTTTGATGAAAAATAAAATGACGGAATTACGAACGAATTAAAGCTATTAAATTTGGCTATCGTTAGTTCCCTGGTTAATCATGGAACGATCCATATATAAATTTATATATACATACTTGCACATACATCTGAGACTGCATTGGGGTCAAGCGAACGTAGGGAGGTATACCGCAATGCAACGCGAACGTCGACACTGTTCAACCGTTACTTCCATACAAACGTAGTTTTACCATACCTTTGGGTCTCGTCGATACTAACCGAAAAATTTGGCCACAGCCACGTACGTACAACGCTACGTGATTCTGATTTGAAAACCTCGTAAATACGCAAGTACGTATGGTTCACGCATAGAAATGTACGTAAACATAGGTACGTACAAACCTATACCGTAATACAAGTACGATATCAAAGCCACGTTTACTCTGAGAATTTCTCGAGAAAACCGTGAAATCGAGTCGAAAGTCGATCGTAGATAATGTACTTTATGTCTCTACATCGCGATAACGCGGATGTTACTTCTTTTGTTGGAAAAAGCTTACGAAAGGCTTTGAATAAGAAAATCACGAACGAAAAATTCGGGAATACGGAAAAGGTCGATAGATTTTTCGCGCGTGAATAACAACAGCTTTGTTCCGAAAATATTGGGGTTACGATTCGAGGAATCGCCGGATACGAGAACGAGGGCGTCGAGTGTCATTGGATACCGGCTAGACACGAATATCATATATTTAGGGGGAGACGAACCGAGGACAAGGATAATAGTAGCCAGGACCATTATCGGGATAGATGAGGTCGTTATTTGGGGCTCGAGATTCGCTATAGGTGTACGATTGAATGAAGGACCACCGGGGCGGGGAGGAGAGGGATGGAAGAGCGAGGAGAGAGGTAACGAAAGAAGAAAAAGGATGGAATGAAAAATAGCCCGGTCGTGTTCGGTTCCGTGGGACGAAAAATTGTGAAAAAAATCAGATTAATCATGCTCGAAGTAGCATTTGTCGGTGAGAGAGATGGAGAGAAAGAGAGAGAGAGAGAATTATGACCGAGCGCGGTGAGCTGTTTTCGTCTCTTTCATCGCAACCCTAACGAAATTTATATTATTCCGTGGAAAAATTTGTTTAAATTCCGTTTTTCGTTCGCGCTCTTCGCTCTACCGAGCATTCACGGTCGAGGTCGAATTTATTAAAACATTGTTCCGCGTCTACGCGCGCCCAAGTACCGACGAGATACGAAAATAAATTGTGACATAAGCGAAAGAAGAAATTAGTCAGACCATGTGTTAAATCACCGTGATTATGTTCATCATGAATATTCACCGGAGACAAAAATTCCTGATTATCGCTCGTCGGACGAAAGAGAAACGGAGACGAAAAATGAAATATGGTCGGTATTTAGAATTTTAAATCAACGAGTACTTTTCGATAATAGAGAATTTCAGCTTTTTCGCAACAAGGTGTAACTCGCCGGTCGATGCTCCAGGAAAAATATTGTTTAAAAAAATGAAAATTTTACCGAAAAGCTTTGATTCGATAATAAAAGAATTTTTGTTCCATTACGGTGTTGAAATTTTTTCTTCGCGACAGGATAATTCATCCCTATAGCGGGATGCACGCGTTGCACGATGAAAAATAACGCATACTACAATTATCTCGATACACGTATCGTCTTCTCCCATCTCGGAGCTCGTACCAGCGATATACATATGCGTCCGCTCGATTAAGCTCATGATTCGTGCTATCGCGGTGTTACATTCCATTTCTTCGTTCTCCGACCAACGCGAACACGGGATATGGTCTCGATTTTCATCTATTTCGTTTAACTGCCCGTGTATGTCCGAGATCCATGCCGAAACATTCTCGTACTATATATAGTTATTGTATGTAACGAGCGAGTACGATTTCACGAATCGTAAAATTCAATTGCGTATATTCCCTCGTAACATTCGTTCGCACGTTATGCCACGATTTAAGTAACAAAACTCTCATCGCGTGCTACGAGCAAAATTGCAACGACCGAGATCGACGAAACGGTAATGTTGTGAAATTTTTGTTTCGGTTGTATGAGCAAAATTCGACGGGCGTACGATAATATAGTAATGCAATTAACGAGTTAGTCAGGCATACGTAGTCGAATCGTCGATTAAGGCAGGACAACCCCGCGACGATCAGAAAAATAAACGTTTTTTTTTTCATGAATTTTTTCATGACATAATTCATTTAACGGTTGTTTTTTGGGACTCGATTAAAGAAATGTTATTTCCCATAAATTAAAGTAAATGCAAATATATTTGTATTGAAAAAGAAAACAAAAGTAAAATCGATTTTCCTCGAAGCCAAGATTTTTGAACTGGTGCCGACGATAGCTCGAGTAATAATAATCGGATATGTAAAATTCTTGCACGAAATTGTTTATAATTATTGTAATAGCTGTTGTTGAGCGTAGCCCTTTTTTTCTTTTGAAAATTATTATTTCTTACAGCATCTTGAACGAAAATATTTTAGGTGAAAATAATACTTTTTATTTCGACACGTCATCATATTTCGAAAAATAAATAAAATCGAGAACAGCTACGTTCAACGATAGCTATTACAATTACAACAAATTTCGTGCTAGAATTTTACATATTATTGCTCGAGTTATCGTTCGCACTAGTTGGAAAAACGTGATTTCGAGACAAATTTATTCTACTTCAACTATCGTTTTCTTTTCCAATAAAAATTTATTTGAATCTACTTTAATGTATGTGGAATAACATATCTTTAATTGATCGCACGAATTATCATTAAGTAAACTTACAAAATTCATAAATAACGGTTATTTTTCTACAAAACTTATTTTTCCTTATTTACACAAAGATTAACGCTCCAGTGAAACGTGGTATTGTCGCTGATGAGGAAAATATTCCATATCGACTTTATAGAAGGATGCAAGCCATTGGAGCGCGAGACTCTTGTTAATGACCGGTGTCTTTGGGTTACGGTTTCAAACAAAAGTTGGACAAAGATTTTATTAACGATATCGAATAATCGTAGAAAACTCTGAGCGAGAGATATTTCGACGAGCTATTTAAAATTAAATTACAAATTAATTTTCAGATATTCACACGTCTGCAAGGAATACTTACAATGTTGTCAGTAACGAAGAACGCTATTGCCATTCTCGTATTCGGTCTTCTAACAACAGGTGCGTGTACAAAAAATTCAAACGATTATTCGAAGTAAGAGATTGAAATTTATGAAAATTAATTTGAATTCAGTAAAATCCGAGGACTGTGTAAAACGTGATTTTGGTCACGGGAGCTGCGTGTGCGTGTGCAACTCGACTTATTGCGATTCAGCGACGGTAGACGTGCCGGAAAAAGGTCGATATCGTAGCTACGAGTCTAACAAGGCTGGAAGAAGAATGTATCAAAGAGTCGATAGATTCAACAAGGATACGTACGAGAATAAATACGAGAACGATTACACGATTATTCTTAATCCGGATGAAAAATTTCAAACGATTCATGGATTCGGTGGAGCTTTTACGGATTCAACGGGTATAAATATGCAGAAACTGAGCGTCGGTTCTCAAGATCGTATAATCGAGTGAGTCGAGAAATCTATTTTTTTAGAATTACCAAAAACGACTATTATATCTAATGAAAATAATTTATAAACGGTCCTGTACGATTTTCAGAACTTATTTCGGTTGGAATGGAAGCAGATTCAATCTTGGACGTGTACCGATAGCTGGAACGGATTTCTCGACGAGACCTTACGCCTACGATTGTACCAAAGACAATGCTACGTTGAAAAATTTCAGCCTCGCCAAGGAAGATTATTTATACAAAATACCTACGATGAAAAAAGCATTGACAACGAATCCTAGCTTGAAATTCGTTTCCGCATGTTGGAGTCCTCCACCTTGGATGAAGACGAACAACCAGTACCATGGATACGGTAATGATAATTCATCATTTATCTTCGTTCTCGTTCTAACTAACTCTGACCAAAATGTTTTTCGATCACGAAGGTTTTTTGAAGGAAGAATATTATCAGACGTATGCGGACTATCTGATAAAATTTCTGACCGAATACAAGAAAGAAGGATTGGGAATATGGGCCATGTCGACCGGAAACGAGCCTGACGATGCATTCGTACCTCTGGGGACGTTGAATTCAATGGGTTGGACACCAAAAACCATGGTGAAATGGATCGCTGAAAATTTGGGACCGACCTTGGCATCTTCGGAGTCGAAAGAAACTATTCTTCTACTAATCGACGATCAAAGATACAACTTACCCTGGTACGTTGGAGAAATATACAAAAATCCAGTGGCTAAGGATTATACGGCTGGAATCGCTGTACACTGGTACTTTGATTGGTTGATATCGCCCGAAGTACTCAATGTCACCCACAATTGGTATCCGGATAAATTTCTTCTCCTAACGGAAGCATGCGTGGGTCAGTATCTTTCCAGGACAGAATGAACGACCAATGAACCTGAAAAAAAAGAAAATATTTTTTTAACGTTACATTATACTCAAACAGGCAGTTTCCCATGGGAATCTCCAAAAGTTCGTCTTGGCGACTGGTATCGAGCCGAACGATACATTCTGAACATAATGGAGAATTTGAATTACTGGGTGACTGGATGGATGGAATGGAATTTGGTTCTGGATAAACAAGGAGGACCTAATTGGATCGATAATTACGTAGATGCGTCCGTAATCATAAATCCTGAGACCGACGAATTTTTCAAACAACCGACGTTCTACGCACTCGCCCATTTCAGCAAATTCGTAAGTCGAGGATCGACGAGGATCGGTGCGACGAAAATTTCTAAGGTGGACAACGTGGCCTTCTTGACGCCGGACGATGAAATCGTACTTGTTCTGTACAACCGGTGAGTCAAACTTGGTGAGACGCTCGAATATTTCTGGAAAAGTTAATTATCTGGTGGTATTATTTCTGCAGGGACGATAAGACGAGAATGATCAAGGTGAAAGATCCACAGCAAGGAAACATTTCAATGAAACTTTCACCTTATTCGATAGTGACGATAATTTACAAACGATGAAACGAACTATTTAGTTGGCTCGCGTATACTCGTTGAATACAAATTTCGTTGGGACTTTGGAACTATTTTTTCACACTAGTTTCTTGAAATCCCAGCGGAGATGATGCAAAACAGATTCAGTGAATCGTTCGAACCTACAGATAATCCAAATAAGAATAGATAAAACTTGATGAGAAATTTTAGCTTATCGAAGACGGTCGTTATCTCGACAGGGTTGAATTTTAATTGCGGGTATAATTATTTTGTTACATATGTAGAGGGACGATTTTATCCCGCGATATATTCAACTGTCGAACAATAAATGGAAATATCGTACGGTATTTTATATCCGGAATGACGATACGTACCGGGTGTTAGTCGCTATAAAGCAGAAATGGAAAAATACAATTTTCTCCTACTCCTCGCCCGTTCTCGTACCGTAAGACTCGAAATGAATGCACCTCGATTTCTTGTTCCGTCGTTTACTTGAGACCAGCGAGACAACGAGGATACAGCAATAAGAAGTCCTTTTATCAAAACATCGTTCAAGATCGTTCTTCAATTTTTAAGTAAGTCGAGTCCTACGTTTTCCTCGACCAAGTATTTTTGTCAGAATCTGACTTTCCGAGTGAAGATGTTTTGTATCCTCGAGGCATTTTTTACCGAATTTGAATTTATTTCCACGTTGCTTTTTGTCACTTATCAAGGCCAGGTGAATTGTGCAATTATTATCCATGTTGGTACGATGGAAATGTAGTTCACGTTGACTAGAGAGAAAATATTCTCACAGAGCCCAATTACAATATTAATTCAATCTGCGTAATCGAACTCGATGTGTGTTATTATCGTACATTTTATCGTACATTTCCTCGTATCGTTACTTTTTTTTTGCACATGCATTCGTCCGACACGAAACTTCCCTTGGATCTTGACTTTTTCCATTTTTCCGTCAAAAAGTTTGCCGAACTTTTGCGAGTTCTGTAACGCAAGGGTGCCATTTCACACGACGTCGTATACTTCGTACAAGATGTCCCTGGTAAAACGATGCCCTCTGGCACAGCACACTTTTCATGTCGTCCAGGACTTTACGACAACTGAAAAAGAATCGACTTTAAAAGCTTCTTTTTTCAGAAAACTGGATAAAAGCGAAATATTCGCAATGTCGTTGCCAGAAAAGTCAAGTGTTTTTATCACCTTGGTCGTCGCCTTAGTCACCTTTGGTCAGTGTCGAAGAAAAGTTGCGAGACAAGAAAATTTTGAAAATGTGAGTAGGATTATATTTTAATATTTTGTTTAATTTTAGTCAACGCCCAGAACTGCGTGCCACGATATTTTGGCCATGAAAGTATAGTATGCGTGTGCAATGCAACTTACTGCGATACTATGCCGGTAAGCATACCAGAAAAGGGTGAATATCAGAGCTACGAAACTAGCAAAAGTGGGAAACGAATGAGCGGAAGACCTGGTCGATTCGACGATCCAACAAAGGACAACAGCGAGTTCGAGGGAATTTCGTTCACTCTGTCTCCCGACGAAGTATTTCAATCGATGCATGGATTCGGCGGAGCTTTTACAGATTCAACGGGCATTAATATGAAGAAACTGAGCAAAGGATCTCAAAATCGTATAATCGAGTGAGTTAAGAGCCAAGAATTTGTCTCTCTAAGACTGAAAATAAAAACTGTTAAAAATAATCGATTACAATAAATTAATAATATACCGATAAATTTCAGATCGTATTTCGGTGCTAATGGAAGCAATTACAATCTCGGACGAGTACCAATCGGTGGTACCGATTTTTCAACAAGGCCTTACACATTGGACGACAACGACGGTGATGTTAATTTGGATAAATTCCATCTTGCGAGAGAAGATTACCTTTACAAGATTCCTCTGATGCAAAAAGCTCGCGAGCTTAGTCCCAACTTGAGATTCGTTTCTGCCGCATGGACCGCACCAGGCTGGATGAAAACGAATCATAACTATACCGGATTTGGTAATCGTCTTGTTGATTTTGATGCTCCATCGTTTCTCAACTACTCGTTATAGAGGTAATATGTCGAAGTTGTTGTCTGTATTAGGTGCCTTGAAAGAAGAATATTATCAAGTATACGCGAATTATTTGGTGAAATTTCTTATGGAATATCAGTCGAACGGATTGGACATTTGGGCAATCACTACGGGTAATGAACCGACCGACGCTTTGGCGACATACGTAAGATTCAACACAATGGCCTGGACACCCGATAGCATGTCAATGTGGATAGCGGAAAATTTGGGACCTACGATCGCTTCTTCGAACTCTAGCGACACTATCATTATGATTCTCGATGATCAGAGATTCGATCTTCCATGGTACGTCGTTGACATTTTCAGAAATCCCGTAGCGAAAAATTACACCGCTGGAATCGCTATTCATTGGTACTTCGATGCGGTGATCGTGCCAGACGTTATCAACGACACTCACTATATGTATCCGGACAAATTTTTCCTAATGACAGAAGGTTGCGTTGGTGAGTATTCGTTCTATCGAAGAAATTCAATGTTTATGTATTCTGAAACAAAGAAATTGAAAATGCCGCTCGAGACGGTAATGGAATAAATTAATTTTTAATATTTCTGATAGGAAGTCAACCCTGGGAACTTGAAAAAGTAATTCTCGGAAGTTGGTCCCGAGCGGAAAGATATATCCTGGATATAATGCAAAATTTGAATTACTGGGTAACAGGATTCATCGACTGGAACTTGGTTCTGGACAAACAAGGGGGACCGAATTATGTGAAAAATTACGTCGACGCGGCGATAATCGTTAATCCGGAGACTGACGAATTTTTCAAACAACCGATTTATTACGTTCTCGCGCATTTCAGTAAATTCATCACCCCTGGTTCGACAAGAATCGGCATAACGGGAGGAAATGAAACCATAGAGGCGCTAGCTTTCTCAACGATCGACGATGAGATCGTCATTGTACTGTTCAACGGGTGAGTTCTACTGCATTTTCATCTCACGAGTATAATCTGGAGTGAATTTGTGAAAATTAATTTCGGCTATCGTATTAACAGAGGGACGACGGAATCTCTTATAAGGATCGCGGATTCCACACAGGGAAACATTACGACGACTATATCGCCACATTCGATACAAACGATTGTCTACAAACAATGATTATTCAATGTAACGGCGTAAAACTTATGGTACTTTTCTTTGATTTGTGAAAAAAATAACTTAAATCGAATAAACACGAGCAATTAATTTTTCAATCATTTATATAAAGCATCATATCTATATTGCGGATAACTCGAGCTACATCACGGATAGTACGTATTCTCGTACTTCGGTTTTTGCCCACCACGAAGAACTTTCGGAATATATCTGGGAAGATGAGCATTGAGTTTTCGATGCCACGGGTTGATACCGAGTTGCCACGGCCTATGTTTCGCATCCAATGGTCGCATCATGTTATTACGCATGTAAATGTTTTCCCAGTCGTAAACTTCCGGTAGTGCCCTGAGGAAAAAGAAAATTCATTGTGAAAAGATTGGTTCGCTATGACAATAGCATTTAAAACCTCGACAAAGATACTAACTCATGGCGTGGCCTATTAGAGACAAGGAGCTTAAAACGCTCTTCGAGCCAAGCCCGCTTCCTAGGACCTATGATATTGGCTATAACTCCATCGCCAATACGAAGATACGGCTTCATATCGACGCCCTCCCTCTCGCGAGGCTTATTCGCATAAAATTTGACGAGATGCTCAAGAACTGCATCATTGAGACCATAAACCTTATCGTTCTCAATTTTTTCATACAAGGCCATTGGTTTGGTCATCCAACATATGTTGCGCCTAGGACCCTCGTCAAGATGGTGAGAATGAAGAACCGTTGTGTTTAGTTGATAGACGCAGAAGGACCACCATTTGCCATTTGTTATTATCATTTGATTCGTGAGAGGGTAGGTAATATCGTTCAATGGCGAGAATCCTACATGAATAATAATTATAATGATTAATAGTAACTCGTCCATAATATTGTGGTTATTAACAATAATTATTACTTATATTGTTATCGTAGCAATTTTTATCATTGCAACATTGAATAATCAATCTTACCGAGATTGCACGCCTGTGCCAAAAGCCATGCCCATGAACCAAGTACGGCCTGTACTTTCAGAGCGTCGGTATGATCGTCGTATCGACGATTCACCAAATGTCCACACTTGTGATACGACAAGAAACCAAATTCGCTCTTATCGCCGGGCCAGAATCCTGGTATATTTGTGCCGTGTCGTCTATCTACGACGTAACCCAATGTTCTGGGGTCGTACTTGAATACAGGAACTGTGAAGTCAGGATTTTCACTCTCCGACATTGGGATTATCTCGGGTAGGGGCAGTCTGTGTCTCAATTGAAAATTTGGTTCACCAAGATATTGGACAGCTCTGTCAACAGGAGCATCTGCGAATTCCTTGGGCATATATTGTCTTAACTTCCAGGTTCTTACAACCCCCGGTGGTGGCAAGCCACCCACGAACCAAAAGGCTTCGATACGCGGATCCCAATCTATCTCAGTTTCTATCAAGTGATGATTATCAGCAGCGAGATGAGACATAAGACATCTATGCACTTGTTTGCTAACTACTTTGCTCATGACATTGTCGACGGCCGGGGAAGACTCGAAGACATCTTCGCTCAACTCTTCCTCTCGTTTTCTACTTGCATACTCAAAAACAAGGCCATCCTCGATCGAACCTCGAATTTTCTCTACCGATGCTTTCATCTGTTCTGATGTCAGTAAGTTGTCGTAATACGCAGGAAGACCCGGCTCGCTGGGCACGTGAGTTTTCGTAAAATGTTGCATTTGATCAACGGAATTGTAAGGTATACACGATTCTTCCAACTTCAGTGATCTCCATCCGTAGTATCGAGGCATGTTTATCTTTATCATCTTTTCCTCGACTGTTCGAGCTGCTGCGATCTGTTCAGCCCATTCTTCTCGTTTCCTTCGGTTTCGTGCTGGGAAAGAGGTATCCAGAATCGGCGGATACCGCACTGTTGTTTCTTCATTCTCTACAGCGGTGGATACACTGTAGTCACGCTTTTTCAACCGTACAACCGAACGTGGAAACTTTGCGAAAGAGCGCGTTTTTACGCGGATGAACAACATTGCTGTTTAATTGTAGAAAAATGAATGGACAAATTCATCGATGAAACGCTCAAACTTACGACCCTCCGGCCATCTTGAACCACCAGTGCGCACAGCAGACAACAATCGAAAATTTACATCGATGTATCGATCATCGACATATCGCGATATATCTCAATGTATCTCGATAGATTTATGGCTGCGTTCACGTAACCAATCCACGATATAAACAGGAATTATATACATTCTGCAATTTACTAATGACCAACAAATTGCAACAAACCAAGATTAATAATGTAGCGAAGACATTAGATAAGAATGAAAAATTCGTGTTTTGTGGAAAATTTTCATGACAAACGTACGCCCTCGCTCTCCTTTCTTCCATGATCTTGTTTCCATTCCTTCGCTACAATAATCACTTACTACATTCATTCACGCTCTCACACGGATTTCCTTTATTATTATCTTTTTATCGATATTTTTTCTTTACAGTTTTACTATTTTAAGTAATTCTTATTCTGTTTCATATTTAGTTATGTCTTATTGTTAGTGCACAATACCCCTTTGTTGGTAAACTTAAAAATTTGTACATGTAGGAAAATATACGCATGAGAAAAAAACTAATGAATGAACTAATGACACATTTACGAAAATAATACATTTTTATTATTTTCTGACATTGAATAGAATCATGCACAATAGGAAACCTTCTCTTTACTATGATCACAAAAATGTTTAGAAATTTATTGCTGTGAGCCCTTTCCTTTATCCTTTCCATCGTCCTTGCTGACCTCGCCATCTTCGTCATCGTCATCCTCATCATCGTCTTCATCATCATCGCTTTCGCTCGATGTTTCTTCTTCGTTCTCATCTTCGTCCCCGTATTCGCCGGATGCTTCGTTACCATAACTTGCACTTCCATTTCCATAATATCCATATTCATCACCCTCTTCGTCGGAGTCATAAGACCCAGTTTGATTCTGTCTACCAAATTTGTGACTCCGAGCTGAACAAGAAAATAAATTCATAGCTTCATTCATCCCATAAAAAAAATATATTCGTTTGAAAATGTATTTCATACTCGACATGCTGAGATCTTTCGTTTGTGAAGTTTCGTAGCTGCACTTGGGACATGGTATTGGCTTGTTTTTCTCATATTTAAAACCCTTCCTTCTCACATGATCTTCGCAATAACATGTCTTACATCTCAGGCACGAGTACTGCCCCAGTTTGTTGCACGATTGACCTGAAGTTAAAAGAAAAATAAATCATTATATTCTTTAAGGCAAAGAAATCGATTGTTGAATTTGTAAAATTGATAAATTACATTTGAAGCTTTCTGCCTCGAGAACTTGACAAGACGCCTGATGCTCGAATTGGTCATCTTCGCAGAGAAAGCAGTCGCAAAACGAACATCTGAATATTCTTCCTCCGTGATCCCAAACCCCGCGTTCGCATTCTTGGCATACCGCGTCCATCAGCGGACACGTGCAGGCATGGGACGTGAGACAACGTCTTCCATGGCATACCCAGGCTTCGCAGTGATCGCATATAGCACCCTTGCAATTTTTCCCTTTACAGTATTTTATAAAGGTAGGAATACCATAAAAGATATTGAATCTCTTACCACCATTCCTAGGCCAGTGGCGAATACACCGGCGTGTCTAATAACGCAGTCTCCCGTCTTCAGCATGCACTTCATCTTGCCGCAATGAGCGCAAACAGGTAATCTTTGAACGCTCTGACAAAAATAGCAGAATGCACGACTCTTCTGTTTTCTGTTACATTTGTCGCATTCCTATATTGAAAAACAAACGGTAGTTTTTTAACAACTATTCAAAAGGAAAGGAGAAATAAACATTGCTAATAAAAAATTTGTCCAAGTTCACTCGTAAGTTCGCTGCATAAAACTTCTATAAGAAAATTTATTCTTCGACCTGATACAAGAAGGTTTTTGGTGGCGAGAAAAATAAAATACTTAGGACATTTTAAAAACTGGCCAAAAAGAAAATTTCATAACAACAACGCTTCTGATATGATTAACCCAAACTTCGTATAATTGAAAGTAGACATTTAAGATTCAAAGAACATTATATGATCCACTCGCCATGACCGAATTTGCAGGAACTTTTGCCAAATCCAAGACACCCTTAGCCGTTCTTATCTCTTTTTGCCGAAGCTTTTGCTTCTCGGCCTTACGCCTCTGGCCCGTTTTCTTCTTTGGCATTTGATATGCTGTTTAATTAACAACTCTGAATAAAACTCCCAAACGATCAGAACGACGACGTGACAAAGATGTCAAGTTTGAGGTTATGAGGCGGTATTAAAGGTTCTATCAAATCCAAGTGGGTCACACGGTCGTCTATGCGCCGTGTTTGCGCTTCCGCCGTAGTGTGCGCAATCTGTAACGGCAAGCCATTTTGACACTACGCTCTTACCCACTGTCGATACAGTGGATTTCGATATTAACCGAAGCAATAAAAAGCTAGATACAAAAATGTTATTTATTTTTTGTACCCATTTATGTATAAATCTATACAATATTTTATGTGATCCGCATACGTTGGCTTCTACACCCTTGGATTACGGAAAAAGTGCATTATAAATGTACTCTTTTATTTACAAAAAAAAAGAAAGCTTTTGTGCTCACTCGTATAGTCTCGCAATATATAGTATGTCCAAAGCCTTCTAATATTATAAATCATCGTTGTACTCTTACTGAAATATCGCGTTGTAAAAGAGGCAGCATATATAAAGTCCGTTTCCGATGAAAACGAGGTTGTACAGAAAGCGTTATGTATCACAGGTATATTATTTCGATGGTGCAAAATTATAAACCGGATATCGCGGTGAAAAATGTCCACGGACGCCTAACATTTGATCCGATTCTCCAGGCTCTCTCAGACTTCGAATCGCCCATCCCGATTCTTCGTACGAAGGCGGAGCTACGAAAACAAAGATTATCGAATATTTTACTAAGTTTTATTTTTGTACAACGATTTTTTCACCGATAGAAAATTGTCGGTGTACTTACGCAAATTAGGATAGAAAGAATTTGGTTGAAGCTGAATGGGTGGACCCTCGCCCTCATTCGGCGGAAGTGGCGGGGCTGTTGCCGGTATAGAGGGGTATCCAACATCGGCACCGGGAGCGTAAGCTGGATATCCACTGGGATATCCGCCGTACGTTGGATCAGCCGGTTCGCTTTGTGGATATTCGTCGCTGGCCGGTCCTTTCATAGCCGGTGGTGAAATCGACATTTGATAATTTGCCAAAGGCACCGTACCGATGAAAACGGGAGTGTTCCTCTTCAAATTACAATGATACCTATATATCAAAATTTGATTAAATTATAAATGAAAATGAAATAAAAGAACGACAATCAGAAACGGTACCGAAAGGCACGCATTGAGAGTCAGTGTTACAGGCGACGAGCGATTCGGAAACGCGATTCGTACTTTCCTCGATACTTAGACCGTCAAAGTTTTGATGGTATCTAGAGAATTATGACAATAATTTTGGAAACAAATAGACATTTAGCCACTTTTTGCCATAATTGTCAAGATCCCCTCAAAATTTTAATGCGATCGGTTGCTCAGTACCGAAGAAAGTACGTAACGTAAGCTGACCGAACTTACCAGCCTGCGGCGCATGCCTCGATCTTCAAATTGTACTCGAGATCGATAATACCGCAATTGGCAAGATTCGATGGTGGAAGCGGCGGAACCTCGAGTCTCTGCTCGTAATCGGCATTATCACCAGCCTGAACGGGTCCTTTACTGACCTCTGCCACCACGATCTTATCTCTCTTCGTGTCCGAACGCGGTGTCGTACATCGAAAAGTCACGATCTTGCGCAACACAAGTTTTATCGTCTCGACAACGATACCCGATTGATTATCCACGGATACTCGAATCGGCATAGCCTGCCCGGGCACGTATCCTCTTGCGGGTAACGTCACGTTGACTTTCAATGGTAGCGAACCGCAGCAAAGACAACAGAATGTTTTCTCCATATTCTCATTAACCGGCTCCGAAGCTCGCGGCTCTCGATTGAGATCAAAATTCGACACAATCGTGAAAGCTACTTTGACCTCGTGGTCAAATTTCCATGGCCTATCGAGAACCGCCTTTACGGTGTAACGCACATGTCCGTATTCAGCCTCGAAACTGCTTGGTAAATTTGGCGGTAGGGCACAGGTAAATGGATAAACGCTCTCACCGGCTGGCAATTCGATCTCGCCTCCTGGCAATAAGAAAATTTGTATTATCTCGTTGTTTACGTGCAATATCGACATCATATATGTTTGACGATCAACTTCATAACCATGCGATAAGCACCATTGCAATTGAATTTCCAGTTTCGAGTTTTATTTGTCAATTTGATTTATTATAGACAAACGAAAATGTAGAAACGATTTGGATTATCTCGAGTATCGATATTAATACGACTTCCCACTTTCGGAGTAAAAGCGCATTATCGTACTTTATCACACGCAAAGCTTTTTTGTTTCTTTGTTTATCATTTTTACCCGATGCCGATCCAACGAGATAATACCGTTGAGTAAAGTATTCCTCGTGGCCGTTGACAGTTTGCGACGCGTTTTCGTATCTTCCCTCGTGATTCAATTCCTGTTTGTCAGTCGACCAGCAAGTATTAGCTTCTCCCTTTATTAAGATGCTTAATCCTGGGGAAAAAAACATCGAGAATTATTCCAATTGTTTTAAGCATCTTGGTATGATTTAACCGCTGGGATAATATTTTCATCGCATTCCTAGTCATGAGAAACAAAGTACTCGGGTAAAAAAAAATGAGCTGAGGAACGTTCGACTGTATTCTAAGTTGAAAGCGTTGAGCCGGGAGAGATACCGCTCATCGTTTTACGATGACCAACACGCTCTGGAAATAATCGCGGACGTATTGAGTACCAAGGCAAGCAAGAACGAGAGGGAAAGAGTGAGAGAGTCGTCGACCAATGGCTGGGTACGGGACATAGAAAGAGAGGAGTTATTTGACGTCAGAAGTCAAAATATATTTCTGCTGCTAGCTCGCGACACCGATGCGAAATACACGAGAAAATTTCTCTCAGCTTCCGTCTATCATATATAATTTTCGTATCGTCACAGAGAGAGATAGCAATAATTCCACGAAACATTCCAAATCGTCGAGAAGCGAATAATACTTCGAGTGTTTGGGCGTGGGTGTAAGCGACAAAGCAGGATGTACACAAACTACACTACAGGAGAGTTATAATTAAACATCACGAGAATTACACGGCGTGTAAAACGATTGCAATGTTATTCGTATTTTGTTTTTATACCGATAATAATCACGCCGGCACTCGATATTGTTTAGATTGCGTAATTCCCATTGTCAATGCCGAATTATCAAAAATCAGTGAATGCAGTCAAATTTCTTGACAAAAGATAGCTCACCTCGAATTTTCTTGGTCGAGTTTAGTCCTACGACCACTCGTCCCGTTACCGTCTGACCTGGATAATAAGTACTCCATGGATTGTCGAAGACGATTCTCAGATCTTTTAAGCCCATTGTTTTTCCGCGGTTTTATACAGTCGCTTATGATTGTTCAGGGTCCTCAGAAAAAAAACATACGCCCTTAGCCGAAGCTGCAGTAGTATAATTGAGGAAAGAACCGCCCGAAGACTATCGTAAGATATACATACTTTCAACACTCTCTTTCGATCTTCCACAGCTAAACCGGGTGTCTTGAGTGGGGGAACTATTTTTTCGTTGGTTTTTTTTTTAATTTGTATATTTTACATTTTAATGGACGTAGACGTACTCGGCCGTCTGTGTCGAGACCAGCCGAGACTCTTCTTGTAACGTCGAGACGTTCGTAGTACTCTGGCTCCCCACCAGAGATCAACCGAATGAATCTACGCATGCTCGGTTGTGTCTCTCTTTCCCACTTCTTTAACCGCTCTACTATTTCGTTCCGCCATAAACGAACGTCACGGTATAAACGATGACGAATGACGATACGTCACGGATTAATGAGGAGGTCTCATCCTTGTCCAATGTCTATTTCATCCCCCATTTACTTTCGTAGAGTGTGAAAGCTCTACGAAAATTAATTATAAAATTGAATATAGTTTTTGATCCCGTATAAATGATATTCAGTTAAGATATACACGGGAAACTATCGAGATCAATTCTTGAAGCGGACAAAATTAAAAAATATAGATACGCTTTGATACGCCAGATAATGCACGACTATGCGGTCACTGTTCCAAGTAGTGACAGTTGATAAGGGTTCTTAACGTCGATGATAGCCAAAGCCATGCGCACACCCGTGGCGAGGTGAATCATCGTGCAGCCCCACGTATCTGCTGCATCCATAAAAAATAACAATAGTCATGGATATAAAACGTAATAGAGCTGTGCCGTTGACTCGTCATCCCTTCTTTTCCCCGTCGTGCTATACATGTGTACAAACCGACAATATGCAATCCGTTCTTTCCGAGGAAAAATACGAGATCTCGTTTCCCGATCGACCGTGCATGACCCACATAAAAGCTTGTATATCCCGCTATTGCGATTAATGCACTAGGTAGTTTCATAGAACGCGTGCAATTAGGTATATAGCGTGACTTTCATTTTTTTAAATGGTCCGCTCGCAATGCTTTTCGGTATCGTTCTGGAAATCTTGGCAGAAAACCCTCTGCACGTTTTTCCTCACCCCTTCGAAATTGGAATGGAAGGGTCGCGGGGGTGAAAGGTACAGAGAAAGAGAGCGGTAGGGATGATGACTCTTGACGCTTTCCAGGCGTATTGTAATATACACAGGGTAAAAGCTGTTGCGCGCAAACTCCGCGATGATGGTGCGGTGGTCTATTGATCCATTTCCGACGGTGGTGTTGCTGCTGCTGCTGCTGCTGCTAGTGGTGGTCTTCGGGGACATACTCATCGGTGCACGGTTGCACGCTGTAAATATACCGCCCCAAAAACTCTGTGGCCGTTGAACGGAGACAGCTCTGAAAAAAATTCGCGATATAATAGTGTCGCGTGTGATAAATAGCGGCCAACATGGTCGACGGTGTTTTAGAGGATGGGCCTCTCGTGGGTTCTGCGGTTTCCGGTGAGTAAAAGTTGAAAATATATTTTCAAGGAATATTATAACGTGTAGTTGTTCGGCCCTCTACGACGTACGAGAAACACCAGCTGGTACCTTCCGAGCCGAGACTTACCTGTCGCCAGAGAGGCTCTCACCCCACATCTGGGAAACCAGACCAACCCTTTCCACTAAAATTGCACATCACGGAAAATCGATCCCGAACGCTTTTCATTTTAAGAAAATTTCAACGAACCAGAGACTTTCTATGTATTTTTAATGAACCTAAAAGTCTCGACCGAATCCATATAAACTCGGCGAAGTATGATCTGATCCATTGAGTCCTCTGTCGGACGACCCTATAATTATCAACGAAATAGGTATCGCGTTGAATAATTTATAGTCTGCGACGTATTTCAGCATTTAACGATGTCATCTGGAGCCCTCAATTTTTGTTTAAGATCAATACATATCGATAAAAATAGAATACGATTAAATCTCGAAGAAATTCATCGACCCTCGATGCCTAAATTTGTACAACCCATACAATGAGAACATTATCTTAATTGGTCAGTTTATTTTCTTTCCATATTTCTTTTGTACCTACTGGTGAATACACACGGAAAAAGAACGATATAAAATGTCGACAAAAATCTCCAAACCCTAATCTCACAAGTATTTCAAAGTATCCAATAATTTCTGATGTTCGTGATCCAGCTCGATCATCCGGAACAAATGTTCCTCTCCGGGCCATAGATAGATATTTACCTACCTGTGAAAGATTTGTCGACTCTACCGATTGATATGATTTTTACTCAGTTTCAATCGCATACTCGATCCAAACGATAATTGGTTTTCAGATACAACAGCCTACGTGGTTGGAATATGCGTTGGTACACTGGGTGCTGCTTGCGTAACCGCGATGGCCTGGTGGCTATGTTTCTGCCGTCGTGACAACAGTAAACTTAGTATCGACAAGTCGTTGGCTTTTCGACCTCCTCATCGCAAGCCAACCGCTGTGAAAAATCCTGGTAGCACGAGTCATTATCTGAAAAAGAGTCCGAGTCCAACGGGTCCAGGCAAGAGTCCACCTGGCACAGCCGGACAGACCCCTAGTCCAACGGGTTCTCAGGGATCGCAACATTCGAATAATAATCCATCGTCGCAGCCAAGAACACCTTCGGGCTCAGGAACACTGATACAAATACCATCGAGTGAAGTAACACTGACGTTGGAGAATGAAAAGGACAAGGCCGAGCTTGAGACTAGCGAAAAATCCGAACGTGGTAGTCTCACCAACGACGTCAACAAGGATGGTCTCGGTCAATTGATGTTCAAGCTACGCTATCAAGCTGATCAGAACGCCCTGGTTGTTACAGTTGTCAAGTGCATCGGGCTACCTGCGAGAGGGCAACAGCATGCGACGAGCGATCCTTATGTCAAGCTTCAATTATTCCCAGACAAGCAGCACAGAGTAAAGACGAGAGTTCTCCGAAATACTCGCGATCCTGTCTACGACGAGGATTTCACATTCTTTGGAATTTCACCAAATCAGCTGCAGGTAAAAAAAAAATTCAATTATCGATGAGAGAGCAAAGAAAGGGATTGAGCAATATCTAAAAGACTATTTGGAATTTGGGAAAAATTTCAGAAAATCAGTCTCCACTTCGTGGTATTGAGCTTTGATAGGTATTCCCGTGACGACATGATCGGCGAAGTCATTTTCGATCTCGCCTCGGTTAACAATCTCGAGGACGCCGACAATCAGCAAATATCACTGTACCGTGAGATTTGTCCGAGATGTCTAAAGGTTTGATTCTCGAATAATCTTCGTTTGGCAAAGTTGCTCGATACTCCAGGATATTACAGCAGCAAAATTTCAGATTCAGTCCCAGGGAAGAGGTGAATTGTTGGTATCGCTCTGCTGGCAACCAGCTACAAATCGATTGACCGTCGTTGTCCTTAAAGCGAGAAACTTGCCGAAAATGGACGTTACTGGACTCGCGGATCCTTACGTAAAGATATATTTACTCTTCAATTCGCAACGTATCTCGAAGAAAAAGACTCACGTGAAGAAACGCACGCTCAGTCCAATTTTCAACGAATCGTTCATGTTCGAGATACCAAACGGTGCCGATGGTCTCGCAAACATAACTCTGGAATTTATGCTTCTCGATTGGGATCGCCTTACGAAGAACGAGGTAACGTTTTTTTTTCATCCTTTTCTTACCTTTTAGTACTTTTTACTAATGGCGAAATTGTGATTCACAGGTAATCGGACGATTGGAACTCGGTGGCGTTAAGTGTCAAGGGCCGGCGCTGAATCATTGGAACGAAGTATGCAGCTCGCCGCGACGACAGATCGCTTATTGGCACAAGTTGAAGGAGTAAGCCACGCTTCCCCCAACCCCATATTTCTTAACTTCCTCGGGATCGTTCTCGGTGATCCCTCGTAAAAAGAAAAAAGTAAGAAATCGACAAGAAAAACGAATCCCCTCGTGTCTGTATGTATATCCTGTCTCAAACCACCCGCATTCCCACACCCCATTACAAAGAGAGCCGCGAGGAGGGACGGAAAGTCCATTTTATAAAACGTAATCACTCGGTGTGCACACCAGGCTCGAAGAACAGAGGAAAAGAGGGAGATAAGAAACGATTTTACATTAATCTCTACCGTCAAGATGATCACAATCAGAAGTGGAAGAGACAAGCGACGTCTATATAAAATGCTTCTTGCAGAGTCAAACGATTAAAACACATTATTGTCTTATTCGTGATCCAAACTTCACAAAGAATAATCCAAAGCTTTCCTCGTTTGCCGACTCTCCCTCGAGTCATTCTATCATAATCTCCCGTTTTCGTGGGAGAATTGAAACAAAATCTTTCGTCATGATGTATGATATAATAAGAAAAAAAAACAATTCAAGCAAAAATACTGCGCGGCTCAACTCAAATGCTTAATCGGTATAAATATAGATGTAAAGTTTTTGCTGAACGAAAGAAAGAGTAATTTGACGAAATGATGCCGAAAAATAATAACGTTCCATTTTGGGCATTCGTGGTAAATACGAGGAAACGTTATTTCGAATTTGTCATACAATACTCGATGTGTGTCGTGATTCGTTTAGCGAGAAAACAACAAAGAAAAAAAAACACTTTCACAGGGCTTTGCAATCGTTCATGATTATCGTGATGATATTCGCGAAGTGAAATGAGATTGAGAGAGAGGGAGAGATCCGAATCACGTGTCGGTCTATCTCGGTGGTTGTACATATGTAATTGATGCCTGGTGTATGGAAAAGCTCTATTATCCATATTTATTGATTGAGATTTTAAACGTAGGGATGTGAATGCTGTAATTGACCGTACATTACCGGCATTAATCTCTAATTATATCTATCTTAATTGTGCAACGATGTGTCTCCCCCCCGTAGCTCAATGAAATCATATTACCTGATACACCATTTTAATATTTGCCAAGTCGTACAACACCAACGTACAAATGCTATTGTTATGGATTTTTTTTTATTGGTTTTATTTTGTCTCACACGCAAGTCAATAAAACAACGCAGGTAAACCATTGTCATGTAGCAATTGCACGAGAAATATTGTGGATAAAGAAGTTTCTATACGAAAAAAAAAGAAGAGAAAACAAGAAAAAAGGAGACGTGACCATTATTGACGAGAGAACGTCAATTACGACGTATCAAAGTGTAGTAACCAAAAATTTCGAACACAAAAACACGCATATATTATTAGACTCTCCAAAAGACTCTGATGAGTATAACGAGACGATTCGATTCACTCACCATCGGGAGTGAAAGGCAAAAAAAACATAGAAGGCGAAAGAATACCAATTTATCATTAGAAAATTCCAAAACGAAGAACAAAAATCAGTATGTAAACAAATATTTGCATATTTGTTTAGTTACTATAAAACATGTGGTTAATAATTAAGTTTTATCATAATCGCGTTATTATGTAAAACTCAATCATTACTCTATGAATAATTAACGAAATGACTATAATTAAGTCGTCGATAGCTCTAAAAAAAAAACAAGATTATGCTTTGTTTCTCGTTTTCACAGAGCCTGAACTCTTTTGTCGATCGAACGACAAAAAAACGTGAAATTCTACAGTGGAGGCTCCGAGTTCCGTGAATGCGAGAGATTTGCCGTGTATTATAATAATATTGTCTGTCGGGGGGTACGGAATGATAATGAAAGCATCGTCACACCGAATCGTAGATAAAGATCGACGAAGAAGTATAGCGTTAGAAGAAGAAAAATGGCAGATAAATCCTGCAGATATTAAAGTCTTAAAATAAACCGGTGTCGAATATCCGTTCGGTGCAATTTGTACGTTCTGCACAGCGAATCGAATTTTTTTCGAAACGGAGAAGATTGGAAGGAGTTGCGTATGGCGTGCTGTATGTGAACATATTTTGAGGCTGTGCGGTCAATAAAACACTGAAAAAAAACTGTAATTCAAGGGAATTCTCTCTTTACCAAAGACAATCGACCAAGTTTCAATTTTATTGTTTTGGAGGGTAAGATAAGCAACATATCGTTTCTCGTATAAAAATACTTTATTACATACGCCAACTACGTAGTACGGAGTATAAAAAACGGTTTCACGAGAGCGTATTTGTCAATCAGGGGAATGCAAATAGTAAAAACACGAGAAAAATAATAATAATACATATATATATATATACTTATATTCGTATAAGTATATATAATATAATAAAGTTGCGGATTGATTGTCCTTGTGTTCCTCACACCATATTTTTTGGCGCATCATTGCCAATAATAATTAAAATAACTTACATATTATGTGCATATATAGTTACAAACAAGTTAGCAACGACCCGAACCTGCTGTCGTTTTTTTGCACGATCCTTCGCAACCGCAGCTCTTTTAGTTCCATCGAACACCACGTATATATACATATATATATATTCATAGACGATAATAGAAAAAATAGTGTAGAATCTGAAGCAGATAGCAGTCAACACGATTTAAAAAAAAAGATAATCACATCTTTACGAACGTCACAGCTATCGCAACATGGTATACCATAATATTATAATGATTTGTTCAACACTGGCACAACTTTGTAGTCGCTTAAATAAGTCTTGTTAGTCTCGAAGCTCCAATTCGCATCGATCGATATTTCGACAATTTGGGGAAAGATCTTCCATCTTTTAAATATTCTTTCTTTGCTTTTTTCTAGGAAAAATCGCGAGTTATTCAAACTTACTTGGCAGGACAATTTTCGAGGGGGAATCTGTGTCGATAGTTCGATGTTCGATCATCATTTGTCAGACTCAATGAATATCGAAGTGCGATCAACCTCGGCGGATTTCTTTTTTGGATCGTTATATAACGAGACAAAAGTACATGAGAAGAGGCAGAGCCAAATTATCTACCTGTGTCGTTCTCGCCTCGACGAAAGATATGCCGATAACGGCCAGCGTGCCTCTCACGAGAGGCCAGATACCATTTGTGAAACCTAATAAGTAATAATAACGTAAATATTAATTACGATAAGCGATGCAGTAACGATCGAGCACTTGGGAATTTAAAATTGACCTACCGAGAATACCGAGGCTATAGATTAACAATAATTGACTTCCAATGCAGGCGAATGTCCCTTCGATAGTTCTTTCAGAGCCAGGCCATTTGTTCTTTCCCCATTTCGTTCCGTAAAAACTCGCGGCTGAATCGCCAACTCCAACGGTGAGAACGCCACTTAACAGTGGCAGCAATTCAAGATTACTGGTCGGCATCCAGAGGGGAAACGACAAACCACCGAGAAGATACAGAGGGGTGAGAGATATCAAGGCATCCTTGTCGTCGGCGAATGCCGAGAAACCTTGTTGCAGGACGTCCGATAGCGGTGGAATACGTAAGAATCTCATCAACTGAAATTAAATATTCGTCACATTGCAAATATTAATTAATTGCATATCTCTCGATTTTACCAAAATTTGCCAAAACTCGTTTTATTTGGTTTCTTCATACCTCGAACATTATAAACAATCCCATAACGACACCGCTGGCAAGATAAAGCAACGTCGTCTGCCATATAAGACCCGGAATATAGACAAGTATCGCCAAGATATGAAAGTTTTTTCGTGAGATTGTTGTCGCACGTGCGTCTGACAAAATCTGATATGCTAGTACACCAATCCCCACCAGGAAACAGAGCATCCAATACAAGACCAACGTGATCTAGAATAATCGAAAAGAATTAACAGCATAATATTTGTCAGAAATATGTGTATTACGTGAACTATTAATATTACCGAATCTCACCCTTGTAAAGTTACTAAAAACGTAAACGATAATCCAGATCAATGGGCTTCTATCCAGCAGTATGTGAAGAGAGGGTACAACGAGTAGCGCGAGTGTTCCAATAGTCAGTAGATAAAAGTTTGTCGGGGAACGCAACTTTGGAAAAAGTTGGCATAACAAACAATTGAATCCGACGTAGAGAACACCCACCTAACATACGATATAATATAGAAAACAATTTTCATACAGGTGTAATTTATGCTAGAAAAGGAACACTACTCACTTGGAGTATCGTGGTAGCGATATCGTCATCATGGATAGGTGGCAAATGATACCTGAGAGGTAGATTAGTAACGGCTGATAGTGCAAACAATATAATGCCGTGCATGACCGCGGTAGCTTCGCCGATTGTAAAACAACCAGGAAAATAAGACATTGTTTGGAGAACACCCCAAGTGCTCATTGTACCAACGCCCAAGCCCCAGGATACACTTGTCAGCAGTCCTGCGCTTCATTAATCGCAATGTATAGTCCCCGCAAAAACACAAAGGTTTTTGTTATGAGGAAAAAACGAAGTACATGCAAAATTCTCGGAACGGGAGAAACTCGAGCCTGATGAAAGGCAAATTGTGTATGGATATACCTTTGTTTGCCCATAGTAGGAAGAGCGCCGAAGATATACCGGATGGTAGGAAATACAAAATTTGAAAATCCCTCACGTCCGTTTTAACGCTCAAAAGACAAAGTCGCGCATACATGCATAGACAGCTTATGACGAGACCTATGCCAGTAATGCCTACGACCAGACATATTTCCGAATAACTGTTATCTTCCCTGAGGATAGTTGCTGCGGCGCAAAGACCCATCAGAGGTCCCAGCCATAGCCCCGAATTCGCTTTTTCTCTGAAAATTCAATGAGCCGCATCGCTTAATTTCTGATAAATTTAATAATTTTGACGATTGCTCGAAAATGAACGTCATAAAAATAAAAATTTGACAAAGATTTTGTTGAACAATTGCCAAATGCTACGAGTCAACACAGTGTTGATTATAAAAAAAGATCGCTACCGACTGCCGATCATCGACTTTTTCCTCGGCACAAAAGAACCCATTTTTTAAGGTTATGACAGCTTTAAATACACGTAAGACGTTTGAATATAATTATTATAATTTTACCGATGTTTTATGCCACTCGATTCCACACTTTTCAATATCTTCTCCTCGCAAATATCGTACAACGTCGTGATCAACTCCATTTTTTTCGCCAACGGGAAAAATCCGTTTACACTGACAATCCGTAAATCCCCCTTCCACTAAAAAAAAAAAGCGATCGCGCGCCTACTCCGCACGTATATAGTGGTAGAGAGATAGAACGAGGACAATTGTGAATTCTCGTTTATCCTCATACTCTACCGTATAATCTCCCGTAGCACTCGTGTTCGCCCCACAGTTGAGAGAATGATTTATTTCCGATATTGCTTTACATTTTCTTCAACAGCGAAGAATCCCATATTGGTTATTATTCTTGGCTACTATTTACCCTCGGAAATACCGACGAGTCATAAGAAATTTTCCCTTCCGACAGCATGACGAAGAAAATCTTTTTTTTCAATAACATCGCACAAGAAACAAAGAATATTGTGGCAATAAAAGATTTGGCTGCGATATTCGGTTTTTTAACATGTTTACTATGAAACAACATTGATTTGCGTAAACCAGTTTCCGGACTATATAGATATATGTAACCAGTTAACAGCATATTTAAATATATATTTCTCATCGGTAGCAGCTGTATGAGCCGCAGTTCTGCATAAGTCAGAAGAAATATATGCGAAAATGAGGAAACTCGCGTAGTTACGAATTGTTAAAATAAACACAAAACTAAAGGTAGTCTCGCGATAATATACCAAAAGGAATGGATTAAAGGAAACTACCGACGTGTAGACATACAATAGTATGCGCATGCGCATATAAAAAAAAAATTATGTGCCAACGAATTTTGTAAAACAAACGGAGAATCGACTATATACGCATAAAGCTTACAAAAAAAATAGGATCTCCGACATCCAAGGCCGTTTTGCATACGTATCAAGTATCGCGCGATATCGCGTTACATAGTTTCGTCATTTCGTGCGAATTGTTTATAGCTTTAATAAATTTACTGCACGCATGCGAGTCAATATAAGCGATCAGGCCGTTAGTTGACGAATCTTCAGAAAGTATGCTCGTGTTGCTACTCCGTATCTGCAGGATCTCTCGTCCTAATTGTTTCCCATATTCAACGCTACACACATCAAGTAACATCCATGATATATATCAAGATTTTTTAAGCACTCTGAGCTTTTATGAATGCAATCAAGCCGTTCGTCGACGAGTCGTGACTGCTGATTTTTTCGTTGTTATTGAGTTCTGGCTCGATCGCCTTTGCCAATTGTTTCCCCAATTCCACACTGAAGATGAAAATAATTGTTTTTTCTTGAACGGTTCAACAGAGGAAAAAATAGTTAAGATTGAAGGAAGAAGAAATAAAATTTAACTCACCCCCATTGATCGAACGAATTAATGTCCCACATGACTCCCTGTACGAAGATTTTGTGCTCGTACATTGCTGAAACGTAATGTACATAAAATTACATCCATATCTATTTTCAACGTTTTTCTTTCCGATAACTCACCAATGAGAGCACCAAGAGTGAAAGGTGTTACTTCCTTGACAAGGATACTATTGGTCGGTCTATTGCCCTCGAAAACCTTGTGAGGCAGTAGCTGTTTAACCTGATCAGGGCTCAGACCCGATTTTTCTAACTCGTCCTTTGCCTGTGCAGGGCTCTTTCCCTTCATAAGCGCTTCGGTTTGAGCAAGGAAATTCGCGAGCAAAATTTTATGATGGAGAGTCCCTTGGACCTATGAAAGAGAATAATCGCATTAGAATCGTCGGATAATTTCTTAGAGCTATGAGATCGCTGGTACACCTTATTATGCGAAACTGCAGGAGCGATAAAGTCCCCTGGAATCAATCTTGTGCCTTGGTGTATCAATTGGTAAAAGGCGTGTTGACCATTAGTTCCCGGTTCTCCCCATACGATAGGACCTTACAAATGGTAGGAAATTTATCTTTACTTGGTTACTTTTTGCTTTCAATACCGTCCAGAATTTCATTCAATTTGTTAACTCACCGGTCGAATAATCGACTGTCGCGCCAGAACGAGTTACGTATTTTCCATTACTCTCCATATCACCTTGCTGGAAGTATGCGGCGAAACGGTGCAAATATTGGTCGTATGGAAGTAAAGCGTGAGTCTCGGCTTTGAAGAAATTGTGATACCAGATGCCGAGAATAGCGAGGATGACCGGCGCCTTGTTGGATAAATACAGAATTTATTCTTCACGAAAAATATTCAAGCCCAGTGCAAAAAAAGGATTCATCGAGTTGATTGATCGTACTTACGTTCTTTTCTAGCGGGGCAGTACGGAAATGTTGATCCATGAAATGAGCTCCGTTCAATAATTTTTCAAAATTATCGAAACCAACGGACAAACAGATCGAAAGGCCAATGGCCGACCACAGGGAATAACGTCCACCTACCCAGTCCCAAAAGCCGAACATGTTCTTCTCGTCAATGCCGAATTCTTTGACTTTTGGCGTGTTTGTCGATAACGCAACAAAGTGTTTTGCTACAGCGGCGTCCTAAGAACCATTGTTTAAGAATTGTTTCGTCAATTCATAATATTTTTATGCTGCAAATTAGACGACTAAACACGTGTTTTTGCTTACACTTTTCAAGTGCTCCAAGAGCCATAGCTTAGCGGATGTTGCATTGGTTATAGTTTCCTGCGTCGTGAATGTTTTCGAGGCTATTATGAAAAGTGCCGTTTCTGGATTGAGTTTCTTGAGGGTTTCTGCAATGTGAGTACCATCGATATTGCTGACGAAATGTACTCGTGGACCAACGTGATAAGGCTTTAGAGCTTCGGTCACCATCAGAGGTCCCTAAAATAATAAGTTTCCTAATCAAATGTAATTCGTAACAGACATAAATAGTTTTATCGAAATTTGAAAGAAATTGCCATTAGCTTACTAGATCCGAGCCACCAATGCCGATATTGACAACGTCTTCGATCGGTTTACCGGTATGACCTTTCCATTCTTTCGTTATCACCTAGATGGAAAAATAATAAGAATCAGAGATGCTTCGAACAATGAATAATTTAGATACATAATTTTATTTTATCTTATATATGTACCTGATTGCTAAATTCTTTCATGTGCTGAAGAACTGCATTGACATCGGGCATCACATCTTTGCCATCGACTAGAATAGGAGTATTCGTTCTGTTGCGTAAAGCTGTATGAAGCACCGCCCGATTTTCAGTGAAATTTATCTTCTCCCCGGAAAACATGGCATCTCTGGCTTGTTCAATTTTTCTTGCTCGAGCCTGTGACCAAAGCGATCGAGTAAGAAATTGATGGGATAATGTAATGATGCGATGACATATAGAATATAATTTCCATCGTATAATTGTTGATATTCGGAAAAAATTGGAAATTTTGAATTTCCCAAATTTGGGATATTTCAGGAATAACAAATTATTTAAATTCATATGGAAAAGAACAATTGTACTTCATCGAGAATCAAGAACGTGCTATTTACTGAACAGTTAAATGTTAAGAAAATTGGTACTTAAAAAATTGTACATGAAATTATTTGCTTTCATAAGCATTTTGTGTGTGATTTATTGCGTCTAATATACACACCAGCTCAAGCAAGAGGGCAAGTGCTTTATCATCAATGCGATTTTTGGAGTAATCCAGTAGAATTGGTCCATCATGAGGAGTGCTTAGGGTCAAGCTGTAAAATAAGTAAAATTCCAAAAACGATTGTTTTTATACACGAACGTATATAATACCATTGAAATAAATTAAATGGACAGCCACAATAAGGATATCATACGATATCGGAAGGGATCGCTGATGAATCGGATGTAACTGGTATGATGAAATTATTGGGTTATTGGTGCCATTCTCTTTAGTGTAGTAAACAGGTACGCTAAATGTCATGTGAATTTGGTTTTTTGAATAGTATAGTTTCGCTAAACATATTCCGTGCGCCGACGAATCGGCATCGGCAAAGGTCATGCGAAGGTCACGCGTCATGGATAAGTCAACGAAACGCACCTCAACTTTTCGAATCGATCGGGATTCTGTTGAAACAAATTGGCTATGTTAATTTCTCTTCCGTTGCTGTCAAAGTATCCTTGCAACTGGACCCAAGCCGCTTCTCCGGTCAACTTTCCTTTCGTATCCATTTTTCAAACAGTTCTTTTTTAAATATAAAGATCTGAACGTACCCGACGATAAAATTCAAATCTCTTTTACGAAACTCTACCACAAAGCACCTAGGTCTGACCGGCTGCCCTTCAAGCTGCCGAATGATAAGTAAACGTGATGGTTTGCTGGTTTGTACGGTTTGTACTATGTCGCTTGCGACCACTAATAATGTAGTGCTAGAAGACATCCAACTAGGTAACTATTTTGCGTCATACACAAGAATTTGTCACTGGTATTACCCGTGGGGAACGAAATACACTGGATTATGTCCCAAAAAGATTACGTGCAAGGGGCGGAAGGAGGGGTAATGTGAACCAACCGGTGTCTCAGTGGGGCAATAAGAATCGTGTTGCCATTATTAGCCGCTAGAGCGCTGAATCATATTGGTATTGCTCGAATGTCTTAACTAAAGATGGCAGCACGGCAGTACTGAACTTGGAAATTGTTCATAATCCTGTTCGGATGCACGATTTTGTGGTTACGTTGATCTCATCTTGATTTGTTTATTCCAACTAATAATTGTGTATACTAATTGACGAACGATATTCTTATTTGTGTGAATCTACCGTCGCATCGATTTTCACAAAAAAATGGTAAGACCGCAGACTGTATATACATTTTCAGGGTCATTCGACCGAAGAGTAGCATGTTTTGTTTACCTCTCCCCCCTCAAATATTTACTCGAAAAACCCGACTTTAGATTATCCGATGTTTATTCTGAATCACAAGGTGGCAATCAAAATTTCGCAAGCACCCTTACCTTTCACACATTTTTTTCCAAACGCAATTGACGTACCATGGTATTTTCTGCATTATAACCTCTACTACCCACTAACTTATAATCTCTGATAATTCCTGATTATTTTATCGCCGAATGTTACAATTTTATAGTCTCACACGATACTACTGGTCCAGCTGGGTAACAGGCCCGAAACAAGAACATATTCTGACTATGAAAGCGTCAACGAGTGTATGGAAGGTAAGCAATAATGAAAGAAAAATTAGAAAAATAAATTAACGACCGCTTTGTTTTTCTTATTACGTAGGAGTGTGCAAAATGTACGAAGAACACTTGAAAAGGAGAAATCCTAATACACCTACTATTACATATGACATTAGTCAGTTATTCGACTTTGTGGACGAACTCACCGATCTCTCTTGCCTTGTATATCAAAAGTCTACCAACACATACGCGCCCTACAACAAAGATTGGATTAAGGAGAAAATATATGTCCTGCTACGTCGAGCTGCAGGTCACAGTGAATGAAAGGAAAATAAAGAAAACTTGTACCTAGGACATAACATTTTCATGTATAAGATAAAACGATAATACTTCAAATATCACTTCATGGCTATTGTTTATAAGTATGAATAAAGACTAATTAAGATATACGTTTGCTAAAAATTTCTTTTTAAAATAATGATCATCAAGTTCCATGATTTTTAATTACTCAATTTTACGCGACTAAATTTTTCTGTTATGAAAGTAAGGACGAGAGATGTGAATTTTAGTAAAGCAAAACTAGTGGAATTGTATATGCTCGATCGTGGGAGTCTCCGTGTGCCATTATTCGCGAGGTCTCCAGGTTAATCGTTTAACTCGTACGTAAATTCGTCGTAACGTAACCCCATACAGTTGGATTTATCAAAGTTCTAAGAAGAAATGAAATGATATCCGCTCGTATTTCGGCTATCTTTCTCGAACGGTTATCTTACTGTCGTACACGTACGGTCGTTTGTCAAACGACTAACGACAAATTGTGCGACAATGTTGTTTTGTCGAAAATGAATTCATTATTGCGTCACACAACAAGCCTATTTCTGAAAAGAAAAACGCGTGTTCCGTCTGCCAAGCGAGTTCAGCGCGTGCAAGGTGACATTTGACACTCAGATGTGCCACTGAACGACCGTTTTATATATAGGGTTTAAGAAAAAATGCTGCTTTACATTCTTGTCAAATGTACGATTGCTCGGTATAATTGATTCGTTGAACAATGCGTGTTTAATCAATCGTTATATATATATTTTATAAATGACGCATCATGGACGATGTGTCCTTTTATTGTGTTGAAATGAAGTATGATTGCGCCACTACTAACATATATACATATACCACCATTCTAATGACGATCGGTAATTGGTAAAAATTGCGGAACCGATAGAGAACATAAGTTGTCTATTATAATGGTTTACGAGGCATCAAATATTATAGCGAACAAACTTCCGCTGCAAAATGTATATAGATGGTATAGATGCATACAAATATTCGGTCGAGTTACGTAAACGCCAAGTTTGCTAGTTGCGTAGGCGGGGGATGAAAGAGTTTCGTCTAGGCGGCTAGTCGCTGAGTCTCTCCGCGCGATGTTTTCAGATAAGCCTCGACCGTCGCTCGTGGACGATTAGAGACAGTCGCACTGAACGCGTGTATTGCTAACTCAGCGCGCGGCTACGAAAAACATTATATTTTTGTGGCACGTTCGCACGATAAACCCCCGTCTCGATTGTCGCCTCCTTCACGAGTCCATGCGCGACGTGCGTTATACGGTTTTTTATTGTTCTTCTTTGTTTTCTGCTGTCCCTGCTATACTATCGTTCGGTTACACATTTTACGTTTAGTCGGTAAAAGCCGCGCGAATAATCGCCATATAACAAAGCCGGCCTCGGGCGACTGATCGCAACGTTTTATTTTTTTTGTTCATCATTTCTCGTTTGTCTGAAATTTTCAATTGTCACAAGTATTAAAACAACGTATGTATACGAAAATAATAATAATAATAATACGCATTCCGCTGTCACACCGCGCGTGAGGAAAGTGATCATCAATTATATACCATAGGAGAGGCGGAGTTACGGCATCGAAACGGAAAAAATTGCAACGTGCGCTGCAAACGCTGTCACGAGGGAATCGGACCGTGTGTGGACTCGTGTGTGTGCATGTGTTACCATTAGCGTGATATCATTCTGGTTTATTCCGCAAAGTGTCAAGGTATTCCTTGAAAATTGGCTTTTAAACAATAACGGAATGTCGGGAAACCTGTTTGCTGATGTCGACCCATTCAGCGAGACTCCAATGCAGTCCGAATCTATCGAAGGTAAGATTGTCATTGAGAAAATTAACAACAGCTGACCGTATAAATATGTCCGTGCCGTAGGTTAAAGACGTGATATATATATATATATATATATAATATACGTTTATTTTATTGCACTTGATTGCATTCGAATTGTCTCTCGTTGATCAGAATCAATTTATCAATTAGCCAGAGAAATGCTACCAAGAATTATCAGTCGCACGACAATGTCTGTACTTAGATAAGTTCTATTTATAGTTGTTTATGATATGATATGAAAATATAAAAATTGTATGTTAAAAATGATATCAAACGTGCCATTGTATTCGCAATGGTATGTTAAATTACCACTGTCAGAGAAATATTGTGTTAATTTCAAGGAATTTTCATATGCGATATTGTGACAAAAAAAACCTATTTGGTAGAAGAAATTAATTAATTCTATTAAATTTCGAATTTAATCTGTAAATTCTGAAATTATTGAGATTCTCCTTTTCACGATTAAAAAATCATAACACACTTCTAACGAGAATAATTCTGAATTCTTTTTTGAAAGTATATCATCCGAGTGTAAATATCACATATCGCCTTATGTCTTTATTTTCGATTCATTTAAGCATTGACTCATTTTTAAATATCATATGTCTTTGAAAAAATCTAAAAGATAAACAAGTCTGATTAGAATTTCAATGACAATTTATGCCTATCCCAAATAAGTTGACGAATGACCGTGCATAAATTTGATTCAATTAGCTTATCAATGTATTATTCATGTAGAAAAAAAAAATGTGTATCGAATTAACTTCCTGCTCTACGAAAAATTATTTGAATAAAATCGTTGAATGATTTGAAATGAGAATTTGGTTTCGTCCATGAAGCGTATCAGAAGCAAAAGTTAATATACTCGCTGTACTATAGACACTGCACCAATTCGTCATGTGCCCGCTCCAGAAATACATCATGGGTTCATAGTCCTTCTGATTAACATTTGCCATCGTTTCTTGAACATCGCCTATCCCTCTAGAGCTTTTATTCAATCAACAGCGATGTAAAGGCCAAATCAGTCTTACATATGCATGACCTTCTGTTGCATATATTTAAAACCACGAGATTCACACGAATTCTTTGAACTTTGTAATTATAATTTCGTTTTTGTCCACATTCCTTATTATCTCGCAGATATCAAAGGTGCCTTGGCGGAGGAAAATGGTATCGAGGCTATCGAAGAAGAGTCCAACGAATTGCCTTACGCCGAGCCCCTTACCCCAGAGGAGATACGTTGGTTTTACAAAGATGGGGTGCACAAGAGATGGGTCGAATTTTGCGGATACGATAGTCTGAGAATAGAAAATGTCTGGCAGCGAAGAGAAGCTTCGTCCAAGGAAAGCGAGACGAGTGAAAATCCTTTGCCAGTCGAGAGAGTTGTGGTCAGAGGTGGAATGTACGATGTCGAATTGGACAATATGCGATGCGTTTCTATATATTGGCCAGGTATGCGATTGCGAATTTGCGAATAAGAAAAAATATATAATACATTCAGACAAGTGCTAAGATTTGTCTCTTTTCTATATGTTTTGTCATATATATATCCGCAATAGCCTGGAACACATTCCAAACGCAGTATTGCAATATCGGTTTTCCGCCCTTTGAATGTATTTTGAAATACTCGAGAGTCGCACGAGTACCGTACAGCTGGGAAATGATACATTAGACACTGCGCTTCCTGAGTTTATAGCTTGCTTTCCGTGAACACAAACACACGCACCCATATACGTGCGCATGCAGATGTATTTACGTACATAGATATGTCTTACTTCATCTCGCACACTATTATAGAGATTACTGTGTCCTTGAGTTTATTATAGCCAATTTCCTTTAGACACATTCACCACTGGCTCCGCCGGCACTGCAGAACAAATATATTCTATAACGAAACACTCGAAACCTGTCTCTCTTTCATTGCTTTTCTCGAATTACATCGTATCTTACCACAAATTGCTGTAAATTCTTATAAAAATAATTTTTCATATCCGTTTGATATTTTAAATGGCAAAATGTGTGTTTCATTCAAGACGAAGAGTGGGAAATAATGCGAGGGATGTGGTACTACGACGGTAGCTGGATACCTCTCGAGACCGAAGATGCCAAAGCAATCGAGGAGGTGCATCTTCGATTGTTCGAAAGACCGAGCCATACACCACCGAGTACGACTCCGGAAGAGCAACCTACGCCTCCGCAGTCATCGACAGGTATGTCACATTTTATCTTCTCTTTTGTAAATTTTAATCAATCGTATACTCGATATTATCGATAGTATGCACAACAGACATTATATTTGTGTTTGTCTCTTCTTTTTCACCGATTTAGTACTCCACACGCAACACTTTCCCGAGTTTCATGTCGATTGGCATGCCATCAATGATGTTACTCGTTATAGCGAATACACGCATAGTAAATTAATGCGAAGCGTTACGTCTAAACTAGGCTTTACAAAAAGTACGTATGCATTTGCGTTTTACAATTGAATGGTAACGATGGGACATATTTTCTCGCACGTGTCGTCAACAACAATTAATACGCCAATCGGTGATATGAATCATTGTAAATATATATTTACAGGGACTACACATATGTATGTATACATTTTTTTTCTTCTGTTACATAGCAACAGGCTACCGTCTGAAACGTGGCTACATAGCTCGAGCCACTATCGATGATAAGCCTCACGATATCGATCACTTAGTGTTCGTTGTTCACGGAATTGGTCAAAAAGGAGATACGGGGAAAATCATACGTAATACAACATCGTGTGTGTCCTTATCTTAGCATGACATTTTCCCAAAGGCAATTGAACGTAATTTTTTTTGGTTAATATATTAAGAAATTTAAGAAAAAAAAAAGACAATGTTATTGATAAAGAGCCACTCGAACACGTGTTACAAAGTACTCAACTTTGCAAAAGCCCTCCGATATATGATACTTATTGCCTTTGAGAATTCCTAGACCGTAATCTATCGCATCGAGATTTACTCAATCCTTTCGTTTTGTCTCATTCTTACGATTATCAGGTTTAGAGAATGCGTCGGATGGTTGGAGAGAAAATATTTTCCAAACTCGAAACATCGAGTTGAATTCTTTCCGGTCGAATGGAGATCGTCGTTGAAGCTCGACGGTGGTAAGACGAGACTATAGGTCATGAATCATTATTTGTACATAGATTATAAAAATAAATTCTATATAGAGTCTAACCCCGTTTCAGATATCGTCGATGCCATAACGCCTTACAGCGTGCCCGGAATTCGTCAATTATTGAATACATCGGCGATGGATATTCTTTATTACACGAGTCCTCTTTACGGCGGTGAGGTTCGAGCTGGTTTGCAAAAAAAATTGAACAGTTTGTACTTCATGTTCGCTAGTCGTCATCCCGGCTGGACGGGTAAAGTTTCGATTTTGGCGCATTCACTCGGTTGCGTTATAGTTTATGATATCGTCACGGGCTGGATGGGACCGGACACGAGACCACCGTCTCCGGTCGCACCGGACATTACCGAGGAAGGCCTTCAATTCACCGTACGTTCTGAAATAATACCACGAATAATACCTCTTCGGCAAACGACAGAGACACGCAACGATTTTCCTCTTTTTTCCTTTTTTCTTTCTTTTTTTACCAGATCGAGAACTTATTTTGCTTGGGTTCACCGCTGTCGGTATTTCTGGCATTGCGTACACGTACACCAACGACCGGACTCGACGTTATGCCGCAAGGTCTTTGCAAGAGATTTTACAATATATTTCACTGGTCCGATCCGGTTGCGTATAGAATGGAACCTTTGCTCGAACGCGACTACAGCAAGATCGATCCGGTACTTATATTGCCATACGGAGGTGCCGAAGCCCCACCGAACGAACAACCACCGTCATCGCTCAGTACTATCGAACAAGGAATTTCTGCTCCTGGTAAGAGAAATTAACCAGTTTGAAATCCAGTATCTAAGATTGTCATGTCTTCACCTTATTATATCGTTATTTCATAGACAACGAGGAGGTAGAACGAGATGAGAGTCCTGGTGATACGCCTAATCGTAACGTTGACAAAGGTTGGAGTCTTTGGGGTCTCGTCAGAGCTGGGTGGGCCACCAAAGAGGGTGCTTCCTCGCCAACACCAGACACGAGTCCACTCCGTCCGGATCAAGGTACGTTCGATTTGTTTAATCCTACATCTCGGGAATTCATTTTTTTACGCCAGGTTAAACGTACGTAGGGTTAAAAGGCGCTAAATTTACGGAACGTGCCGTCCTTGTGTAACTAAATTCGTCTCGTTTTGCAGAATTGGTGCAACGTTTGGATTACGTACTTCGCGCAGGTGGTCTGGGACGCAATTATTTGTATACCGTAACCGCTCATACGGCATACTGGAACAATTACGACGTGGCCTATTTCGTGCTTACGCGACTCTTTCCCACACTAGAGACTTGATGTTGGCCTGTTTTACATATTGACGCTGATCCCTATTGGATTACGCCACGGTATTACTAGTCCATCGTGAATCTTTTGAGGTCTCTGAGCTTCGAGAACACGGGCATGCTGCCACAAACCATAGAAGAAAAAAAAAGAAAATACTAAGACGAGAAAAAAAGCAAACAATCTGTGATAACGGTAAAACGATACAATAACGTAACAAGTACTATATAGGTGAAAATCATTTTGCATATTTTTTCTTCATATTTTACGAGTGAAACAAAACATTGTTATTAATAACGGGAGGAAGTTCACGCGATCTACGTAAAAATCCGTTGTATATTTTTTATATTACAAAAATGCTGGAGCTTCTTCGATTACGCTGGGCGAGACTATGTTTTTTTTTAATTCTCCTGCGATTCGTCCGACTAACAGAGTCTCGTGTGCGTGTGTATTTTTATTTGTTTGTTTTCATTAATATTGCCAGTTTATCGATATAGCATACAGATTATATCGTATAAAATATTGATCATTCAATTGTAAATAAATTTTTCAAAGTTCCGGCTGCAATCGGGATCGCGTTATTAAGAATTTTGTTTATCATCGAATCGCATTTTTTTATCTATGCGACGTGTCTTTTATTCATTCTCTCATTGTACGATCGTTACGATCAATAAAAAATCGAAAAATGAATCTAACATGAGTTACGAGCGAAACTAGCACTTTAGATAACGAAAATATTTAACGCGTAGTTAACAAAGTCTGATCGAGCTGTGAAAGACCTTTTCGCGTCCATGTACATCAGCATAACTATAGCGCGAAGTGGTAACGAGAAAAACAATTATATCGAGCAGTTTCATTGAGTGCGCGAAAGTCGTCCAGAAAACTGAAAGTTTAACGATAAACGAAACTAGCCTCGCATCCCTGCCTGATTGCTAAAATTGTGGACCGACCAATTGCCATTATGTGGAAAAAGAAAAAAAATTGAGAAACAAATTAACCATTACCAGCAATCGTAAAGACTAGAATTTAATCTCTTTTAGAAAATAAAAACATTTTCATATCTCTACATCTTTACTACTTTACTATTGTGAAAACGATCTTGCCAATCTTCATTAGAAATTCTATATCGTCCTAAAAACTGTTTTGTAGAGCGACAATAATCCTAAATATTCCAACATTTATGTATTAGTTTTTATCGGAGAGAAAATGAATTTTGAGTCGCGTAGCTAGTATTATCAAGCTTGACGATAAGTCCAACTGCTCTTTACCAATTAACTACTTATCAATAAAACATGTCGAGCCTACATATACATATAAATTATCGAAAAAAAGACTATTCACCTATTTGATATACAAATTGTGTAAAAAGTTGGGAAAACTCGAAGGCGAGGCTAGAATATGTAACAATGATCATTAATGCATCACTGCGGCGGTTCGATTCATAACATTTGCAACCTGTAAATCATATCAGATAAAATAACAGGGGAGATGCAGGTCGGGCGATCTCGCATTTTTTTATTATGTTTTATTTTTTTTTTCGATCAACGTTTATATTTCACGTGCGAATAATTTCAGAAATTTTCAAGATGCAAACCACGATAACTTGTTCATGTGTATATATATATATATATCGCAATATATATATATCGTGACCGTTGATTAGTAATCGCACATGTAATATTAACATAAACAACAGTTTTAAGAAATAATACGATATTTATCGTACTCTGTAATATTTACGAGAAAAATATCCTCATTTTTGTAAATTTTATTAAATACTAAACGAAATAGATTGTACGTGATGAAAGATCGATATTGTAACGAAGCAAAAAGTATATACTATCTGCATTTTTCTCTGCAGTTTAAATACAAAGTTGTTATATGAAATGTATCGTGTTGCATGCTTGATTGATTTTATCCTGCCCGCAACCTTGGCCTCTTGCGGACAATCGAAATGCGCGAATACCGGCGTTCCACACAACGTAACATCGCGGTCTGATCTATCTTGTCCCGCTATGCGGGTAAGAGATAGAGGAATGAAACAGTTTTACGTGATTTTCGGGTAGTTTTATGTGTAGCGTTTGCCCATAAAGATTTTGAGAGATGACTTTTTTTGTTCGATCTCGGGGAAAAAAAATCGGGATGTCTTGCGATACATAAATCTAAATAATAAATAAATAATAAACTAAACCGCGATATTCGTTGGCATACTTATGTGTCCTGTGTGTGTGTGAGTGTGCGTGTCAATTTTCTGTAGCATCGGCGGCCGGGCGGCACCGCATCACATTTCGTCAATGCGTTTCTACCGCTCGACGCATGGCGCACGTCACGAAATTGTACTTGATTGTACCTCTCGTTACAAAGGTTATAATCGCATTTGTTAACGGTGTTCCCCTTTTGTGAGTGTATCTTGTGACGTTCACAAAAAATCATGACACGCAACCGAAAGAACATGTTTTTAAACCCAATTAGTCTTCGGTAATAAAACAGCTCAGTAACCGATAATCTCTCAGTTCATTTTCGTCCTAAGTTTGACGGTCGTTCGCTACTTATGTTCTCCGAACTGAAGGATTGATAAACTTCGATACATTATCTGGGTCAGGGAAAAAAGAGCGCGTAGAATTGATTATTTTATGATTTTGTCAATCTCTTCAATACATTCAAATATTGAACCCCTGCAGGTGAGTGATTTTCGAAATATTAAATTAGGTACAGTGGAGTGTGTGTAAATTTTGAAATAATGTTAAGATCATTTTTGAAAAATATAGCTAAAGGCACTGCTAGTTTAACATGGCAGGCATAAAGAAAATAACTTCTATAATGCTTTGTCACAATAATTCCCAAGTTGGCGATTAGATGTAGAAAAAAATAAGTCGTTGGTACCATGACCAGCGTATGCATAACCTCAAAAAAAAGAATACACCATAGTTGAATAAGCGACTATTCCGAAAAAATATTTGCCAATCGAATATTTAGAAGTTGCTTCGACATTTGTTAACGGCCGTTGTATTTTTCATTTTGTCTAAGCCCTTCCAATGTTTAAAAATTTCACAGTACATTTTTTGACTGACCCGTGCTGTCCTAAAATCGCTAATTCCGTTACATAAAATTTCCAATTTATTTGACCGATTATTGGTGTTTTATGACACCTTCACGATAACTTAACGATTCCCTTAACGATTCACTCACCGATTCACCTTAACGATTCCTCGAGACGTGCAATTTTCACAGCACACTAATTTTTTCTCACACTTTGCTTCTTTGTTTTTAGATATATAAATGATTTTTCTTATCACTTTTGTTTCTAGAAACATGAACAATTTGCACAATTCGTCTTTGATCGCCGTTGCAGTCGGTGCGACGATCGGTGTAATCGGTGCTGCTACCATGATTATTTATCAGAAAATTGTCGAACAGAGACAACAATCAATGATGAACGATTATGTGGAAAACGTGGATAGAAGATTTGCCGAATTGGAGGCTGAATTGCAGAGCGTTAGGTATGTTTTTAACCGACAAGGTTTGTGCTCTAATAACATCTGCAAATCGTCGATTTCTATAGGAATCAACAGAAAAATAGGAGAGCCAGAGCAATAGCTCGCAAACGAGTCACTTCGGTTAATAGTTTGGGCATGAGTGAAGGAGCAGAAACTGACGTAGATGCCATTTCTATCGCTGGAACGGAAACTGCGGATGATGAATTTTATGATTGCTCTGATGAAGAATTCGGCGGTGAAGATACAGAAAATGGGTTGGTTTCTTTTTTTTTATAGGAAATGAATTTTTACTAGCATATGTCCCAATAATCCTGCACAGTGCAGTGCAAGGACTCTGGACACTTTTAAACAATTTCATGGTGAATCGCCATAAAGTTGGTGGAGAGAAACGGTACTTTCGAACGTCGATGAAATATACACTTCAGTATTCATCAAAGATAACTTATAAATTAGGTATTTTTCGATACAAAAACGGTTCAAAAGTGATTTTTAATCTGCGACGTGATATCAGTTTTTTGATATGGTATTGATAATAAATATCAGTTGGTTCGATCAAGAAGACATTTTCGCCAAAAACTGATATTCGTATTATCGCACTTGTATCTAACATTATATGAGTCAGAAAGCATTTGATCATGAATTAAGATAAAACCGTTTTTTGTACGACAAAAGTAATTAATTTAGCAGTAATGTCCTAATGAAAGGTGTTTATTATTACTCGTGTGTGCAAAGCTACCGATTCTGTCCACCAGGATCTCGTGCTGTTTAATCGCAATGGTGACCTTCTGTGATTACTTCCGTTTCTCGATAGCCTACATTTTTATCGTCGTTTTCGTTCGAACAATTATACCTTATTATTTTAATGGCTAATAATACTTTGAAGAACCGGATCATATATTCAGTGATACAGGACCTCAGGAGCAATGAAGGAACTGAGGGTTCAGTTAGCGGCTCTGGATGAGAAAATCGACGACGAGTCATTGCGTGAGGAGGTTGTGTACGATTTGCGTTCGTTGGCGATATGGCACGATGACAACGTCGAGGTCGTCTGGAGATTGGCCCGCGCTTGTTTCAGAAATGCCGAAGATTTTAACGATCAATCGAGAAAAGAAGAATTGCTCCAGGAAGGTATAAAGGGAACAACTTTAACATTTAACATCCTCGACTCTAAAACTCGTGACGTTTGTTCCGATGTTTTCCAGGGATCAAAGCGTGCGAGCCAATTCTCAATATCGAGGATGCTGATTTACACAAATGGTACGCGCTTCTCGTCGGCTCGAGAACCGAATATCTGCCAATTACAGAAAGAGTCGAGAATGGAATGCGTTTCGAGAAACACGTTAAAATAGCATTGAGGTTGAAACCAACGGACGCTACACTCCATTATCTCATAGGAAGATTTAAGTATACTGTCTCTGGACTGAGCTGGTTCGTCAAAAAGGTATTTTTTTATTATAAATATTATTCCATAAGATCCATTGGCTATTGTCCCCTCATATCGAGTTTCGTGATAGATTTGCGCCACGTTAGGCGAGGTACCCTCGGCTACGTACGAGGAGTCAATAACTCATCTGGAAGAAGCGGAACGGCTCAGTGATAAACCGGATATAGAGTACAAGTATTACTTAGGCATGGCTTACTTGAAGACGAAATCCTATCAACGAGGTATAGAATTATTGCGAGTAGTCTGCGATCTACCGGCCACCAAGGAGACGCATCGAACTTTAAAGAGCGAAGCCGAAGACGCTCTATCAAAATATTCCAGCTACTCGTGATCGACGAACTCTGATGAAGATTCGCGTATAAACAAAACTTATTGCTCTAAGAATGCACACATACAGACACCAAGTATCAAAATGCGGTATTACGAGGATGGGGATAATCCTCGTCTTTCATGAACTATGTCTAGATAAGCATTTGATTGTTGACGGGACTACAAGGAGAAATTGTATCTTGACCGATGCGTCGTGTGGCGCAAAGAATTTTTTTTATAGATAATGACTGCGTGTTGTGTCAGAATTATGACAATTTTATAGTAATTTTAATAGCATGGATTCCTGTTGATCCGCGACGAAGGCGAAAATGTTGAAACACCTTCGCACTCGTAAAACTTGTAGGACGTGTACAAATGTGAGGAGATAATTGTCCTCCTTTTTCTTGTAGAAATTGTGTCATTCCGATAGTTTTTACGAAGGTGATTAAAGGGAAACCATTTATGTGTTTCGAGGGGGTGCTGGATCATATTTTATGAATATTCGTGTCACAAATTATATTCGTCTTCTTCCTGAAATTTCGAATACGTATGTACAAGCGAGATTCCAAGAATGGGCGATAACAATAGAAAAATTTAGATTATCCTATAGTCCCTGAGAGAGTCGTACCAAGAAAGAAAACTATGGTGGTTTTTTTTATATTGCAATAAAGTGCTATCGACCAATATGTTACGTCTGATGTTATTTGTACATTGAAATCTCATCCTTCGGAACTATCCGAGAATATGGGGGGATTATATTTTCCCCATCGCGTAACGTACGTTTGATGGTGTGCTGGTATAGTAATACATAGCGATGCGCCGTAGGAGATAGATCAATAATGCTCCAACACAGCATCCCAGAAGCCACTGGATTTCGAGGCGACAAGGGTGAGGCAAGGAGAGAGATAGAGAGAGAGAGAAGAGAGCCGCGCGAAAAAGGGTAAGTGGGACAGGGGTGTTGAGCACAGGGAAGCCCCTCTGGGCTCATATAGGTAAAGTTAGAACGAAGCCAGAGCAAGAACTTTATCTCGTGAATCGTGTCCAGTACGGGGTGCTTGATGGCTCCAGAAATGTGAAGCAACGTCTGGTGTACGAATGTTTAAAGTAAGTGATACAAGTTATAGAAAATATGCTGGAACGAATCCTTACGTTTCAAAATTATCGGATATAAAACAAGATCTTTAAGCATTTCATAATTTTTAATAATGCCGAATCGAGTTATTTATTGGGTATTTTTTTCTTTCAAATAAAAAAAATGTGTTTCTTGTGTCTCAAGTAAAAAATTGAGACTGACCGGTAATGCGTGGACTCGTACGGGGTACGATATACTGTGCTCTGTGGTACGGCAGCATAGTAGCGGGATTTCTATTCATCGCGTGTCCACTTCTGCCGTTGCTCCTCATAAGTCCACCGAAATTTCGAAAATGCGGAGACCTTCTGTTTTCCTGCTGGGAATTGTACCCTACTGTGAGTGTATTTATTTGAAGAAAATTTCGTCCGTTTTTTACCTCATTATGGATCGAGGATCATTATCGTAAAAAGTGTTTTTTTGTTGTTGTTTTGATCGCAGGCATTGCTGGAAATGTTTGGCGTGAAAGTGATTGTCTCGGGAGATCACATATCGCCGGACGAGTCGGCGATCCTCGTGATGAATCATCGGACGAGGGTGGATTGGAATTTTCTCTGGGCCGCGATGTATCAGGCTTGCATGCCGAGTGTGGCAGCTCATAGATTGAAATTCATTCTCAAGGATCCCATAAGACACATACCGGGTCCAGGTACGACGCGTCAATAATACAATATATGATCCACGATGGTTTCTCATCGCATTCGAAGCTTAAATCTATCACTGAAACAATAATTCGGTTATTATCGTTCCCAGGTTGGATAATGCAGATGAACGGTTTCCTTTACATAACCCGTCGTTGGGAGGAGGATAAGGGACGACTTTCGCGTACTCTAGATTACCTCGTTGCTCTTCAGAGACGAACGCAGCTGCTCATATTTCCCGAAGGCACCGATCTGACAACGAGCAGCAAAGAAAAATCAGATAGATACGCTACGAAGCATGGATTACCATTATACTATCACACTCTGCATCCAAAAACAACGGGTTTCAGTTATCTCGCCTCGTATCTTCAACGAGCTAGTTATCTCGATGCCGTCTACGATCTCACGATAGCTTATCCCGATTACGTTCCACAATCCGAGGTGGATCTTATAACCGGAAAATTGCCCAACGAGGTACACTTCAACATTCGAAGAATATCGTCCTCGGAATTACCAAAGGATGAGACATCGTTGAGACACTGGCTCGAGGAACGTTGGTACAACAAGGAAGAGGGTCTCAAGCGTTTTTCGGAGGAAAACAAATTTTCCATGGAAAATGAAGCCTGGCCGATGGCTAGTCTCGTTCCTCTGAGAGCTGCGTTTGGTTTTTGGAGCTTACTCACCGGTAATAATACTAATTAGTACCTGAAAGATTAAAACTGTAATGTAAACAAACAGCAAACTTACCGTCTTTCCATCGATCTAGTTATGTATTTTGTTTATATAAGGCGATCTTAGTTGTTTTTAACGATTTTTCAAGGAACGACGGTACTACTGCTCATTGTATCACCGACCTTTCAACTATGGGCTCTCGCTCATGCGACTCTGTTCGTCGCGCTGTCCGTCTTCACAACGGGTTTCAATCAAATAGAGATGGGATGGTTCTGGCGTTGGAAAGGTCACAAGATACGAGCGAAGCTCGGCTGAATGAAACTCCTCTTGGAACCTGGATAATTTGCATGTGGCGTAGCACTCGTACATCACTGTGATATAGATCTATATACTAGAAAGCATCGATTTCTTTTTCCTTTTTCGAAATTCATTCGTACGAAAAGTGGAATAATCGCGTACCAGTTTCGTACAAAATTAATTCAAATCTGGGTATAGCCTCGTTGAACATCAAAAAAAGGAAAAAGAAAACTACTTTTATGAATCTGGAATTGATGTAACTCGAGAGATAATGGGTATCGGTGCAAAATTCGCTAGTCGTAGAAACGTGCAATTCCCAAATTCATGTTTGTATTAATAGAACGTAAGTAACTTGTGCTAGAAGAGAACAAAAATCTCTATTTTTCCGAAAGTCTTAGGCCGAGTCTCTTATATATACCATATATGTATATGTATATGTATATATATATATATATGCATATATATAAAGTATAAAAAAGAGTGTGAATTCACGTGCCAAAGAATGATTTCGTTTCTGGCAATTTTTCCTGTCTCGTTTGCTCATCACCGCGTGGTTTGTTAAATGAGACGGGAATACAAACCACATTGCCGAACGAATGATTGTACATAACTCCTAGAGAGATAAAAAGTTAATCTATGTCTTTGAACCGTTTACAAGCTATTCGCTCCTGTTGTATCTGTAGTTCGCGTAACTCGGTGCGTTATTTTCTGTCGTGTGTAATAACAAAACGAGAGTTTCTTTGAGAAACCTTTTAGAAGTCTACAGTTTTTCTCTAAGATGATTATATATTATGCTATGTGTGAAACAATTGCACTTCAGCGTCATGTAATACTCTTACAAAGAGTATGGACGAACAACTGACTGTAACAATCTGACTGAAGTATACATGAATGTGTATATATACACAGACACACATGTATATACATATGTCCGGTACAAATAATGATTAATGTAAATAATCAATTGATTCTTTCTTGATGTTGCATCTCAGCGAACAAAGAAAAGAAAAAGACGCGATTCGTCGAGTATCGACGAATAAAAACTACGATACTACTCGTGATTAACACTAGGACTACCAAAAACCCATCGAAATAACGGCTTTCGACATTTTGTTTTCTCTCTCGAGATTATTAACAGCGCGCTAGTATAAATGTAGAAATTTACAATGACTTCGAACAAGGTGAAACGAACGAGGATTGATGGGTGAAGGATTGTCGAGTTTGATAGAAGTAGGTATATATCCAATACTGGTAGTTCTAGTGTTAACGGACTTGCGTGTAATTTGAGAATAATAAATAAAAATATATACGATCGTTTGAAGGAAAGTGATTGTTGCGCTGATTTCTGTTGTTTCAATTTTATTGAATAATTGCTCACCCCATGCGGTACTCCAAGAATCATTCTATTATTCAGAATCTTATGCCTTCTTGTAAAATGGATTGACCGGACTTGACAAAGGACTTGGCTTGAGGACACCGATGAGTGGTTTGCGATTAGCGTCGTATGGTATCGCCGGGCTTTGACGAAGTTGTCGCATGTATTCCGACGTGTGTTGCGCAGTATTTCGTCGTAAAACTATCTTCACCCGTTTCTTCGTGGTCGATACGGTCTGCACCTCCGGTTGAGATTTGTTTGGCGTCTGAGGTATTTCGAAAATATGATTAAAAAAATATAAATCGACAAGTTTTTATACAATCCTATAATTGTATTAAAGTGTATAAAAGATTCTTCGAACTACAATATACTCACCAATTTATCATTCTCCAATTTCGTAATTACAGGAAGCAGCCACGGTATTTTGCTGATTTGTTCTTTAGTGGGACTACTGGAAGATGGTTTGGAAACGCATTCGCTAGTTACACTGGTAATCTCAGTCCTCTTGGCCGTCTGAGGCTTCGCGGCTTTGAACGTTGGCAAGACTGTTGGCGTTGGTGGATCCTCGTTATTCGATACGCCCCATGCTGTAGCGTTATTCTGTCGGGATTTTTTAGCTTTGACCATAGTCCCATCGCTCGATGAACGATTCAATAACTTTTCATTCAAATAATTAATGGCGCTTTGAAACTTTTTCGTTTTCAACTTCTTACTTTTGACTTTGATATTTTTATCGGAAATGGACGGTTTTGCTTCATTCTCGTTCATCAATGTTATTTCATCAATATTACTGTGCTTATCATTGACTTTTTGCTTTTTTTGCTTCTTGCCCGACGATTTTTTCGATATCTCGCTTATTGATTTCGCGGCTGAACCGGCGAGCTTTTTTTTCGCCTTTTTCTTAACTCTCTTGTCCGATATAAGAAATGTGTTGGCTGCATCCTCAGTTTCCATCTCCTCCTCGTTCTCGCTAGTATGCTCCATACTCTCATCATCTTGAAACCCATTCGCTTCGGGTTCTTCTTGATCTATCGGTGCGTAGAGATTCTCAAACCCCTCGTTATCTTCAACGACCGAGGCGATGAGCTTTCTCTTTCGTTTGCGGCGAATCGTATCCGAATAGAGCTCCTTCTCGAATTCTAACAGACGATAAGCTGCTTTCTTGGGATTTGTTTCGGCATTTTTAGGATGTGGTAGAACGACTTCCTTAACACCGAGTGGCATATTTCCTTTTGCGAGCTCGGAGAATCTGAAGAATATGAAAGAAACGTTTCGAGAATATTGAAATAAAGATGGAATATGTGATTCAATGATTTTTCACGATTGTACACACTCTTTGATCAAACGCATAATTTGTTTACGAGTCTTTGCCGTCGATTTCGGATGAAATTTGTACTGTTTGATCAATTCCGCAATTGCTTGGGGATCGAACGGCAGTTGAGGTAAATCTACATTGACTCTGCCTGCTCTAGGATCGAGAGCTTTCGATCTCGTTGCTTCCACGTCATTGCCCACATTTTCATCTTCATCGACATCCTCGTTTTCAGATTCGTCACTGGATACTTCGACCTTTTCCATATCGTCTATTTTGGCACAAGGAAAGCCAGCCTGTTTCGATTTAATGGAAAATTGATGTAAAAAAATGACTCTTACCACGGGTAAGGCCGATCATTGTCGATCGCTACTCACTTGTCGCCAAGCTTGGAATTTTTCCATGTAGTCCATACCAACGTCAGATTGGAAAATAAGATACCTAAAAATGTTTTTCATAACGTGTCTGATTTGTCGTTCATCCTCCATTGAGGCGAGATGAATCGCAAATGGCCTTAGCAATTCAGTAACGTGATCAGGCAGAATCTCTCCATCTCCAATCTTCAGGAAAAAAAAAACTCATTACGTCATATACAACATTATTTTCGACAATCCATGTTTGAATTTGAAATTTAGTAAAATCTCAACCTTTGCTAATTCTTCCATGTATAATTCAGTTAAGTGCAGACTGAACCCCAATGTCGTCTTTGGATCTAATAAGATAGTCTCTATTACGGTGCTAACGCCTTTGACCCGCTCATCGTCCCAGGACTTTTTTCTGCACATCTCGAATGTTTGTCGAATTATCCTTCTCACCAACTGTTAGTAGAATTTATGTATTAAGAATTCTAATAAAAAATCGATAACTTAAGATTTATGGAGGTTTTGGAATTTAAATCGAGGATAGAAATCTTATAATTTGAATTGGTCAATTGTAAGATTTAATACGGTAATCAGGAACTCACCATTTGAAACTTATCGAGCCTGTAACGATCTATACCAAACCACTCGATCGCAAGTGTTTTTAACGTACATGTGGTATAAAGAAGCGCGATCTCCAAGGAATCAAAACAATGGACAATATTGCTCAGGGATTCAGCCAGCTCCTCCTGTATCAGAGGCTTGTCGGACATCCACATACAATAAAAGAGGCCTTTCCATAGTCTCATGAAATCACCTTCGGTAAATGCTAAAGCAAGATAATGGGTTCTATAAATAAAAGTTCAGGAGCGACTAAAGATTTGAATAAGCCAAAAAAATCCAAACATAAACGGTGCAACATACCGAAAGAGCTTTCGGATCGTACCGTCAACCATTTTTTTAAATTCTTCAACATCTTGTCCCTGACCTTTTTATCATTGTTAGCGAGTAATCGAGCAAACTTGATCTCTTGAGCAATAACGAGGACTTTTCTGTTTTTAACTTTTTTAACGGGTAATTCATTCTTGACGACTTTCTCGACCGGTCGAGTATGCTGCCGTTTTCGCGGTACACGTGCATTCTTCTTTACGGCCATGTTTTTTTTTCACCACATAACTTTTCGAGAGACCAAAGAACAATTCAGAGTCTTCGTGGACGCTTTGTGCACTGGATTAATGGAGGTTGATGTTGTGGAATACCTTCGAATGATTTATCGTTGTACAACAATGGGAAAGATTTTATTTTGCGATTTTTTTTCGTACCACTCACAAATTTGATTATAACCTAGAGCGTAGCTCATGAAGGACCCGCGAACGGTGCGCCCATATGCACCAGAATTTTGACGCTTTCGCGCACCCTCGTGAATTTTCGGCATACTAAAAAGAAAGTTCGCAGAAAGCACACGAGAGGGCAGGAAAACCAAAGCAGAACGTTTTTTTTTCAACATTGGACACCTTATGAGTTGATTACATCAATCGGGAGGATAAAAGTGATGATTGCTTCGGGCTTGAGTACTGTCGTAACTATTGGACAGTCACGGTCGTGAAAGCCTTTTGACAGACGAGTCAGAGAGTCGTCTACTACACTGTGATATAAAACACCTCGCGCCGTATCCCGTCTGCTAATCGTCTGCTATTCGTGCTCCAAAAAAAAAGAAACACTTCATCAAAATGCCGAATATTATAAACGATGTTAAATTAGACTTCAAGGATGTCTTATTGAGGCCAAAGAGGAGCACCTTGAAGAGCAGATCTGACGTGAGTGAAAAAAACACATCTTCCACTATAATTCATCACGAGTTATTTTTTCATCCGTCGGACAAAGCCATTGATGTCTCGCCGGAAATGCTCGCTTTTAATATATAAATATCCAGTATTAATTGTCCTTAAAATGTATAAAAATACCTATGGCTAATACAGAAAAAAACCATAAAATAACATTCCATAATTCATAGCTGATCCAAAAATTGTTGCGGAAAGAAAAGAGAATTTTATCGTGCATTCTTAACGACCAATTGTTATCCTGGCAACTCCTAGCTGCAGATATTTTTTTTGCCGCATAGCTCGTCAGGTGTCTGCTGCGATATTTCGCATTATGTATGTTCCGAAAGAATGCAGAGACGGAGGCGAAAGACGAAGATATTTTTAAATATATATGATGAAATTCGATTCTTTTTAAAATTTTTTTTTAAGGTCGACCTATTCCGAGAAATTACGTTTCGTAATTCAAAACGAACGTACACGGGTATACCGGTGATGGCCTCGAACATGGACACGGTTGGAACGTTCGAAATGGCAAGAACCTTATCGAAGGTGAGAAAACAAGAAAAGAGCACTTTTTTTCTTCGATAAGGATGCATTTTAAATATTTCGAGCCGATAAGCACTGTCTGTACTTGTCTAACGAACCTTACCTCCTCAAGGATAATAAACCTGTATCCACGATAACGGAAGAAAATAAAAATGCGAGTCAATCATGCATTTTCATTTTATTTCAATTCTCACGTAATTTCAGCATGGTTTATTCACCACCGTCCATAAATATTATACGGCCGACGAGTGGAAGGATTTTGCAACGAAAAATCCCGACAGTTTGCAACATATGGCTGTGAGCTCGGGAACGAGCCAGAGTGACTTTGATCGTCTCTCGAGCGTTATCGCATCTGTACCGGAATTATCGTTTATCTGTCTAGACGTTGCGAATGGTTATTCGCAACATTTCGTCGAATTCGTTAGGAAAGTTCGTGCTGAATATCCGAATCACACGATCATCGTAAGTTTATCGTACGTCGTGACAAAATAAGGTTTTTTTTTCGTTTTTTTTTGTTTTTTAAATTAAAACAAACGTATACATACGTAAATAATGTAAACGACGATATTGATCCAGGCTGGAAATGTCGTGACCGGCGAAATGGTGGAGGAATTGATTCTATCGGGTGCCGATGTAATTAAAGTAGGAATTGGACCGGGTTCCGTGTGCACGACGAGAATGAAGACCGGCGTCGGTTATCCTCAATTGAGCGCCGTTATAGAATGCGCTGACGCAGCACACGGCTTGAAGGGTCACATTATATCCGTGAGTGATAAAGAAACGACCAAATGTTCGATAATTCGATAACGAGAGAAAATTTTGGAACGTTGCCAGAATAATAAAAACATGAAAAAAAAAGTCATCGACACGAAGGAAATTATCCGATCGATGTGCTTCTCTTTCAGGATGGTGGATGCACTTGCCCGGGTGATTTGGCAAAAGCCTTCGGGGCTGGCGCCGACTTCGTCATGGCCGGTGGAATGTTCGCGGGTCACGACGAGTGCGGCGGTGACGTTATCGAGAAAAATGGAAGAAAAGTAAAATTATTCTACGGCATGGCTTCGAGTACAGCGATGAAGAAGCATGCGGGTGGCGTCGCTGAGTATAGGTACGTGAAAATAGCATCGATTTAATTTTCCTTGTTTTTTTCGTTTTTCTTTTAAATCCACGTCGACGATTATTTTGCACGTAATGTCCCTGGAACAATATAATATTAATTGATGATCGATAAAATCTCGATTGGCAGATCGTCGGAGGGAAAAACCGTCGAGGTGCCTTACAGAGGTCCCGTGGAGACAACAACGCTGGATCTGCTTGGTGGTTTACGTTCGGCTTGCACTTACGTCGGTGCGTCAAAATTGCGCGAATTACCGAGACGCGCTACCTTCATACGTTGTACGCAACAATTGAATACAATGTACGGTCCGTCGGCAGAGATGTAAGACTCGGAAGTTAGGTATTTAACTTATGACCTACTCCCCTTAGTCCGACGTAATATCTCGCGCGATTACTAATATTTAAATGATCCGCGTGCTTGGTTTTTCCTCTCTTCGTTCTTCTCGTAAACTCGCGCGTGGAATTTCTCGAGGAAATGTTGATAAAAAGGTTATCGACAAAGTTAACGGCCGTAAAGAATTTTCCTACAAGGCTTATTTATTACAGACACATACACACAAACGCGAACACACACACACACACACATATATATATTTATAGCTTGGTAATTAACGTAATACCAAGTTTATCGAATTTGATGCTTGTAGAAGCGTCATCGAGGGTTATTCCGCCATGCGGTCGTAGTATTAATTGGTAATTTCGTCGTTTCGTAGTAAAAATAAAACAAATGGCAACGATCGAATTTCTATGAGACTCGACGGATCGATAAGATACTGCTTTAAATTAGTAAAAGAAGAAAAACTAATGCACAAGCATACACGCACATTTGCGGACACACACACACAGACACAAACGTATTACACTCTATTTACTCGAGTGGATAATTGTAATACTGCATCAGTATTGATACGTATTGACGCAATTTTGTTTAAGGGTGTGTTGTGTGCGTATAACGAAGCGTAAGGCGTGTCCCTCTTCTTCGGGCACGACGCAAACGGATTTGTCGAGAGTTTCGATTTCAAAACGGGGATTGTTGTTTCACTTACGAAATATATATATATATGTTTGTATAAAAATACGAATTCGCAATTGTATAAACGTTGGAATGGGAAAGGTTCCACGAGAGAGAGAGGCTAAACACAAAAAGGAACGAGTGAATAAATATACGGTTCAGTGTTTTTTTGTTGTTGTTTTGTTGCGTGATATTAGAACAAAGATACAAATTCTCATTGTAGTCCAAAGAATCTCTAGTTGTGATTTATTGAAAGTAAAAACGAAGAAATTGACGATATCTCCACACGTTAAGCCGACGTACGATTCAGTAATAATAGATAACAACTTTCTGTGGGATACGAAGTCTCCTTTCCCAATAATACAAAAATGAAATGAAAAGAAAGAAAAGAAAAATGATATGAAGTATTCTGTACGACGTCGGAAGTTATACAAATATCTTACATTTAAGTTCGTACATGTTTCATTCACTGTAATTCTATTTGTAATACAAATATAAATCTAGCCGTTTACATGTTCGGGGTGAGAAAGAAAAAAAAGAAAATGATGAGAGGAAAATAATAAGGAAATGCGATCGTTATTGCTCCATGTTGTGGGGAGGGGGGCCATATTCCCGTTGAATCACTTTCTCTCGCCCTCGAAATACTGCACAAAAGTTCATAGTCTATGATACAAAGAACCGGTGCAAAAATGTATTTACACTGAAAAATATAAGAAAGAAAAAAAAAAAAGAAACTGAAGATAAAAGAGAAAGTTCGCTCATTCGCCTCTTCCATTAGTGCAAGGACTCCGATACGGTGTCCCTGTTCCTGAAATGATACATATGCGTTAAGGTTTTTTGTAAATTCGCTGTAAAATAACGTAAACAGTATGATAGATAATATAAAGTGGTCAATAGAGAGAAAAAAAACAAAACAAAAACACTCACAACAAAGAATATTTGATGTAGCAAATTAGCGTGATCAAAATTGGTGCGTACTCATTGTCTTTCTAGAAGAGTGCTAATTAATTGCACATAATGTAGAGCATATGATACATATATACGTGTGTCTAGATGTTACTTTGTATTGGAACATTGTGAACTTTTTTAACAAATATTTATATATATATATATATATATATATATATATATATATATATATATATATAATATGGCTAGCAGAAAAAACAAAACCGAACAACATCCACTAATGTTTATGACTTCAGTCTCTGTAAAATACAAATACAGGGAGGTTACACTATTAAACAACCTATGTAAACGTCAAAAGAAATAATAATAGCAACACTTTTAAAGAAGATGTAGATTTTTCTTTTTATCCAAAAAACAAAAAAAAACCAATACCTTTGTCGTTTCCGCCTTCATTCATTATTTTACCATCGTTACTTTAGTTTCAAAACACTTCACGAATCTCGTTGCACACGTTCGACGATATTTCTTTCACGATCGAGAAGAAATAAAAAAAAAGATGAAGATGTAAGTACAAAGAAGAGTGAGAAGACTGTGTGCGCGCGTTATCACGTACGCTCGTGAACTCCGAACTTCGGCATTAATTATTTATTTCATATATATCTGTTATACGATTTTTTTCGTTTGTTTTGTCCGTTTCCATCAAACTTATTACACGCGGCTCTAATCTCGTTCGCTCTTTCTACGTTATATTTATTGCTATTGACATTCACCGAGTTCATAAATGAAATGTTCATTTCTCAATTTTCACAACGAGAAAAACATCTACTCGGTGTCGTTCCTTTAAACGGGCTGTAATTTCCAATTCTCCATAATATTTCAATTATTTTCATCGATGTCAGGGGAAAAACAAAAGAAATAAAATATATTGCTCATTGACATCCACGATTAATCTCCGGATATTATACGTAGAATCCTGGGGGGCTCTCCCTCTCTCCTAAGAACGCATTCATTTGAAATACAAGCGAGAAGTATTGGCATGAACGATATTATTCATTCCAGCTTTTCTCTCGTGCGCTCTCTCTCTCTCACACGCCTCCTGCTTCTCCGGATCTAAAAAACGACGATTTTCTTTTCCTTTTGACTAATTATCGACGATTGCAAGAGAAAACAGTTGTGAAATTCATCTTTGTCAATCTTATAATAACGCAAAGATATGGTAACGTTTATGTAATGTGCCAAATATTCTATATAAATATATATATATATATATATATATACATATGTATATATATTTATAATATAGATATAACACGTTAGAATTGTGGCATGAGCGCAAACTTACGAATACATGAGATTTCCCTATTGCGAATACAAGCCATGATGAAATATCATAAATCGTCAAACGATTAATATTTCGTACGAAAATATTTGAGCATTTGGGGGGGGGGCGGGGGAAGGGTCTGGGGGGCACACTGGACGAGGTGGTTTCAATCATTTCTCCATTTACTCAACGATACTTCATCGTCGACATAATATTTTTGTTTTCCCATTTTGTTTGTTTGTTCGTTCGTATCTTTCAAACTCGAGAAGACATACCCACGCACACACTCACGCTCACCGGAAGTTTAGCTCTCAATTTCAAAGCAATTTCTCTTTTTCTCTGGTAAATACTCTCGACTGGCGTATTCGTTCGAGCAATGTAAGAGAGGTGGAGAGATTACGGACGAATAGAAATCAATTTTTGTTTCTCTTTGTTTCTCTCCCGCGAGAGTTCGGTGAAAAGCCAGCCATCGACCCAGGAGTCTCCTTTTTTTTGCAATCGTCTGCGACCCACCTGCTAACTTCAATCTCATATCTTACGTCTACGTAAATGTTCTGTTTTCGTTTGGTTTTTTGCTTTCGTTTTTTTTTCACTTCATGGAACAAGAAAATACGTACGACACAAAGAAAAAAAATAAATGACACATACGAGCATAATGATGTTGGTTATTACATATTACACTATTCCAACTCAATTAAATTTCAGATTTTTTTCCTTACAATTAGAAATTAGAACAATGGATATCCTACAATATATGTGTATACATACATACATACATACATACATACACACACACACATATATATATATAAATATGTATATATATATGTTTATGTATATATTTAAAAAAAAAAGGAAACATCGGACGATATTCGCAATATAAATAGGGCGTAACGCGATACTTATCGGATTTTTGTTTAAAAAAAAAAGCTTGCTGTTATGAATTATCGGCCAATTCTCGTGAGTTTTTTTTATGTTTTAATATGTTTTTCTTTTTTTTTTTTATCGTTTTCGTTCTAAAGAGTAAACATTTGTATGGAGTTAACAGCAGGCATTTACCGCGTCCCAATGGAAAGCTATCTGAAAACTGTTGGAAATAAAGATACAATTACTGTACAAAATCATATTATATACGTGAGTGAGTACCGTCGAACGATGTACTCCATTATATAATAATAAATTCTTTATGAATGTTCAAAGGTGTAAAGTATGTATATGCATTTTTGTATATATATCGCACATTAACAATTCTTTCTATAGGATTATACGGGCATCGAGATTCTCGTTTCAGAAATATTCTGTTTGGCATTGACAAAAAAACCATTAGCATGAAAAAAACCTGCAACTTATTATAAATAAAATTCGAGCGAGTGTAAATATACGAAAAATGAGATATGTCACCTGTTGTTACACCATTGATATATATATATTTTTGTTTTCATTTGGATCCCGTCTCGTCCGTTCAAAATTGTCTCGAGCGCGGTTACGAATACGAACAAGTTTGAGCGGACTCGAGACGTCGAATAACCCTCGAATGAGGAAGATGCATGTAATATCTCTGTCGGGCAATGAGGATGAACGAATTTTGCGAAATAATGCGATAATGTAACGAATGAAATATTGCTCCGAGATTTTCCAAGAGCTTTCTCGAACCGCGCGAAATTACGAGATATATATAAATCAAACAAACAAAAAAACAATATGCATCTTCCGCAATAAATTTTAAACGATGAAACGTTAATTACTCACATATTTGTTTTCATCGATTTGATGCTGCCGTTCAGTTGTCGGAACTTGGCTGAGGGTACGTGTAGTTTTGATAGCCACTCGGGAAGGCTGGATTTTGTTGACCGGACGGTGGTTGCGGTGCCGATCCTGTACCAGCGGCGTAATAACCGGCTGGTGCCGAACCCGCGTTCATACCGGGATAATTGCCGTATACCTGCGGGAATGTATTCGGCGCACCCGCCTGAGGACCCGCTGCTTGTGGCTGCATGGGCTGTTGCATTTGCGGCTGGGCCATTTGATTAGCTGGCATGCCCAACTGCAATAACACATTTATAAATTCAAAATATTCGCTTCTTTCTTTCTCCCAAAACTCTCGAGTCACGAATTCGTTTTGAATTATTACGCTTTAGTCGACAAAATATGATGTTTACGATCTTTCTTTTAACGATCTCGATGACGGTATGAGAAAAAACAAAAAAAACGAAACGCACCTTGCCGGCTTTCATTTGAGCCTCGATCGCCTCGGCTTCTTTAACTTTTCCGATGCTTCTGTAATACTCTGCCCACTGTGGGCTGTAATCTGCCTGTCCACCATTTTGCGCGGCATTCGGTTGTTGCTGTTGTTGAGGAGTCGGCTGCGGTTGGGGCTGTTGTTGCTGTTGCTGAGGCGGTTGAGGTGTAGGACCTCCGGCACCGGGTGGTGCTGATAACAATCGTAGTTGTTGATTAATAAAATAACTTCGTGATTTAGGTGGCATCGCCCATTTCGCTTACCAGGTTGTTGAGTGTGTTCCTGTTTCGATTGTTTCGCCTGCTGTTCGATCATATCAGCTTCCCGATGCATACCGAGCGAACGATAATACTCTGCCCATTGAGGGCTGTAGTCGGGTTGTCCAGTCTGTGGATTCACTTGAACGGGTCCTTGACTAGTGTTATCTTTGGAAGAAAAAAATACAATAACCAGGTGGAATTGATTGATACGAAACAAGATTTCATTGAATTTTTATCAACGCATAATGCCGATCAAATCCTTAAAATACTCACTAGAGTCTGCGGATTGCGGTTGATTAGGCCAAGCCTGATAACCTGAGCCTGCGTTCCAGTTAGGATTGTAGCCGATCGGGCCTTGACCACCAGCAAACGGAGCTCCGGTTTGTCCTTGGAATTCGTGCATTGGATCGCACTATAAAAAAAATATAAAAAAAACCATTTACTAATATAGAATCGTAGGAGAATATTGATATCGATATATCGCGAGAATAATCTTACCATGCCCAATTTTTCACTAAATATTCTCTTGGCGTGCTCGACTTGTTCAGGATTTCCACGAATTAGGAAGATCTTCTCGTTCTCGTTGCTCTGATTTCTTCGATCGAGCTCGCAATGTGCACCGGTTTGTTGATTGATTTGTTTAATAGTCTCACCGCCTACCGATCGGGGACATAAAAAAACAAGATGAAATTAATTCCTTATACTCCACCGTTTATCTCACTTTTGGAGGAAACTGGGGAATTTACCTTTGCCGATTATTATTCCACATTTGGTGGATGGTACGGTGAAAGTAGTGTCGATTTTATCTTGCATAGGCCCGCCGCTCTGACGCCTGTCCCATCCACCGTATTCGCCGGGCGGACGACCACCTCCGCCAAATCCATTTCCACGAGGTCCTCCTCTACCTCCCATCGAATTTCTTCCATCGTCTCTCCTCTATAATAAAAAAAAAGAATATGTTACCACATAAAGAATAAAAGAAGGATAATTTCCTTTACCATATATTTTGAATTAACATTTAGTTGTGCCCTACTTGCTATTAGAAAAACAAGAAACATTCGTAAATCCATTAAATATTCAATCGCACAATCATTCTCTAATGTAATATCAAAGTTTACCATTACACTGTCTATAAGTTCCTGAATCCGCTGACGAGCCTGTTCAACGGCTTGATGCTTGCCGGATAGAAGACATTTGCGATCGCCGGGTCCATCCTCGCGGCCCTGTTGAAACTGTACCCGAGCACCGGTCTCAGCTTGGATTTTTTTAATCATGTCGCCACCTTTGCCGATTACAACGCCTACAGCAGCCCTTGGTACCAGTACCTGAGGCAAAAGCATTGTGGAATTGTTACAAAAAGAAACATGTCACGAACGGAACGGCAATTTTTTATTGCCGGAAGACTTAAAATGTTCTAGGAAGTTGAAAATTTGGCAAAGCTTTTCTGATATAAACAGTAATAAATTTGTAATTTGTATTATTTTTCTTGTTTACCTCAACTCCATCGCCAGGCGGTCCACCATGATTGTAACCATTGTCGGTCGAGAAACTTCCTCTCTCGCCTCCACTGCCGCCCCGCGATCCTCTATGGAACATCTGCATCTCTTTTTCAGCGATAAGCTCGTAAACCAATTGCTTGGCATATTCGACTTTTTGAGGATCACCGGTAATGCTGAAATTGTTAAAAAAACGAAAAAAACATTAAATTCCCATTTCGATTGAAATCTCTAGTGATATACGGAGGAGAATCTCATGTTATCATATTAAATAAAATTACCGCAAGGGTTTTTCTTGTTCCTGCGATGGTCCGTCTTGAATGACGACCATTTTTGCTCCAGATTTTTCCTGAAGGTTTTTTATAGTCTCGCCACCCTTGCCGATGATGAGCCCAACCTTCGGGCCGGGTATCATAATCTCGACGAAGCCCGGATGGCCGCTGCCGCCACCACCACCACCACCACCGCCGCCGCCACTGCCACCTCCGCCACCACTACCCATCATCGAACCTGTGGCGCTTCCACCGCCACTGCTGCTACCACCGCTCATATTCATATCGCCAATTCCCTCAGTTCTGCTTCTCTGATTCACGATTGAGAGCACCTGCTCTTTGGCTCGACTGTAACATACATTTGTTACGGAACGTGCGATAAAACACTTTCATCCGGTACAAAATGATTCGAGAATGGTCTTTCTTTTTTCTTTAGTGAACTAAAAACTATGGCATAATGTACGACAGAGGTATTACAAGAGATTTGTTTGCAAAACACAATCACATGAATGGCGAGCCGATAAATAACACGAACAGGGATATTCGTAACGTTGCGTGTGACTGTACATAAATTTAAGATTGCTAAATTTTACAACTCTTTTGTTTTTGCAATAACGATCGAATAGCAGTATATAGTATTTCTAAGTCGACGGTGAAGGGTTGTGGTCAGGGGGGGGGGAGAAGAGAGGGGAAAGCAGACTCGGAGACTCTTATTATTATAAGCATCTTTTATCAAACACGTATTAGAGTAATCATCGAATCTGTATATCCTCGTTGCGAACAACACGTTCCCATGCATAATCCTATCCCCCTTCTTCCATCATTCACGGAATTTCCACTCTTTCTCCCACTTGTTTGCTTTTTTTTTTTTTTTTTATCAATCACCACGCAACACCCCCTATTGAAAGTAAAAAACTATTAGTAAGTACAGAAAAATCATCAAATGAAAAAAGAGTTGGCACAAATTGTCTCGGTGACGAATCGAGTATATCTTAAGGGTGAGAATAATTCCGGGCGTAATAATACATATACATATGAGTATACATATATATCACACACAAGTAAATTTGTTAAGTAGAATCTGAGAGTCCGGAGAACGCACAATCCAGGCGCTATACTAAAAAGGAAATTCTGGAAGAAATGTTCAAACGTTTTTTGTTTTGTTTCTTTTCATCACGCATACGCTTATATCGTCTTACTGCAATAACAATATTGAAAATTCATAAAAAAAAAAAAATTTGGCGTAACAAGAGCTGTTACGCAATACGAATCTCTTTGTTTTTCTATAGATTTTTTTTTTTTTTTTTATATATCAGTGTTCGTTCCACTTCCGTGCTGTGAACTGGCAATGGCTACCGGCAATGGAAATACGTCACAGAATCAAGGATATAGCAGATTTGCTCGTCACAATTATTGCATCTTTTTCGAATTATGATTGATGAGAATACTAATAATAATAATAATACTTCAGCATTGTGCACATCGTCTTCCGTAACACAGCCAATAAATTTTTCGTGCTGGATTATTCACCTATTTGAGAGAAATTCAAATTCACGTTTATGAACAAATAAAGGAAAATATATCGGTAGTCAGCGATCGTTAACGAGAAGAAAACAAATTTAAAAGAGAAAATGATAAATTGTGATTTATCCGTCGTGTCCGGGATTACCGTTGTATATGGGATTGGAATTGCATACAAAAATATAGAGATATATATATATATATGTATATTATGTAGTTTAAAATTATCGAAAGAAGAAAAGGGAAAACGAGTTACTTGACAGCTTCTCGCGAGCCGGTTAGAGTGCAAACACGCTCAGGCAGCCCGCCACTTTCTGGCGCCATTTGTATTTTACATCCTGTTTCACTTTGCAATCTTGTTATTTGTTCGCCGCCTCTGCCGATTACTGTAAAAATATCAATGGTAATTAGATTTTGTATTGTACATTGTTTTTTGTTGTCTTTTTTGTTTGTTTTAAATCAGATATAATACACACGGAGTACAATGATTCTCGCAGTAAACACAGGCAAATTGCAATAGTTTTTTCATGATTTTCTGAATTATCGAGAGACTCACGTTCTCCTAATCGTATCTATTTTTTTTTTTTTTGGTGCATCATAAATACTTACTCAGACCGACCATTTTGTCGGGAACTCTGATATCCTCGTTACAAATACCGCCAAGACCGCCCATCACGGCCGATGGCGATGACGCCTGTTGAGCAGCCCTGACCGCTTGATTGCCAACGTCGCCAATGGAAGGTCCCGAGCCTGGACCGCCACGAAGTCCGATCATCGGATCGGCGACTAACGCCGTCATTTTCTTAGCTTCGGGTTCTAAAAAATCGTCAACATAGGGATATCCGAAGGGCCGTTAAACGGTCGCTCTACGGCGATATTGCATTGCTTTGTTTTACGTACAAATAGCGAAATCTATGTGTACGATATATATATATATATATAGGAATAAATGCATATACATGTATGTATATATGTATGTTAAAATGTGTATATACATGGTATATAAATGTAGCAGAATATTATTCATGTGCACAGTATTAAAAAATATAACGAAGAAGAAACAACGAGCGTTCCATGTTATGGCAATGATTTGGCGATGTTTCTTGCGGACATTATAGGCTGGAAAATGGGACAAAGTAGAGAAATAAATAACGAACAAAAAGAATTGATGAAATGAGAAAAAGAAAAGCGAGAGAATTAAAAAAAAAAGGATGAGACAAGAGCAATGTTTGTACAATTACATTCTTCTCGTCGCGTGCACTTTTGACGATCGCTCTCATTCTCTATCCCTCGTCTTCCCCTGAGCACCGGATGGTGCACGCGACGATACACAAGTGCGAGAAATAATATTGCAAAAGCTGTTTCATAGAGAATAAAATAAAAAGAAACAAGATAGCACAATTTCTTAGGGTTTTTTTTTTTTTTTTTTTTTTCGATATAGATGATGTATCAGGGATAATCAAAATGATAATATTAGTCGAGGCCTTCGAAGTTATTAAGGTTTCGCTATTATTACCTGTGCCGTCTTCGAGTGGACGCTTGAGCTTATTTTCTGGATTTCCTTGGGCTCCCGCAGGATTTATCTTCGCCGCAATCTATAAAATATAAACAATGTATTAGTCAAAATTGATTAAAAGATAAAACATCTCAACATCTTTTTTATGAATTTGTTGTAGATTGCGCTTTCGAATGTTGCTCGAGATTTGCCATTTTGTAATGAAAATTTTAAACGAAATAACAAATTTAGATTTAGAGATTTGCAAATCTTTTACGCATTATTACTCGGAGCACTATTGTAAGTCGTGGCACTCCGGAACTAGTTGTACCACAAACTAACCTAAAGCTTTGATAACATTGGGACTTTATTATTTAAAAATAAAAGAGCAACTAACATTAGCCCAGAATGTTTAACTCTGCAAATGCAGCAATAAGAAATTTGTTGCCATCGCAAAACAAATTTTGTGTGCTCCCAACGCTAGCGCTACTCCAGCCAATGAACAAGGAGAGTGAGCATGAAAAAGAACAACACTTTTCACGACGTAAAGCTTGAACATATAACTCGTTCAAAATTTTGTAAAAGCAGCAGCCTTTCGAGTAGTTTTCAGGTTGTGCTTCCAAATTACGAAAATAAAAGCTTAAAGCTCTTACAGGCTGGACGGTGGTAAGAAAAGTCCACGAGTTTGAAGCTCGTTTCACCTTATCATCCATTGTAGAAGAGTTCGTTCGCGTGTCTTCATTCTGATATTCATTCGCAGATATTGAATGCGCGGTGATAAAACGTGGCCAAACCAAAACAAAATATTAGATGCGATTAAATATACAACGTTGAACGAGTATATATACATATATATATATATCTATTGTTGGTTTTCGGCGAATTGTGCGAATGTTGATGCAGCTTTGCAACGCACAAAAGATGCGTCACGCTTGTTTAATCTACAAGGGGTGTTTTCATTAGATTCTCTGGGGAAATGCGAGGTAGATCACGCGATACTTGCGGTCAACTTTCGCGAGATAAGATTTTAATAACGATAGATTGCAAAAAGTAATGAATATATATAAATTTTTTGAACTTCATTTTATATAGCGCACAATACTTGTCCTGTGACGATACAGGTATATGTTCCACCAGTAGCTTTGCTCCGCTACAATACTCTCCTTACAAGTGGATGCACCACAATTAAAGATGGCTTGTATACTCTCGTGGCGTGCGAATAATTAGCGCGTATACAAATCGATCGTCCGAGCGCGAGAGAGCATGCGAATGAAAAGAAACAAGGAAAAAAACCGGATACGACTTACCTGTTTAGCACGTTGCAGAGCTGCTGCAAAAGCGGAACTCTGGCTGAAATTTTGTGGCGGAGCGACCGCTGAATAATCACTCATGTTGAACCATGAAGGGCTAGGACGTTACTCCGGCTTATTATCCTCCTCGTTTTTTTCCGCTCACCCTCTTTCTATCTCTATCTCTCTCTTTATACTTTTCGTCTGTGGACTTTGAATGCCTCTTCGTCGATGAGATTATCGCGATTACGATCGATGAACGTAGAATCCGCACGATATTTCGGGGTTTTCGTTTGCACAAAGCGAGAATGACTTCTTTTTTTTCGTATGTCGGACCAAAAGTGAGACACACGACCACAGGACACAGTGCGGGACAACGGCAAAAGGCAAGGCGCAAGCGTCGGTCACGGGAGATGCGGGAACATAGGCCGCACACACACGCGCGGATAGAGCGGATAGACTAGAAAGACAGAACTGGGGAGAACGCGCTTCCTCCCGCCCGAATGTACGACACGGGTTTTTTTTGCGGCGTTCGGTGACTTTCAAAATGTCTCAAACGTATGCGAATCGGCGTAGGTAGAGCAGGACGCTAAAAAATTCACGATTATTAAGGGGTACTGACCCACGAACCGGGATTTATACTTTAGTGGTGGGACAAAATGCGTTTTGCCACGAAACTTCGTCAAAATCGTGCACACTAAACTTGATGCAAGATGGCGCTACAATCCCGTCCACTTGTGTGCAATCTCATCCATGAACAACGAAATTCGATAGAGTCGACGCCACGATTACTTGCATTATCTTGAACTAAACTGAAGTTGTCTATAAACCAATAGAAAGAAATCACAAAGAAAGGAATCTTGGTTCGCAATTCGGCCGCTCAGGTATTCGCAGGCGATCCACCTTTCGTGGATTCAAATAAAAGTTGAATCCGGTCGGAAGTGACCCGTGTAGCAACGATTAAATGAAAGCGCGGTTTATTTGAACGCTTTGAACTTCGCCCTGTACGCAACAGAAGCAGTAATTCAGGCTCAATCTCTTTTTTTATCATTCTCGTAGTATTTCTATTTTGCCCCATACCAAAAATTACACGCAACATTTTTCATATTTAAATTCTGTCCTACTATTATACAATCAAAACGTACGTATCATTGACTAATACGCAGCCGTACACTGTATATATACAATTACATTTTTGCCTACAAAATGCAATCTTACAATTATGTATATATATATATACGTATAATTATGTATATGTATATATATATATATATATATTTATAAATCAATATACCACAAAACTTATAATTCCATTTCCCTATATATTTTGGCAGATGTACTTTAGATGCGTGTTTTCTCTTTCTCACATTAATTTTGCTTAGAAGACTTTTCTTACATCATACGTATATTTACTTTAATTATTTACACGATTGTAATTGAAATATGTTCAGTGCTGCTTTCTTATATATATATATATATATATATATATATATATATATATATATATATATATATAGGAAAAAAAGCAAAAAAAAAAAAATTACTCAGTGGTGACGATAAAAACATAGCTGATAGCATTCGGCACTGAATATGCGGCAATATTATATGTTTTATAGCATGAAAAATATAAATACTAACTAGTACGATTCATGGGAGGTTTCGTTTCGCTCGTTCATCACGAATTTGCGACACGAGACTGGTATGATACAGCATATTTACAATATCATATTCTTTCATATATCTGTACGTATCTCTTATCTACTTTCTTTGTACATTCGCGCATCTTCCTACGAAAAGGCTTAAATGTATAAACGAAGTTGGCAGGAGAAAATTATTAAGTTATAAAGTTTTCCCGATTTAATTATCTTTAGAACGGAAGTCTCGCAATCGACAAGGCTCGTTTAGTTTAGGAGTGCAGTAGTAGTTTTAAATTGATATTTCAAATGCAGAGGTTTTTTTTCCTTTTTCTTTTACATTTTCACCGATCACGCCCATAACTTGTGGCAACGTACAATCCGTGTAGATCACATACAAATGGATGACGGAAAGCGGATTTTACGACGGACAAAATCTACAACCACGTTTGCCTACGTCAAAAGCATTTCCAAAGTCTCTATCCAGTCAAGCACCAGGTTGTAGAAATCCGCGCGTTTATATCTCTACGATATTTTGTTTCTCTTGTCGCAGAATCTATCGATCTCATTATTATGAACTATTATATATTAGTATTCTGTGTGTACAGCAACAATGATTTATGTATAAAAAAGTGTTAACGTTTCGTCGTAGACAAATTCTAGCACGAGTTCTGTTATGACATCACTTGCAAACGATTTGCACTCGTGATATTGTGTTGTACGATCGTTTCTGTGGTCAATTGAGCCGGTTAAGTCTTCGGTTTGTTTTTACTTATTTTTTTGTTTCTCGAATAACGATAGATATGTGTCTAGGAGGAATCGAGCTGTTATAGATCATCCTTTATGTGTTTGTTACTCCGTCTGGTCTCTGTCTCGTCGTTCTTCGTTTTCGTCGTGTATTCCGACTGATAGTCGTAACTTGGTTCTCGCGCACTATCGTAACGCATATTTGGTAAATCCGATTTTCCTTGAAACCTCGGAAAGGACTTAGTCGCATCTTTTCCATCCTCGGGTGCCCATATTGGTTTCTTGAATTCCTCCAATGGATCATCAGCTACGACTTCTTCCTGCACGAGAAAATTGGACGCGTCTCCTTCTAAGGAAATAGCCTCGGATTTTTCCGTATCGTTACTATCAATTTGGTCCTTCGGCTTTTCTATTTCTTCCGTGTCGCTCGATTCATCGATCTTTGTACTATGATTTTTCGAATCGTGTACAATTTTGTTATTTCTCGCACTATGCGCTCGTTCGATCATCTCCAAACTCTCGACCAGAGCTTTGCCAATTTCGTTTAAAGAATTCTCTACGTCTTCCGAATTTTCGTTCAAACTCGTCGTTGAGCCATACCGAGAGGGTCTAGGTTTTTGACCTTCGAACAGATCGGCGATGCGTTTCGCATATTTTTCAGGATTTGACTTTCGTTCGGACATAAATTCATTATCGATGCGAGGCCTTATAAGAGCCCAAACATCCGGGCGTACCTCCGAGCGTATCTCCGACAGTTCTCTGACGAACCAAGCCACCATACTCTCGAGGGAAGGAACGTCTCCCTCGTGTAGGACACCACGCAACGTTTGCACCGATCTATATTGAGATTCTATATGTGGTTTCACCAAAATCTCCACGGTGAGTTCTTCGTCCGTGTACATCGCGTTAAGAATATTTCGCTTCAATTCGCGCCACGTATGCTCAAAGCCTTCGAGCATTTGGAGTTCGCTCGTTCGTACGTTTGGAGTTTCGATTATTTTGATTTTGAGTATGCCAGTTTCTGGAGAAAAATATGATTTTAAATGTCCAATATTGTAATACATGTCGTTAACGTATTCCGCGTCTTTTGTTTTCTCATTGTCCAGGATAATCTTTAAATCCACATGTTCATTACCCGACGAATTCGGTTTCGTAGCTTTTCTCGCATCTGCCAACTTTGATCGTATGAGCTCGATCATCTCCGAACCATATTGTAGCACCAGAATTTGTTTAAATTCTTCCGATATATCAACAGAATCTTCGGACATGTCGGTTATCGTGCAATCACCGGGACATTCTCCGGGATCGTTTTTCTTCTGACTTTCAAGGATTTTAGTAATTGCGTTTGTTACCTGAAGAGTGTCTTGCGAGGTATCTTCTTTTACTGAAAACTTGTCGTGATCGTGTTTCGACGTTCGATGCCCGTCCGACTTTTTATCATCATCGACGTTTGATAACGTTGGATCGTCGTTCGACGGCAAGTATGGTGCCACGTTACATATTTCTTCCAGAAACCAGAACATCATCGTCTCCATCGAGAGTTCTTCCGACAATTTCGACAACGGGATCATCTCCTGACGTCGAAGCTCTTGGATCCATTTGTAATGGAATTGTATCTTTGCGACGGGAATAATGATCGAGTCTTTGTGCGACGAGTATAGGTCATTGACGATTTCTTGCATAAAGGTGTACCACGGTTTCTCCAAATTACTGAGAGACTTGGAACTTCTCCAAGGGGGCGGAATACTGTTCTTCTTGACGATCTTCATTATATTCATTTGTTTGTAAAGCAATGCTGTTAAATGACAATTGCCGATAACATACTCGATTGGCGGGGGTCCTTCCACCGGACTGACCATCTCCGTTGTCGCTTGAGTTCCCGCGGGTCCATTCGTACTTCCCGTATTCTGCGTTTCAATATAAAAATCCATTTGGTTCTCAGCAGCGATTATTGCATAAATATATGAACTATTCGTATTAAGTGCGCAATCCAAGAAACAAAAGAACAAAAGGATCGTATCTCGTTTTTTGTTTTTGTTTTATTAACGTAACAAAACAGTAGAAAAATAAAATAAAAATAAACCAAAAATACGCACCATCGCGTAAATTATAACACATTATCGATACTTGTTAAGAATGTTTACGAGCCAACCGGCAAAGTACTTTGCAAATATGAGCATTAAGTACCAACGAATACAGACCTGAGGTGTTATTTGTCGAATGAGGAAATCCTTCACGGAGCCTTTGAGTCTTTCAAACACCGATAGATCACCCGGGGCGTTTAGCTGAACTTCATCACGAGGCATATATTCGCCTGAAATGGATTTAAATCACGATCAACGACGGATGATCATCGACTAATTGACAGCATCGAGATTTCTTTGAATCTTGTCTATCTTACCTATGGTAATGCTCAGCGAACCGCCACTCGCGAAGTGAGCGACGATCAGATTCGAGGCTTCTTTATGGAATAGAAATACCACTGGAATGGTTACGTCGTCGGGCTCTTTTCCATCACCCGACATTGCGAACATCGGCGATACGGTTACGCTCGAGCCAACCACGGTATCGAGTACTATTACCGCTATTGCTCCGGCATTTTGTATTCTTCTCGCCTTTTTAGCAATTAATTAATTTATTAATAATTAGTTAATGATATTGAAGTACGAATTGATTATGAAAATACCGACCTTTTCAACAAACATGCAATTTCCACGCGATACCAAGACAATCTTTCCCGACAAATTATCCGGTTCGAGGAGGTCACTGCAAGCCGACGAAGGAATTGCGAATTCGGTCGTTCCCGTAACTTTCTTGCCGTCTTTCAGTTCTGGTCCAAAATGAGCAGGACCAGCCAGCAAAGTAACTTTGTGAGGTGGATTTGTATCTGTTTTCAAGTATGTTACGGACTGTACTCGTGTTTCTGACTGTTGCGATTGTTTTTTACTGAGTTCAACCATTTCCTGCATAAACAAGAGACCCTCCTCGGCATCCTGCGCTGTTCTCGCCTGTATAAAACATATTGAAGGAAAAATTGATAAGAATTCACGAAATTGTTTACGATTAATATTTCTTTCCTCTTACATTGGAAAACATGTGAAGAACTTGCACGCTACCAGCTGACGGGGTGAGAACAGTTATGCCCATATTGCTTAATATCTTCAAGTGTTCTAGATTGTTGGCCTGAAAAAATTTAAGATTAAAGATATTAGGCGCCGCCCCCATTACTATATTTTTTTATTCGAGCGTCTCTTGTCTATCTTACCTGAAATTGCGAAGCATTGAGTCGACGCTTGAGACTTCTTCGAGGACAGACGTCCTCCACCATATTTCTCAGTGGTTGCCGAACAGAGGCGGGAAAGAGATGCAAACTGTTGGGACAAGTGCGACCGAGCTCGTCAACTTGAACGATATCTCTATCCAAGTCCTATAAAAATCGTTTGAAAATTTGTATCTTACGAGATTGAACACCATCTTATCGTCCGATTAACGAAAACTCACCGATGTTACGTTCGTTTGCACGGCAGCGAGAGTTAGTGGCAACAAATGTCCTTCCGTCGTGAAAATAAATTCGTCCAAATCGAGAATAAGATCGCTTGGTTCGGCGAATAATAGATAGAGATATTTGAATGTTTCCGAGAGTACGAAACTATCCATAGTATCGTCGTGTTTGTTGGTACGGACGTCGGAGACTGCCGCATAGCCGCAAGGTACTCGGGCGTATGTTTGAAGGCTCTTGAGTACTTTGCGTCCTACTCCCAGATAATAATGATCGCCGGTAGCACGATACAGGAAGTAAGTCGATTCTAAAAATTCCGGACGCAATGGATGGTGACCCCAGTGTACCTGATAGAGTCGGCGGATTCGTAAATAGAAACAATTTCTAGCACGAGTCGTCATAAGTGATTTTACTTAAAATGAGCTTACCTGGAAATCGGTAGTGAAAGCTTCTGGTATAAAATTATGTCTCTGCATTACTTGATATAACATTTCGTGCGTCTCAACTGCAGGCTTGATATCGCCTTTAAGAACCTAGAGTGAAATATTCATGATTCACATAATCTTGAATTACTAATTCGCTATTCGTTAACCCCCTGACCGCCCTTATAATACTCATAACACATCAACCTCGTGTATCTCGAGTATCTCGAGTACTCAGGAGATCAAGATCGTACGTTACTGGGCTTACCTGCAATCCTGGCCAGAACGCTAAAAGGGCATCCATAAAGTTTTTCGAATTTGTATTGGGTCTATGCATATGTACATCCAACAGCATCGGTCCTTGACTAACGTACTTCATCACAGCCTGATAGTGTTTGTTAAAGCGGCCCAAATACTTCTCATCACCTGAGATTTTAAATACAAGTAGTCGATAAATATCAAGCATTCGGCGATTGTAAATTACTTGAAGATTTCTTGGGTTTTTAAATAGTTGCGAAACGCCAAAAACAAGGGGCTCTTACCTAACAATATATAAGCTTTTAGACAATACTCGTAGTAGGAATCTATACCCGCGCCAACCCCAGAATCTCTTCTGACCCAATCACCGGAATGAACATTCAATACCGAGCCCATGAGATCCGTTCCCCGATGACGCATTTTCCATAGAGCGTCCATGGCTTTTTGAGCTTTGTCCTAATGAATAGATTACGGTTAAGTTTTATTATTCTGTGTCCGAATTTAATTCTCAAGCGACTTACTTCGAAAATTGATTCGCCGGTTAATCTTGACAGAGCCGCCATTTCAAGGATCATACTCCCGGCGCATGCTGTACAAGTTTCTCGGCACATTTCCGCTGGGACGCCTTTCATACCATGTCGCAGATTGATCTAAGATTGACAATAAAGTTCTATAAACACTGGATATTCTGATTTTATATCATGTTTTAATTCCTAGTCGCTTCTTACCCTGCCAAAGGGGATTCCTGTGGTCGTATTGAAAGCAGGCAAAAATCTGTAGCCCAAGTCTTTGGCTAAAGTCAAAAGTTCGCCTCTATACCAGGGCATTATGTCGGCTCTAGATTGTAGATATTCCGACAATATATGACCACTCAAAAGTCCACTGTAAGGAGATCTTTGTTAGCTAGGGGTTGTGAATTTTACAATTGCAACAATAACGCCGATGTCTTAAATTTACCCGAGCATTCGTATATTCGTCTCGAAGAGGGAAACGATGACGTCAGTATCGAAACTAACATCCTTAACGACCAGACGTACCGCATTCTCAAATTCCCCTAAATCTCCGAGCACCTAAACATTTTTCATTACATTATCCAACTATTGTCCATGTAGGGTCGACTCGATCATTAAGAATGTTGCTGTTGCAAATATTTACCACTAGGGTGTCCAAAGTATCGACCAGGGTGAGAGAAAAGCTGTAACACATCAATGAATCGTACAAATTGGTAGAAAATCATGGAACGACGAGTTGGTGTTTGATCTGAAAACTTTGCGATAGATAAAAATAAATAAAAAATGTATATTTTGTAAATTTCTTACTTGCCAAGGGTAGAGTCAATATCGCCTCTATCAGCTTCCGATCCTCTATATCTGCCCTTACAACTGAGAGGCATTAATTCATCCGCAGGATACGCATTATCCATATAAGCATTGTACGCATGATAGAACATATCCCGCGCTTCTTCCCTATTATAAATATATAAATAATAAAATGCTGAATAGGACGAAAACTTTTAAAAACGAGGCCGTAACATCGGGACACTTACTTGAGACTTTCTCTGTCCTCTTTGCTCATGTATTCCAGAGGACTATCCTCGCTCGCGCCAGTCAGTCCCTGGACCGTACATCCCAGCACCAACACGCCCCAAATAATTATTTCTTTCGCCATTTTCGTTTTCGAAGAGCTCTTTACTCTTTGTCAAGATCTCACGTCTGTACTTTTGTGCATTATTCACAATGTTCCTTTTGTATCTCTACTTCATACCAACTATTATCATTTTAATTATCACCAGTCGTCGGGTAACTCGACGACTCGTCGATGATCGTGGCGCACCGACTGTAAAATTTGACGATCGTAAAATAAAATGCGTCGTGTGGTTTGCCTAGGAAAAGCCGCACAGGTGTGAAACAATAGAATGCACGGTTATTATTCGTAAATTTTGTCGCTATTTCGAGGATATTTGTATTTAATAAAAATTAGTGGTCCGCCAACGTCGAAATGTAAATAGAATAGCGTTGAATATCAATGACTAGAGTAAGATTTTACGAAACATATGTAACGCGTAGAGGATAAACACGCGCGCGATAATACACAGCTGATTACATGTTTTCGTCCCAAGGCCAGATGATGTGGCTACTGTCAATTGACGGAGTGAATCTTTTGTCAGAAATTCGCGGATGATACGTTTCACCGGTGATAACCACTATATAACGGATTTGCCGGTTATGCTATCTTGCATTACTGACGGAATTTCTAGCTCACCTCGTGCCTCTTACTCATTTTTTTCGTTAGTTTAATAATAAATAATTGTAAAACTTCGATCCTGCTTGCTTCAATTGTCTACTATCTCTCTGTCTCGCTCTTCCCTCGCACCTCTATGATGGCAAACTAACCTCACACGTAAAAAAAGACGAAAAATGTCGCCGAGCGTGAACTAGAGCGATCAGAATAAACAGGCGGGGATATTTTGGGCTGATTTTCATGAGCTCACGATGTCAGCTGTTATACACGATCGCGGCGATATTTTCTGAAAAACTCGCCCATTTCCAGTTTTAGTTTCTGCTGGGAACAAGTCGAGTGTGGATGGTGATAGAAGAAAGATAGGCAGCCTAGATTCTGTCAACATGGGCCATGTTTCGTAAGATTTTTGCCTCCCGCCGTATTAATTTAACATCGTGAAAGATTGTGCGTTACCTCGAGATTTTCCGTATATTATGATAAATGCCAGGATAATACGTCGAAGTCGTAAGCTCTTCTGGAGGATGCGAAGCTCACGAAGTTTCTACATAGCCCATGATCACGAGCTTTAGTGAATTTTTTTGCGATTTTTCGTTACGCATAACGCAATCAAGTTGAACTTGACGTTTACCAAAATGGCTCTAAAGGACGACGAAAATACCTGGTAAGACAACATTCTTGTTCTGTACGATTATCCGACATTTATGATAAAAGGTTAAACGATGACAAATCCGTTATCTACGTGTCAATACAAGTGTTCGCATAAGTTTCCCCGATTACTTTCGTTTTTCCGTATGTTATCTCTTTATTTCACCGTGTATCACCAAAAGTTTGATTCAACCGATTCTATCTTTTTATTCGTATAAATCGAGGTAGTTTTTTTTTATAGAAATATGGCTCTAACTTTATTTATTAACATGCAAGTGTAATTTGCTGCTATCCCATGCTAGCATTGGTAAGACCTGTATTCGTTCATTTACATACAAGTGTTAGCTAATACCTGGCAAATAATTACAAGGATCTACCTGACACGATCAGACGTCAATAATGAAAGACAGATTCTTTTGGAATTAACTTACACGAATTTCAAAATATATTTTATATCTTCTACCTGATTCAGAATAAATATGATTATTGGATCATTGATATCTTATCATTGATAAATCTCACAGTATACAGGCTAAAGTACTTCGCTTGGAGCAATGCATGAAAATTTTTTTCTTATCACTAAGATAAAACTTTGATGAATGATAAGTATATTTTTGGTAGATTGTGCTATTTATTTCCCTGCACCACAATAGAAACTATAATCTAATAAAAACTAATAAACACATGATAATAAGGATTAAATAATAAAAATTAGTAGTATTGTTGTGCATTCAATCATGGATACTTTTTACATAGGCATTTATATACATATATATTCTCTATCGATACTTTCCACACGTTGCTAAACCCAAGAAATAGAAAAGCAACGTTCTCTACATGGCCATTACTAGCGATTTCAACAATCGCTGGTTGCAGACATAACCTAATAGCGTTCGCAAGAATAACGTGCGAAGATAAATGAATATTCGTTGTGACAACCAGGGTACTAGAACTAGAAGCAGCCCTACTGGATACAGAGGCTCCATCTGCTTCGGATATTTACGCTATTTGCAAAGGTCAGCCGGTCCCGGCTAACTTGCGACCGGATGTTTGGCAGGCTTGCCTAGACGTCACCGATCGTGGGAATCAGCTCATACACTTCAACGAAGTGTTCGATCTCCCCGAACAAAATTTGATCAGAGAGGATTGTAAACAGTTAGTCGGTAATGCGATTATTTGAATTTTCCATCGGTCTTTAATTATCAAATATTTTCATCCGCCCTACCTATAGAAAATATTCTACGAATACGAGGTATCGTTTCTGTTCCAGAAAAACTTGGAAACGACGACGAGGATAAAGTTTCCGTTGTTTCCGACCTAGAATCCATACTTACGTTTTATTGCAAAAGCAGGGGAAAACATTACGAACGTGGTAATGGTTGGCTCGAATTGTTAGGACCTCTCATAGCATTGAAGTTACCACGAGCAGCGACGTACAATTTGTTCGAGGCTATAAGAGATGTCTATATTCCAAGGTAGAATCGATGCTCTACTTTATACATTACAAATGTCTTATCGATTTTGAATATGGACTCTAATTAGAAAAACTGTTACAGAGGCGATACACATAGTTCCGTCCTGCGGCTCTTGCTTCTTTATCACGAGCCAGAATTATGTTCCTTTCTCGATACGAAACGCGTCTCACCAGATCTTTACACAAAAGGATGGGTGAATACCCTTTTCGCAGGCGTTTGCTCGCTTCCAGCGGTTTGCACGATGTGGGATCTCTATTTCATGCAGGCGGATCCATTCTTCATGATGTTTCTCTCGCTGATAATGGTGATAAACGCGAGGTAAGACATTCTTTGCATAAACGCTTAGAATATCTTTTTTTCTCGGACATTAACAGTTAATATTGTTCTCGCAAATTTTCAGAGAGCAAATTCTCAGCATGAAAGAGGACGACAAACAAAGTATAATCGACGCTCTCGCGGCAATGCCGTGCGCTCTCGAAGCGGAGGATGTCACGGATTTTTGCTCTCTGGCGCAATATTACGCGATGAAGACACCTGCTTCGTTTAAACAGGATCTCTATTCGATAATGTTCGGCGAGGGTGGCGACGAGAAATTCATATCGCACGCTCTCTGTTTGCCCGTTTCCGCACACGAATTGGTCGAGAACGCGGTCGAGGCGCCTGCCGTGACGCCCAACGGACCTGTCGAATCCGTGAGATTTTTTCTCGTCGACTGCAGACCTGCCGAGCAATACAACGCCGGCCATTTGCCGACGGCTTTTCATCTCGACTGTAACTTGGTAAGCGTTACTTAAAAGAATATAATTTTTCATCTTTGATCGGTCTGCGATTATATGAAATATTCATCATCTTTGCTTCGTAGATGCTGCAAGAACCTGCGGCTTTTGCTACAGCTGTTCAGGGTCTGCTTCAAGCACAGAGACAGGCGCTCGCTGTTGGTTCTCAAGCAGGTGGCGAGCATCTTTGTTTCTTGGGCAGCGGACGACAGGAAGAAGATCGATATACTCACATGGTCGTTGCCTCTTTTCTTCAGAAACACACCCAGTACGTCAGTATGATCGCTTCGGGATATCAAGGTTAATATTTTCTTCTACAATCGAAATTTAACGTTCAGAGGAAAACCGGAGCGATTTTACTCTTATATTATTTTTTCTCATTTTTATGAAACAGCTATTCACGAGTATTTCGGCGACGAGGTAGTCTCGAACCTCATAGATCATAACTCTCAGCATTGCTTGGTCTGCAACTCCAACGTTCCCGAAGGAAACTCAAACGAGGCAAGCCCGACCAAAGGGAAGAACAATAATACCGATCTGTTCGGCAAAATCGGCCTTGCGATGAAACTGAAGAGTCAGGAGGTTAAGGGTAAGCTCTTCGATTATATCGTTAATCCATCGGCGAGCACGACCGGAGCTATCGAGAGTAAAAACGGGAAAGATAGCGAGCAGCATAGACGAGGGAGAAATCCACCGCCGGTATTCAGCATAGATGACGATCAGGACCTCGGTAAGATCGTTATCCGATGAAAATAACTCAAGATAAATGGGATTCTTATTTAAACACGTCTAATTGTTTTCAAGATATGATGACGTGCAAGCACGAGAGCGAAGAACCCGTCGAGGTAGTTTCCATTCAGCAATGGCTGAAAGATCCCAACTTGTTACATTCCTTCAAGTGTCAGGAGGTCAAGGTCAACGGATATGTCTACGAGAGGCAAGTCCCATTTTTTTTTCAAACTTTATAATAAGGTTACGAAAATTTGTATTAACGTGGAAAAATTCGATGGTTTGTTAAATTGCAGTCAGCTGTTGGTCACCGAGAGTCACTTAATCGTTTTGCGTGAGATTCAAGGACGCAAAGGCGCTGCTCACGTGATACTTAAACGACCGCTCTCGAGCATCGTGAGAATAACCTCGAGAAAACGCCATCCGGATCTGATCACGTTTAAATACGGGACGACGCAGTACAACGACACTGTCGTCATCTCGGACATGGACAGGTTTCTCATTCCGAATGCGAGCGAAGCTACTAAGCTTATATCCCAGCAGATTCTCAAACAATTGAAAAATTCCGACTAATGCTCGCGAATTTTGAACCGCAAGTATTCGTCGAAATACCGGTTTGCGGAAATTCGATCAGAAAATTCGCATTTTCAAACGAAAATCGCTGGGAAACTGCAATGTTCGAAGATGAATTTTCTTATTATCTTTTTTTACTCGTTCACCTTGACACCGTCACTTGGTATCGTTTCGAGAGGCGCGAGGGAGATCTGGGAAAAAAAGCATCGATCGATAACGAACTAAAGTATTATACGTCCATCGAGTGTAACGAGGTTAACGTGCCATCGGGTTCACAAAGTCGGGGAAAGAAAAATCTCGGCTCCAATAGGTACGTTAGTCGTACCGGCGGGATATTTGTAATACGTTTTCTAAACTTCTATCGTCTTGATAACTAAACAACACAAAAAAATCACCGTTCGTCGTAGTTGCCATTTTACGTCTATTCAGCACGAATTCATAGTTTCTTATCGTTTACAACATAAAGATTATTGCGCGTTTCGTAATTTCGTTCCCATGGTGAATTCTCGTAGAACGAATCATTCTCATCGTGCATTCTCGTCGCGTTCTTACGATACTTTGCCTCGCAATTCGTGATTTACTTTTGCTTCAGTGACGTATTCGCAATTCATTACGTTCGCGTCTTTTATTAATTATCAATCGCTGCAAAAAGTGTCCGACAAAGAGGATAAAGATATAGAGAGATATAAAAGCGATTTGAGCTGGACGTCGATAAGGTTTTATCGTCAAGGTTGTGTGCTTCCGAAATTGAATTTCTGAAGAATCTAAGAGAGGGAGAGCGACAGAGTGAGAAAATTATAATTACTTTCCGCGTCTCGCGTGAAAAGAATCGTGATGATAGATATAATATTTATGTGTACCGTGAATTCTGGCTCCAGATCTATCGATTGTAATTGTGCTCCCAGGTAAGGAGAATCGCAAAAACATATGTTCGGTATGATATACGATTGCAAAAGAATTCAGAAAAATATTATAAAGGTAAAGTATTGGGGCAAATGTAACGAGACCGTGTTTCCTATGGAAGAAATTTTATAAATCCTCGCCAACCCCCCCTTCTCCCCCACCCCCTTGTAAGATATCGACGTAGTAATTTATGAAGAAGAATAAAACAACAATACGTTAGTTCGTAAATGCATCGAGCGTAATATATACAGCTGCAAAGTTGAAGGATGGCAATGTAATAAAACATTTTAATATATATATCTATATATAATTATATATATATATAGAGAGAGAGAGAAGTCCTTGAATTATGTACATAATTGATACATATTATTATCATTATAGCTGTAACATAGTAGCTGACGTACAAAGAAAAGCAAAATAAAAGAATCAAGAGATACAGTAGATCTTGATCATTTGATGTGACGTATTGCAACGAGTGTGAGTTCGCCGCAGTGATGTAAAAGCGAACGAATATTCAATAGTGGTCTTGATATATTGGAGTGGTTTTGAAAGATTGATACATTGATGTTATGGCTGTTGCTCATAACCAAGTCAGGAAGTTGAACGGTACGACTGATATGACGCGTATGCCTCCACTCGTAAACTGTGGTACGTGGGTTTTTATTAAACTCGTAACGCGATACGTTATCATACGTTCGTTGCAGTTGAACCTCGAGAATTTTGCGATGCATTTAAAACTCACTTCGTCATATTGGAATATGAGTTTATTCAAAGTATTATTCATAAATAGTACATAACCCTAATTCATGTACCGCCCTTTTTTCGCTGAATTCATTTCCGGTTCGACCAAAAATGTCGCAAAGATTTATTAGCGCGCTATTCCATTTTTTTACCTTGTAAGTTGTACGTACAAAATGATCACGAAACTATCATTGTCGGGATTTTTAAGAATGATAATGATAAGAATCGCTCATTTCGATGAAGAATCTAAATCATGTCCAACAAAATTTGCCGCCCATCGCTCAGGTGCGTCTGTTCAGAAGCGAATTATGACCGTTTGCGCATACTGCCGCGCGTATGTATATTCTGTTTACAGCGTTTAGTGGCACCACGGACGCGGCACAGGAATGGACATGTTAGTCGAGCGGCGATTGTTCTTTGAGTAAGAAGTTTGCGGATATCACGTTCCATCGATGTATTTCGAACATGGAGCTTGATAATACACAAGAAAATACGTTATCACGGGCGTGAATAAGGTTGACAATGGGCGGAATAAATTGGTCCGAACTTTTTCCGGGAAAATGGAGTGCCGTTATTTTTATCTCTTACATGGCACTCTTCGTAAACCAAGGTATATTTTCCTACTGTGATATTTAACTCTTCAATCCAGTTGATTAAAACCTTTTCTTCTTGTGTCAGCATTGTTTGTTGTGTCAATGTTATTACTATTACATTGAAACCAAGTCCAGTTCTCATACATGGTGCAAAGTTTCGTTCGACTTCAATTCATACAATGATTGCCAGTGACTCATAGTTTTTGTCTCTGATTGTCAAGCTTCATTCTCCCATTCGGATTATCTATGCAAAAACGTATTATTCCTGCACTTTGTTCCGTGATAAAATCTCAATAGGGTGATGTAAAATCTGCAACTGAAAGTTCCCTCTAGACATTTTTCAAACAGCAGTATCGTCTTGTCAGTATTACTTCCGTGTTTTCGAACAGACCTAATATTTCCCATTCTCGTTAATTGATTCTTCGAGATAGAGCGAATTTGATTTTTCTCAAAATCCAAAATACGTCTGATTAAAATAGTTTAGATTTTTCTTACCATCCGTTGCTATTTCACATTACTATAAATGCTCAACGATGAATTATTGAATGAATTTGCAGCAACGCAAACTATCGTCAACGATTAATTCATATTTATGTGACTCGCAGGAATCATCGTCACTTGGTCGCAGAGTAAAGGCGACTACGATTACAACATTGTGACCGTAGTTCTCATGACCGAAGTCCTGAAGCTCGTCATCTCAGTTTGCTTATACTGTTGGGAGTAGGCATACTTCAATCTAACAATAATTAATAATATGCTCAAATAACTTTGAATAATCGATCTATTATTATCTCGTTATCTTCGACAGCAACAAAATTTCGCTGCTTGTTCGGGAGATAGTGAAACACAAACATGGTGAGTTGGAACACCAAAAATATCAAAATAGAATGACCAAAATCGATGAAATCTTGCGGTAGAATAATATCCTAGCGCTAGGCTAATCGTTTCGCAATTTTTGCTACAACACGCTAACGCCATTCAACTATAATCTTTCAGTTTTGCTTCTTTACATGGTACCATCGTTTCTCTACTGCATCTACAACAATCTTGCGTTCGTCAATTTGGCCGTGTTCGATCCAACGACGTACTATCTCTTGCTACAGTTTCGCGTAGTTATCACTGGTATAATCTTTCAGGTAACAGATTACTAACCCATATACTCGAACTTTGATCTATATATCACTCGTCTATGTCTTATCGACGGAGTAAAACCTTTGCGTTTTTCTCTCTAGGTGGTATTCGACAAGAGATTGTCGACTAAACAATGGGTATCCCTGGTACTACTCACTCTCGGGTGCATGATGAAGCATCTAAATTTAGAATTTGGCAACAGCTCTCTCTTCTCCAATTTTCATCTCAATATCAATGCAGTTTTCATCTTTATCCAGGTTGGGCAAAAATTACAGAAACGTTGTGTGACTAAAAGGCCACGTGGATACGTATGGGAAATTAATTCCTGGGTATTTCAGTGTCGTAAGAACAAAATTGAAACCACCGCGACTGTCTTCCGTTTGAAAAGATTAAGTTTTGCAAACGTAATAACTTAATTTTGCAGTTCAACACTGTTTTGCGCAGGAAGTAATAATCATACGTATTTTAATACAACGAAATGTTACGTCGTATCCAAGGATTATTCTCATTTTAGACGTTCTGTTCCTGTCTCGCTGGCGTTTACAACGAATATCTCCTGAAGGGACAGGGCGCCAACATAAACATTTTTCTACAAAACGTTTTTATGTACATCGATAGTATACTTTGTAATATTTTCGTTCTCGCGATTCAGGGCAATCCCATAAGAGCCTTCGACAACGTTGGAACGAGTATCGTCTTTCAACCGAAGGTTCTCGCTGTTATGGTCAACAACGCTGCAATCGGTATAATAACCAGTTTTTTCCTTAAAAATTTGAATTCGATTTTAAAGACTTTCGCGAGTGCCTTGGAGCTTATGTTTACCGCTGTATTATGTTGGATAATATTCGACATACCAATATATCTTAATACGATATTAGCCATTGTTATGGTAAGCTATGCAGTATTGTTGTACTCGCAGAATCCTGTGCAAAATGCAAAGCCAGCGCTCCGGGATAGCGAAAGAGAAGACGAGGAGAGTTTGTGCTCGTCTTCGAAGAGTGAGACTCAACTAGTCTGATTATATAAAAGAATATAATATTCATTTTCATATATGTATAGATCGATGGGGATTTGAACGAAGAAGGCTCGAAATATATTCGAATTTTCCGTTTAATGGTCATGATGAACTGACGGTTTAACGACGCACGACGAGTATTATGATAAATATAGAGAATATTATTGAATCAAAAGCTCAAAGGGCCTGGTAAAACGGAGGTATGTAATTAATTCACGTGTATCGAATTAATGGAAATATTGTGATAAAAAAGAACACATCTTAATTGTAAGCAAAAATCGGCTTAAGACGGTAAAATAAATTAATATTATCGATACTAAGCATAAAACCAGCTAGTTATTATTTTTTCATTCAAACGTATTACGCGATCATTTTAGCTCGTCGAAAAACCTAACGATCATGCTTATTGCAAAAATGAAATGCTCGTATTCAGTCGACCAACCAGATTTCGCGAAATATTATCTTAAGGTGCAAACGAACAAAGTAAACGGTTGAATAAAGGGTGAAACTTTTTGATAATTGTTATTATCGCTTCGCGATTAAATCATTCATCCTTATTTTTCAGAAGAATCGCCTTTCGCGATCTTCATCGATCATTCTCGGTCCATATTTATCCCAGAAATAATTCCTGGAGCTCTGGAGGTTAATGATCATCCGTCCTGAATGAAATGGAACGAATAATCGAGACGAAACACAGAATCGATCGTATCATTTTACGACAGAGGAACAGCCGCGATATCGTTTGACGTCGGTGTTAATATATAAGTTCTTTTCTTCCTTCTTCATACATGACACACCGGAAGTAACGTACCGTGCCGACTTCTGGTTAATGTATTATCGTCACCCCAATTCTCGCATGGATTGACCCACTTGTTTCGTTTCTCGGTAGCGACCGCTCTCTCTCTCTCTCCACCCCTAAATTGTTTCTTTCGCGCGGTTGCCCCCCTCCCGCCGATAAAGTCCCGTATCGCCCTCGATCACAGTGGGTTATTCCATACCTCGATACAACAGTCCATTGCCCTTATAAATTCGTCGAACCGTCGTTCCGAGTGAATATCAACAACTGTCTCATGAATTTTTCAAAATGTTTTAATCCAAAGGTTCCTCCAATCACATTTTATTTTCCACCCTTATTCTTTTAATCCATCTTATGTGTCTCGAAAATAGCAAGTGGTGGAAAATAAGTATCTCGACAATATATCAGCGATATTTTATTATCGAGTGGAAATAATTTTGTCCACAAAAAAAACAAAATTTTTTAACTGAAATATAAAAATTGCGTCCCTTCTTTCGCGATAATTAAAAAATGCTAATCGATAGGGACGAAGCGATAACAATTATCGCGTAGACCAGGTGGTTGCTTGTGACGTGCGATGTTTGTGCGCATAGTTATAATCGTTAATTCGAAGTTAACTGCCGTATACGGGCTCCCCGTTATTCAAAGTACTCTCTTCTCCTTCCCTGTTTGAAACTACAAACCCGTGATATACGCTTATTAACTGGCAGAGACGCTGATGAACAGTCTCAGGATGTTGACGACCAGGTGATTAGAACGTAAGCTACTTGTTATAGTTTAAACACCGATGTGACGTAATTACTTTGCCAATTCGGCTTGAATAATAGACATATATGCATATATGCAGTGTTTCCAGCTTTTTGCATATCCGTATATATTCTATACTATCTATATACGTAAAAATCTGTAAATTGGATCACAGGTACAGGAAGAGGCATTTGGAGTGTGGACAGTAGCGTCGAAATTAATCGACGTTATCAGAACAATTTTCAAGTAAAATTTGTACGATAAGTACGAGATCTACGAGACAATATCGTATCGTTTTATTATGTAATTTTGATCTAATTACTGTTTTATATTTTTACAACGTAATTTTATTATCAGAACAATTTTTAAATAAAATTTGTACGATAAGTACGAGATCTACGAGACAATATCGTATCGTTTTATTATGTAATTTTTATCCAATTACTATTTTATATTTTTACGACGTGATTTTATTATTAGGACAATTTTCAAATAAAATTTGTACGATAAGTATGAGACCGTTTTATTATGTAATTTTTATCCAATTACTATTTTATATATTTGCTACGTAATTATATATGAATAACGTCAATAATTTGGTGACCGGTTTGTAAGAATTTATATATTTCGTCCTGTATGCTTATACGTGTATAGCGACGTACCCAAAGTCGAAAGTGCTACGAAGGCAAACTTCATTAGTACCGGTATCGAGAGGACTAACGGGGACGAGCGCATGAAACGATATATACACCCAAAAGCATATTAGCCTCTATACCTATCTCGCTCAGTCTCACTCGATACAAGTTGAATAATGAAGACCCCTCGATCGATCCATTAATTATGGAGTGATCGACGTGTCCTTAGGCATTTCTCTCCCTCTCTCTCTCTCCCCCTCTTCCGTCTTTTCGTCTGCCCTCTACCCATCGACGCGTTCGTAAACCCAATCGTTCTTTTACATTGTTACACCGTTCTGTTCCCGTGTGCTCTCTCCCGATTGATACGCTTCTTGACTCTCGACGATAAGTAATTATTATTAATGAACGACGAATCTTTTCTTTATTTTCCTGCTTTTTCTCTCGTGAGCTATCGAGCTTAACAAAAAATCCTCGACAAGCATAATCCGATAAAACGAAGCTTGTTTCCTTTTTTTTTTCCTAAACGGGACTTTGAAAAATTGATACGATTGATACGTTAATTAGTCGCTCGTATAACTCGTATGCGCTCGACGATAACGTAATCAACGGATCGATGACCTTTTCTTTTATCGTAAGATTATCAAATTCGATTCCTAATTTCGATGAAATATCGTAAAATCATTCTCATTAATTTGATAAAATAGCGCAAACTCGTTCACGAAATAATGTAAAAAAGGAAAAATCGCGAGGTAAATCGTTCCACCTGTCGCAGGTGAGATTAGGCTCGAGGGCTTATTTCGACCGGCGTCGCTAAATCTCGAATCCGGACAAGCCGATCTTTGATTAGTTACGTTATACGTACATATATATTTAACGAGAAGTGCCACTTGAGAGTCTTGGACGAGCGATGTTCCCGTAGTGTCACGAAGAGAAATAGAGACGCGTCGAAGGGGAAAAAGAGAGTACCGTTCAGCCGCAGTCCGCAGGAGTCTCGCCGGCAATGATTCTCTCGCTGTTGAACGACGAGAGAGAGAGCCAGAACGGTCGAGTAGACACAAGTATACATGTATGTATATTCTTGTGTTCGTGTGTGTGTTAACACAGAACGATGTGAATATACACGTATACCTTTAATGTAAACTGTGGTGACTTTGTCGTCGTCGTCGTCGTCGTCGTCGTCGACGTCGTCGTCGTCGTCGTCGTCGTCGTCGTCGACGTCGTCGTCAAGAACTGGCCCCAGGTTGAGAAGGTGGGGGATAGTGGTTGATGGTCGATATCCATACCCAAGAGAGAGAGAGAGTGAGTGAGAGAGAGAGAGAGAGAGAGAGAGAGAGAGAGAGAGAGAGAGAGAGAGGGAGAGAGAGAGAGAAGCGCTTACAAACTCGCCACGAGAGTACGGTGCCAGTAGTCACATGCCGGCTTTGGTCAGACGCGTTTCGTTCTCGCGAGCCGCGAGGATATCGCGCGGTTCTTTTTTCATCGAGTCAAACAATTCGTATTTATGACGAAATCGAGAATACTTGGTGAATTCGAGGTCGAAGTTGTCACTGGTATCGATAGGTGACGATTATTAAAACGATCGTAACGATTCGATCGTACGATCGACTTTACGATATTTCGTCATAATTATTTTGAATTACGAGCTTACATCATTTTTTGTATCGTTACTCGTTATTTTAATCTCCCATCATCGTCCGGTTCTTGGCCGTATAGTTAATAAGGGTCGTGTTCTTATCTATCGTTATTATACTTCTCCTTTCGATCCTTTTTGTTTTTCTTTTGTTTTTTGTTTCGATCCTCTCTCGAAGTCGGAGCACGTTTCGTGTGTACCACTTTCCAACCCTCCCGGGTGACTCGCGGGAGTTGTTCGTGTCGTGAGAGATTCGCGGATAGATTACAAAAAAGAAACCCTCTCTTGCTCTCTTTCACCCTCTTCTTACATCTAACCCCCTTGTTTTCAGACAAGGAGAAGGGGGTTCCCTCTCGCTTCTTATGTGTCGCGGCCGATCGTTTGCGTCGCACGAGACTGTTACGACTTTTCTCGTAATCGTTGCTAGCGAAATTCGTCCATATCTACGTCGTCTCACCCTCGATCTCGGACTTTAACGGACCCGAACATTTTTTTGTTTGTTTTTTTTTCTTTTCTGTTTTTTGAGATTTCGTCACTCGTTCGTATTTATCAATAATTCAACGATACGTAAAATATAATCGACGATTTACGAAAATGTACGGGGTACTTTCGTAATTTGAAAAATTTATATTGTTTATCCTGGGTCTTGTATAAATAGAATTTGCTGTTACATCGCGCTTATGCGACTACTTGGGTGAAAACATTGAGCTAGAATTTCAGATGGAAAGACCTCGACTTTTTGCGAATTATTTATTCACACGTACCTTGAACGCTGTGGGTCTGCACGAAGTTTTCCGGTTAGCGTCTCGTTTCATCCCTCTTTCTCTCTCTCTCTCTCTCTCTCTCTCTCTCTCTCTCTCTCGCTTACCCTTTACTCGCTGGGGGTATGATCGTTACTCTGTCCCCGTGCTTTTTATCATCGAGCTTTAGTTCATCGCGATATATCCACCACGATGAAAAAGAGAGAGCGACTTAACGTAGAGGGGGGGTACTTATTCGGCGAGCTTGGCATACGAAGCAAATCGCTTCAGCCTTCCAACTATAAAGTTACGCCCCGATATATTATTATATACGTCCGCTCGATAAACAACGTTACGCGAACTTGGATGATTGGTTCAAGCGCGCGCGTCGACTCTTCGATTCGTCACGTGTTCGGGGGATGATTTATTTATATTTTCGTTTTTGTTCTTACAGTGTTTTTATATTTAAGAATTATACGTTTTAAAGAAGAACAAAATGCAAATTCGAGACAACGCGCGAAATTACGGATTCATCAGTTGGATGATTGTTGGAAGAATGTTCAAGCTCGCGCCTCGACTCTTCGATTCGTCACGTGTTCGGGGGATGATTTATTTATATTTTCGTTTTTCTTCTTATAGCGTTTTTATATTTAAGAATTACACGTTTTAAAGAAGAAAAAAATGCAAATTCGAGACAACGCGCGAAATTACGGACTGATCAGTAAGTCCGCCCGATATTTCGCAGGTTTCACGTGGTTTTGAGAATAGAATCCCGTTATTCACGATGACGTACGGATCGTCATGAGGAAAACGGGCTTGTCGAGAGATGGAACGTGACGAGTTATGTCCGGGTGCGTGGAGTTCGAATCCTCCTCCTCGATGACAGGATCGACGAGAACGGGGCCCATGAAGCCCCAGGTGGACTCCGCGCCCCTCAAAAACGACAAGACGATCACGTCGTCGTCGTCGTCGACGTCGTCGACCGTCGATTCGTCCTCCGGATTATCGCGAACGAACGACGAACCCGATATATCGGCATCGCCGCATCGTCAACGCTCGACTCGTACGCGACACAAGATGACACCTGTTCGACCTCCCTCCGGTCAGCCTATACAACTCACCCCACTTTGGGAACACGTGGTGAGTATCGATATTACCAATTGTTGCTTTCTCCGTCTCGCTCTCACTTTTTCTGTCTCTTCCTCAAACCGCCTCTTCATCTTTCCTTTCATTAATAGATAAACACGCACGCGTATTTTCGATAATGTACAAACCTTATTAAAAAAAAAAATATATGTTTTTCGATAACAAAAAGTGAAAACTGTCGATTCTTTGAGAAAATTCTATTATCATTCAAAAACTATTGATTTCCTAAATCATTTGATATTTCTCGTTCCGTACTTTGGCGGCTTTGACTTTGATTCATCGTTCGAAGATCGATCGAATCCTTTTATTTTTCATTGTAGATTTATCAAAATTCGCGAACGACTTTGTAATTATTATTATCTTTACAATTTATTACGCGCGAGTCGATACGAGGCGTTATAGCGTAGATACACGAGTTCAAATTTTGCGGATATCACAAAGCCGCTTATGGAGTCGCACGCATGTATCGATAATTTAAGCGAATGGTTCATTATACTCGTAGGTACGATCGAACAACCGCATTGGTAATACGCGAAACTTTTATCAAGCGGATTAACCACCGAGCGAAAATGCAGGAATGGTGGAGGGAAGGGGGAGTGGGGGTGGGTGGTGGTTCATACAACGCGGTAGTTAGCTCGAGTTTTCGTGATGAATCGTTTTTAGCCAGGCCGATTATCCCGAGCGCATACGCCTGTAATGTTATTTTCATTTGGTCGACTCTCGACAATCCCATATGATTTTGGGCTTTCGGCGACGACTGTTTGAATAACGACGCCGTTATCAATTATATCGAAAAATTCATGAATTATTATCGCGAGCCATTTATAATTTGTCTCATAAACATTTCACACGATTGTTTTTAATCAACCGGCAAATTTTTCATTCCGTCGTAAAACGAAAATAAAATTGTAAATAAAAAGAAAACGATACGTCGCGACGAACGAAGATGATGCGCATCGAGTCGATTATCGGTTCGAGTCGATGGAAAAAGGAAATCGTGATTGTCGGTAGGGGGGAAAAAACGAACGTTATGCAAATTTTAATTGCGAAACGTACAACGTGGTGGTAATATACCTCGACTGGTTCAAGTTCACTAGCGCGTATAGTTCAATGGAAAAGGTCACAAAGAAATCGGTCAATCGACGGTTATTTTCTGTACTTTTGCCAACGTTCTCTCTCTCTCTCTCTCTCTCTCTCTCTCTCTCTCTCTCTCTCTCTCTCTCTTCACTGACTCACTAACTCTCTCAACGACTAAAAGTTGCAATGAATATTAATTCGTTACGCGAGCTCGTGCGATCGCTGGATCGATCGTCGACTCGTCGTTGCATGTTCTTTTGTCGACTCGTCGAATCTTCTCTTTCTCTCCTTCTCCACGCTCTTCTGAAAAATCGTCGAGCGAGAACACAAGTCGAAATCGCAAATAAAAAAACAATCGATAGGTTCGTACCCGACGATTTCCTTCCGAGGTGGACACGCGCGAGACCTTCGACGAGATAACGGAGAGATTGCGCGACCCCGAATGGGAGGTACGTCAGCACGCTCTTCGGGTACTCGTCGATGTTTTGCCCACCCTCGATCCAACGATCGTCGACGACGTTATGACACCGGTCCTGCCCGAACTCGTCGACAATCTCGGACATCTCGCACCAGCTGTGAGAAAAGGTGCTCTCGACACCCTCAGAGTTTATCTCGTTTGCAGCCGCAAGAGGGAAGATATCGTCAGAGGGGTGAGTGACAAAATCTTAATGTCAGTTTGAGCTTTTTTTTTTATTTCTCCGCGTTTCAATTTTCCCAAATCGTTAAATATTCGTTCGACCACGTAAAATTCGAAATTTGGGAAAATATTTAACTTTCGTATTATCGATTTTCACACGATAAATTAAAATAATAATAATTTTCATATAAACAATTTGTCGTGAAATAAGATTTTTTATATTGATCGAAAGACGATTAAATTTTGTCGACGAGGATCGATTTGTGAGCTAACGGTAGAATTTTTATCCGAGCAATTTTGATAATTTTCGCAGATTTTGGACGAGGGTTTGAACCGATCGGACAGCCTGGATAATTTTCAGACGAACGTGAGCCTCGGCGTGATTCTAAGTACCCCGTCACTCTTATTTCCATCGTCGGCGAGTCCTCGACCGAGCGATCAAATTCTTCGACGGGCGATCGGCGCTCTAGCGACGCGTTTGATCCAAGTGACGCATCAGGAAGCGGCGGTGAGATCTCTCGTGAAAATTCACGAGTTGCTCGGTACCGAGGAATTCGACGTTTATCTCGACGAATTGGACATGAACGCGAAACGCGATTACGAGGTGCTCTGCGACGTTTACAAGATAAAACCAACCGAGAGAAATTCCCGAAGAAAGAGCGACAGATCGAAGAAGCAGGAAGCGCTCGTTGCCGATCGTCAAACGATCGAAGAGTCGAAGAAGGATTCGGAGGAGAGACAAGTCGTTGAAAAAAATTGTCATTGCGAAAACGAGCGAGAACCGAGTGAAAATGTTGAAAAAAAGATCGATACGTTGATGCCACCTGGAAGAATAGTTTTGGAGACGGAGATTAAATTCAACGAGGAGACGGCGATAACGATGACGATACTCGAGGGAAAGGACGAGGCGAGCGACGAGGAATCGGATTTCGAGAGCGATGACGAATTTTCGAGAGGTAAGGAAGAGGAAGTGGCACTCGGTAAAAAGGACGATCGCGAAGAGGTCAAAGACGACGCGGTCAAGGACGAATGGATCGAGAGACGTAAGACACCGAGGAGGGTTCATTTCGGCGGCGAAATCGTTAAGCTACGTACACCCGATAGCGACGATTCCGAACACGTGCAAACAGAAATATTACAAACGAGAATACCGATACCGATCTCGCCATCGGCCAAGATACAATCGGTACGATCGAGAAAATCACGCTCGAATCCGTGCAGTCCGAATCTCGCGAGATCGAGGCACAGAGCTTCGAAATCGGTCACGAACAGTCCGAAGAGAGAATTTTACACTCACGACGCGAGTCTGAGCCCGAAGAAGAGTATATTGACGAGAACGGGAAATAATATTACGGAAACGAGCGACGAGTGGAAAAAAAGTATCGAGGGTAGAGTCGACAAGCTTTTCGGGGAACGAGAGAACGACAGTGCATGGACGTTCGAAATTTTCGACAACGACGATTTTCTCGATACGATCGGCGAAAAAATCGTTACGACGAAGAATTCGACGAATTCGACGATCGACTCGAACAATATGACGAATAATCGTGAATCTTCAAAGAAAAAACGTAATTCGACGAAGACGAGCGACGAAACATTGAAAAATAATGAAATCGGCGAGAATGAAATAACGACGGATAAAATTCTCGACGACGCTCGTCTCGATTTAAGTTCGAAGAAAGACGAGATAACGAAAAATACCGCGAGTCCGACGGACGCGCGCGAGAACACGAAGATAAAGCACAATTTTGCGAAGGCGAACGGCGAACTTGTTACGAGAAACAATGAAATCGGCAAGATCGGTACGAACGAGGAGAGTGTCGAAGTTGAGAGAGTCGAATTGGTCAAGGGATCTCGGATACCGCTCGAAAGTTCCTACGAGACTTTTCAAGACAAACAGGAAAGAGCCAAGGAGTTACGCGGGTTCATCGTGGCGACGACGAGCGAGAAGATACCGTTCACGGATAAGGAGACACGAGAAGTTGAGGAAAAGTTGGACGTACCGAGTTCCGCCGCGGATTTTCATCGTCGTTCGTCCCCTCGTTCGCCGAAAAAACTCGCCTTCGAGACGTTTCCGCGAAAGGAGAGAAATTACATTCTCATGGAACTCTCCAGTCCCGTAAAAGCGAGATCGACGGGACAAAATGGCGCGAGTAACGAAGACGAGAGAAACGATGCCAAGGAGGAACGAGGACACGATGGTTTATCGGAGAATAATTCGTCGTTGTCCCGTGGAAATTCACCGATGGATTCGTCGGTCGATCATTTGTTCGTCGATCGAAATGAAAATTCGATCGAGAGTGTCGTCGATACGAAGAGACAAAAAAATGAGGTCCAAGTCGAGGACTCGACGCTCGTAAATAACGTCGAGAAAAATAATCGCAAAGACGCGACGAACGAGACGTACGAAGACGTGAAAAAAGTCGAGAGTTTCGAGATCGACGAGAATCCATTGCCCGACATCGTGATAGCCGAGACCACGAAATATCGAGAATCCAATTGGGAGGAGCTCGGTCTCGTCGATCAGCAGGTACTCGACGATCTTCACAACAAGGTAAGAAATTCGATCGATAATTATCCATTTAATTATAATTAAATCTATACTAATCCTCACCTCGCTCGTCATTAATTCCATTACTGTTTTAATTAGCTCATCATTTTAATCAAACTATCGCGTTAATTTAATTATAACTTTCGATCAAATCATCGTCCTAATTAAATTATAACTTTCGATTACATCATAGTTTAAATTCAATTAAAACTTTCATTCGAATCGTTCGATATTCTCCTCGTCGCGTCTATTCGACCGAATATAAACGCGAAAAAAAGCCTCCATTTTCCACTCGATGTGCTCGACGTAAGAGAAGAAAAAAAAAAGCAAAACTGAGTAATAGTCTCGTGGCGAGGAGGAAAGGAGGTGGATGAAGGAGGGAGAGGGGGGTAGAAGCGGTCGAGAGGAAAGTATTTGCCAAGGAATATATAATTGTTCGTGCATGACCGCATAGTACGAGGGTGAAATAAATCGCTGCATTCGTTACGATGACAGGTCGAGCGAGGAGGAGAGTTGTGTATGTAGAGCTCTTCGCGAGGGTGGGGGATAGGAGAAGGAGAAACTGACGTTCGAAATATCGTATCTCCTCCGACTATTTCATTCACAGAAGGAGTTTACAGTCCGGGGCGAGATCTTGCTTTGATACAATGCCCGCTCGAGGGAAAGTGGGTCGATCGATTTCTCGCTCTGCCTGAAACTTACGTCCACGATCTAACTACCCCTTAACCCTAGCCCCCTTCTTCTCACTCCACTCGTTGTCTACGAGATGAGATTTTTATTTGGACGATTTCATTAATCGTCTTCTCGTGCGACCGAGTCTCGCGTTTTCATGCCCAATGATTTTTTTTTACTCGACAATTTTGTTTCGATCGATCCTTCGATCTTATCGAACTTCCCCGTGGATCGTTCATTTTGATTTCTTATTTTATTTTCGATTTTTTTCTTCTTAAATAGAGACGGTTAATAGAAACAAAGTAATGAAGAAACGAGACAAAGAGTTTAATTGAATTCGGTCGATTCTCGTAGAAAATTTTGATAACGTTAGAACGATCGACAGTTCGGGTTCGTCCGATTATTCACGAAATCATTGATTAATTATAAACGCGAGTTGCGCCGGGCGTTTCCATGGGATTGTGAAATTGATTGAAATTAATAATAGGATATCCAATTACGAACTAATTACACGACGTCATTGACACGCGTGACGAGTCTGTACAATTTACTCCAAGTTGATACAATCAATATTTAATTAGCGTACCGATGGTTAATAAATGTGATTGATAAATAATCACGACTGGCTCGCACTTCGATAAACTTCTAGAATTCATTAACGATACAATTTGTCAACGTTCGCAAACCTTACCAAGGAAACACATATTTTCCTGGCACGTTTTACGTTTTCTCGACGGTTTCGTGCCGAATCGGGCCGAGATGAGGCTTCGTACGATCGACACGAGAGCGTTTACAAAATTAGTTAATTATTACATCTTAATCGATCGTTTCTTGATTCGCGACGTGGCCTAATTAACGAAACGATCGATCGTGATTGTAAACGATGGGAGAAAGATAAATAGTAAACTTGATTTCGAACGTTTCGAGTCATAAAAATTTAAGAAGACAGTCGGCAAAGAGAACCTCGTCCGGTCTCGATTCGGCAACCGATGAATAATTAAATCCTCGTTTCATCGATCGACCTTATTATCGTCGTCGAGCGCGAATCCTTTTCTCCATCGGCCAATAATTCTTTCCAATCCTTTCCTAATATCTTTTTTTTGCAGCCCATCAAAGTTCCATCAAAAGAACATCACGTAGCCATCATGGTTCGGCGTTACGACGAGAACGGTCGAAATGTCTCTCGAGACTTCCGGTAAAATAAAATAATGAAAGTACGAGGAAAAAATAAAGAACGTTCTCGGTGATTCAATCGAGCCAAACGACCCGCGCGAGATATCTGACGGGTTGTTCGAGCGTGACTCGTAAAAATCGTTTCAGCTTCGCTCTTATGATCCATTTTCCTCGTTTCCTCGGGCTGTAAACATTTTTTTTTCTTTTTTTTTTTCGAAACTTGATAATACACGTTATTACTGGCTCGAAGAGTATAGTGAGTCTCCACAGGTATCGTGGCTAATTCTACGTGCGAGATTTTTTCTTTTCTGGATGACGAGCGACCGGGATCGCCATAGAAAATTTTCTTCCAGATCATTATGCAGTCCAACGAGGCTATGGCTTTACCGTGCCTCGATTATACTTGAGATGGACTTACGTAGACGTATATACCGGGTGTCTCACAAGTATCGGATCGTCCGGTCTCTGCGGCTAGTTTAGGGTGCCACGAGTGTACGTGCAAAATTTCCACGATCGATTCGCGATAGTTTTCGAACGACAGACGATCTGAGTTGTCCAATCGCAGAGCAAGAAGAGATTAGAAACGCGTATACGAAATTTAACGGAATATCGAAAGTCTCGTTTCTCGTGCGATGGACAATGCGCGAGGAAATCCAGAAGCCACGGTTCATATCCGATAGCTGTAGTTTCCAGTCTGGTCTCGGCGCTCGACGACGGTCAAAGTTGCTTCAAACTTCGGATACGCGTCGTTATCCCTTCGATCGAGTTTCGCGACCACCGCCGACCCTTGCACTCCTATCGGACAGCTTAGATCGTCTCTCGTTTAAAGACTATCGCGAATTAACCGTTGCGGACTTTGCACGCGAATTCGTGGCACCGCCGGCGACCCGCAGGTAACACGGCGGTCCGGGACTTCCGAGACACCCTGTATATCCGCCTCATATTCCTTATCCACGTACATAGTAAACCGGGTATTGTAGGGAAGTTAAACGTGGATTGTTGGAAGGAGGGAAGTTGCAAGAAAATAATTAGGCACGTGTTGCGTGCCACACAGTGGACTCTCCGGGCGCTCTCCGTCTCTGTGTTATATGAAAATCTTCTCTGTCTCTCTCCCTCTCCCTCTCTCACTCTCTCTCTCTCTCCCTTTTTCTCTCTCTCTTGCGATAGTATACTTACAGTAGGTATGCAAATATGACGCTACATTACCACCATAATTCACTCCGTGCCGCCTTTACCCGTTCAACGTCCATTTTCATTTATCTGATTCGTATTATCGTTGCATATATATATATATATGTACGTAGATATTTTTATACTCGGGCGAATAAAGTTTTTTTGAAAAAAATGCGAGCAAAATAAACGTATACGAAACGATTATTATTCATTTCCGGTTGATTCCAGGTCGAGGGACTTCCGTCTTGGAACGAGAATGTATAAGTTTATTAAATTGATTTTTCTTTCGACAATGGAGTAAGTCGCGTCGGTAAAGGAAATGATATTTAAAAATCGTGTTCTCGTTTAAAAATTAATATTTCATATAAAAATTAAATCTTTATTTTACAATAAAATTTTTTCGAGATTTTAATTGAAAAAAAAACGAAAAATTACTTTTTTTATCGAAATAAATTGTAAATGAATGGAAAGATCGAAGAGAAGTGATTTAACGACGAGCGTCGTCGACATTTTCAGGACGACTGGCGGGCGAGGGTACGAGGGTTGGAGAGAGTCGCCTCGGCACTGAGAACTTCATCGGCGTTGATAGCGATCGAGTCTCGGCTCGGCTCTCTACTTCAGGCTGTATTAGGGGGTGAACGAAGTTGTCGAGTCGCAGCAGCCGGAATGGCGGTCGCACGGGTAAGATTCGAATGAAATTTTAATCGTCATTGCGCCGCTTGTAATTTAAACAAGAGGCTAATAGAGAGACGAAGAGACAGTGTGTGAAAGAGAGAGAGAGAGAGAGAGAGAGAAACGCAAATGTAATTTTATGCAAAGGTGGTGGTCGCCGGTGTGTCCGAGGAGGCTCTCAAACGAAGATTACCCCAAGTGGCTTGGGGTCTGGCACGTCAGGGTGGCCCGAACGCCGCTCAACTCGCACGAGTGGCGATGCTCCGACTCAGACCGGCTCTCCTCCTGGAACAGCTTTTGCAGCCCCATTGTATCAAAGCCCGCAACGCAAAGGTCAGACGAGATTCACTTTTATACGAAACGATTATCCGGATCATCCCACCCCACTTTCCTCCTCCGTAAATTCCTCGTAAAAAATCATTTTTAACTCTTTACCCAACCGAACAAAATAACAAAAAAATAAAATAAAAACAGACAAGGAACGATAAAAATTCAGGAGATTGAAAATTAATTTAATCTGTAAGGGATTAAAAACACTAACTAAGATCGGTGCTATTTGAAGCAAAATGACGGTCAAAGGAGTCAACTGGTTCGATTTAAATTAGAGACGGTTAAACGGAATATTTGATGGCACTTTATTTTGATAATATTTCTCGATACGTCCGTACGCGCCGGGACCTCCCGTGAGTCTCCCTTCTCTCGATAATTCGGATGGGCACTCGACCCATACCTCCGATACATACATTATTAGATATAGTCAACGACACCACACTCTCAGAATACCTCTCGAAGTTTCGACGCTTACAGTTCGGCCTTTCCTGATACAAGTCCGTCCCGGACGATTTACGATTTTTTTTCTTTCTTTTGTATACATTTCTTCTTCTCTTTACATACATATATATATACATATTTTCCACATTCGTAATAAAGGAACACTCGTCAACATTCTAATACATTTTCTTACATTTTGTCATATATCCCATGTGCATTTGCATACATATTCGTCATACATTTACTCCGTAATTATCGGTATTTCTTTTTCGTCTCTATCGATTGGCGAAATTTCCAGAGAACACCAAGGCCTCATGTTCGCAGCTTCCCAAGTGCCACAATATGGGCGTTGGGTGACTTGATGATTTTCTACGTCCGCGACAACGTATCGATCGTTGCGTAAGACCTTGACCACTTGGTATGGTCCTTTATATTTCGGGATTATTTTGTGAGGTGCCCCTGCTGTGCTCTCGAAATTCCTTGTCATTATGTAATCCCCGACATCGTATTTTCTTGCTTCCTTATGTTTTTTATTAAAGTACTTCTCGTTATATCGTTGAGATTTTTCTATGTTTGCAGCGGCCTTCTCTCGCAAAGATTTTAATTCACGTGACTTGACCGCACCGCTGGACTCGATATAATCTTTTATTTCGTCGGGTATTTTACCCCGTTGATTAACACCAAATAATAATTTTGCCGGCGTTGCGCCCGTGGATTTATTCACAGAGTTATTCAAAGCGAATTCGACGTCATTCAAGACTTTATACCAGTATTTGCCCGTCGTATTCTCAGTTAATTTGCCTAGCATGGGGCCAAGAGTCCTATTAACGCCGTTGCGACTTGGCCGTTCGCTTTCGGTGAAGCTGTCGCAATTTTTACGTGCTTGACGTTGTTTTCTTTGAGGAATTCATCGAAATCGTGAGATGTAAAGCTACTACCCCTATCTGACACTATACACTTCGGACGACTGTAATCGTTAAAGAACTTTTCTAGACAATCGATTGTCTCTTTTGACGATGTCGTCTTTGTTGCGTACAATTTCGTGAATTTCGTAAACGAGTCGATCACGACGAGGATGTGGCGTTTTATCAGTCGTTCTTTTTCGATGGGACCATAATGATCAATATGTATCGTAGAAAACGGTACGTCGCCCTTAGGAAGACTGTGCAGAAACCCTTCCGCCTTTCCAGTATTCGGATTATACGCAATGCACTTCAGGCAATCTTGAATGTACATTTTGACCGTTTCTTTCATATTGGGGAACCAATAAGTCGATTTTATCGCGTCGCATGTTTTGTCGACTGATAAATGTCCCATTTCGTCATGACATTTTCGAATTACGTGTGCTATCATATTTTGTGGCACATAAAACATTAGGTCGCCTCCTTCTTTTCTATATACGAGACCATTCCTCATTTCAAAGGAACGACTTTCGGTTTTCTCTAATACGCTTTTCAATTCTTTAATTGCCGGATCTCGATTTTGGCTAACGGAAAGATTGGTCTCAAATGGGTTATCCTCAACGATTAATACATTTTTCGCACGACTAAGCGCGTCTACGTGCTGCATTCGATTTCCGGCCCGATGCTCCATCTCGTAATCAAAATTTTCAAGTTCCAGAGCCCATCTAGCGATTCGCGGATTAATTTCCCTTTTATTCAAGGTCATCTTCAAAGAATTACAATCGGTAAAGATCTTAAATTTAATTCCGTGTAAATAGACCCGAAATCTTCTTAGAGAATAAATAATAGCTAGAGTTTCCAACTCGAAACTATGATATCGGCTCTCGGTCTCGCTTGCCAGTTTTGAAAAATAGAACACAGGGTGAAGCCTTCGGTCAGATTTTCGTTGAAACAAGATGCTGCCGTACCCTTGTGAACTCCCGTCACAATGTAATTCGGTTTCGTCACGAGGGTTGAAAATAGCCAAAATCGGGGCTTTTAAAAGCTTATTTTTCAATTCCTCGAAAGCTTTAATCTCACAATCGGCAAATCGGAACGTTGCGTCTTTTTTACAAAGGTTGTACAATGGTTTTGCTATAATTGAGAACCCCTCAATAAATTTACGAAAATATGCGCACATTCCTAAGAAACGTCTCACACCGTGGACATCTTGTGGAATAGGGTACCGTTCAATCGCGTCAATCCCACCATTCGTGGGGCTAATCCCCTCTTGCGAAACGTGATATCCCAAATATTCAATGTTGGTGAATAGAAATTTGCACTTATCAACTCGTAACTCTACTTTACTCGCAACCAGTGTTGTCAGCACAGATTCGAGCACACAGAGATTCCGCTCGATGGTGTCTGTCGCGATCATGAAATCATCGAGGTATGCGGTAACGTCACCTCGGTCGATAAATTCTCTCAGAACCAGGTGGATCCATCTTTGAAATGTTGCAGGGGCGCTCTTAAGTCCAAACGGCATCTTTGCGTACTCGAATTGTCCGATAGGCGTAACAAATGCCGTATATTTAATCGAGTCTTTGTCCACATCTACGTGGTGAAACCCGTCTTTTAAATCGAGCGTGGTAAAGTATCGTTTACCCTGCAACACATCCAGTTGGTCTTCGATAAGAGGGAGAGGGTAATTGTCTCGAAGAGTCAGTTTATTCAAGGCCCGATAATCGATACACATGCGTGTTTGGCCGCTTTTTTTTTTAACTAGAACGATAGGCGAAGCATATTCGGACCCGCTCGGTCGGACAATTCCCCTCTTCATCAACCCGTCGACTATTTCGCGAACTTCCTCTTTCTCACTATACGACAATCTTCTCGGCAAAACCCGGAACGGCTGACTGTCAGTCAGTGTCAACTTTAACGTTGCCCTCACCTTCGGTTCATCTGGCCGAATTGGTTCTAGATATTTTTCCCGAAAAATTGTTTTCAACTTTTTCTGTATCTCGATAGGTATCGCGTCATTTATAATTAATTCATCGGCTTTGTCTTTATTCGGGGATGAGACATCGATATTATATATGCTCTCAACTTCCTTATCATACCGATCCGTTAGTTCTCTCAAACCAAGATTAAAGCGTCTCAAAATATCTCGACCCAAAACTACACTCGTTACCATCGTATAGTCTGGTACAACAATTAATCGCAAATCTTTCTTCTCTTTTCCGTTCATCTTAATATCGAGGTTTACAATCCCGAGAACTACCATACTGCTATCATTCAGACCTCGATATTTGTCCCGATAATTGTCTGCACATTCAATTACGTCACCCGGAACATATCGTAATTTGATAAAGCTGACTGGGCTCCCCGTATCTAGCAATGTTCCTAGTTCGATATCTTCCTTTCCACCATTGGGATACATTGTATAAACATTCACTCGATACTCATCTTCATCAGCCGGAGCTGAATGGACGCTGTTGACTTGCGTCGTTTTCTCAGGACAATCCCTCGCATAATGTCCCGGCTGACTACAACCGAAGCAGACGATCTTCTTTTTTTGCAGTTCAGGGCACTGTGGTTTAAGATGTCCCTCTTGGCGACAATGAAAACACCTTTTTGCTGTGTGTTTTTCAGTCGTAGTTCCGGTCTCGCTCTCGTTCCCCCTACTCGATGACGATGACTGTCTCGGACCAGGCTTATTATCATATCCGCGCCGCTCGCGATTTTTCTTCTCGTCCTTGAAGGTTCGGAGTGAGATATTCTCGAAAGCCGATAGCAACGAAGTCTTATCGGTAAATCCTTGCATTCGAGCTTGATCTCGTAAACGGAAATCCGAGATGCCGTCGATCAAATAATCGACTATCTCCTCGTCCGGAATAGCGACTCGATTCGCCATTATAATTTTCTCATGAAAATAATCATTGAACGTTTCTCCCATTTTCCATTGGCGGCTCTCGAATTGGCGTCTAAGTGTAACTCTGTTCGGCCGTTGGTCAAATATTTTCCTCATCTCTCCCAGAAGTTGTTCCAGATTCATCTCAATATGTTCGGGTCTTGAGTGAAACCAGTCCAAAGCGCTCCCTTTTAGTTTCGACCCAGCCAATATCCGTGTCGAATTATCATCCAGATCATAAGAGCTTTTTAATAATTGCAATTGTTTTTCCCACTTCCAGAATGCATCTTGCGCACCACTAAAGTCGCTCAGTAGATCGGAAAGAATTTTTATATTGACCTGCGGTGATCTAGCTACGGTTGGTGTTGGAGTCGCGCGAGCCAATTCGAGTTCCCTCTGCGCGAGCGCCAACTCTCGTCTCATGAGCTCTCCTTCTCGTCTCAAGATTTCTAGCTCTCGTTGCATATCGTTCGTTGTTGCGGAGGACGTTTGTAAGATCGAAGGTCGTCCTAACTCGTGCGACGATTCGTCTTCTCCAGAATTCATCGAGTGATCCCTCCAATTTCCACTCGGGTCTGTTTCTTGTAAACGGGCAATCAGTTCGGCTTTTGCCCCAGTCGATGGCAGGCCACGTTCCTGAAGTTTTGCTTTTAATTGAGGAACCGTGAACTCACTCATCTTATTATTTCTCTCGCTCGCGTGCACGCACTTTACAGAATCGTCTACCGTTCCCTATTCAAACGCACACAAATATTTCTTGCTATGTACCACCTAACAGATACAGGCAAATTGTGAGCACAAGTTTGACACAAACCGCCTAGTCATGTCAACACATCGCGTTTGTTCGATGTCGCGTATACGCTCTCTTTGTCTCGCACTCTCTCCTCCTCTTCAGGTGAGGCTTGCGATCGGCTCTTCTCGAAATTTCTCGTGGCTTTTCGAAACACGGAGAAAGCGCCACTGTGACGTCACGTAATCACGCCACAGATCACGTGATTTCGATCTGACCGTTATTAAATGATTTGCAGAATTTCGATGTAGATAATCGCGTTTTCCAGCCTCTCGCCAACGCCGATCCACTTGTTCGAATACTGCAGTCTTTTCTTCCCTTCAGGCCACTCTACCGTCGACCCTGAATATCACCCCTCGTCACGAGGTCCTCGAAAAAAAGGAAATTACGCTTTCGACAGTTAATACCGCAATTCGATCGAAATAAATTCATACGCGAACTTCACGAGACCACACTCGCTTCGCGATGATTTTTCGACCGGCACACAACGGTTTAACGAACAACGTATTTGATTTTTTTCGACGTCTCAAGTGTTACGCGGCTTTTCTTCAGAGTCCCGGCTATACTGTCTCTCACTTTTGAGGGCTTTGCGGAGTAGAATCCCACTTCTGATAATGTAAGGGATTAAAAACACTAACTAAGATCGGTGCTATTTGAAGCAAAATGACGGTCAAAGGAGTCAACTGGTTCGATTTAAATTAGAGACGGTTAAACGGAATATTTGATGGCACTTTATTTTGATAATATTTCTCGATACGTCCGTACGCGCCGGGACCTCCCGTGAGTCTCCCTTCTCTCGATAATTCGGATGGGCACTCGACCCATACCTCCGATACATACATTATTAGATATAGTCAACGACACCACACTCTCAGAATACCTCTCGAAGTTTCGACGCTTACAAATCGACGTTTAAAACAAATTATCAAATGAACTAACGCATTTGTTTTTGGATTTTTTTGTTTTCTTAATAGACGCGCGAGAACGCTTTACAACTTTTGATCTTCTCTCTGGTGACGTTTCCTAGCACCGAGTTCAAAGTGGAGAACGTCGCGTACAAAGTTGCTTCGATGGTGGGCGATAGAAGGCGTAGAGTACGACAGGCGGCTCTCGACACACTCGCTGTTTTAGCCCAGATATACGAACCCGAGGTGAGTCATTACAATGAAATCTTGATAAGGATCGTTGATAATTTGTACAATATCGACGCGTAGCGATTATTACCTTTGTCGTTTTGCGCGATTTGGTGGGATCGAAGAGAAGGGAAGGGGATGGGGTAGAAGGGTAAAACGAGAGGACTAATCGGCTCCATGCTCGGATTACAGGAAGTTACGAAAGCCGGGAAACTGGCCGCGAAAGGTCAGCAGGATGGCGATGCGATGCTCGCTGCGATAAAAGCCAGGCTGGCACGAAAATCACTACCGATGGTTTCCGCCGATGGTCTCGTTGTCTATGGATTACAAATTTCCCCCACGGTTCAGATAGCCACAGGCAAGAATACACATCGAAAGCCTCGCGCTATTTATCCCTTTATCCTCCGGAGACAAGAGAATTAAACGATAATTAATATTTATTTCGTGGATCGAATTAATTAATCGTTGGAAAAAAAGAATTGAATAAATATGAAAATATAAAAATCAATCTTCTCGATGATAAAAATATAGCGATGGGAATTGATTTTATCGCTTATAATTGTAATTATTCGTTATAATGGAATTGAAATGAAACGGCACGAAAGTCACTATCGATGGTTTTCGCCGATGGTCTCGTTGTCTATGGATTACAAATTTCACCCACGGTTCAGATAGCCACAGGCAAGAATACACATCGAAAGCCTCGCGCTATTTATCCCTTTATCCTCCGGAGACAAGAGAATTAAACGATAATTAATATTTATTTCGTGGATCGAATTAATTAATCGTTGGAGAAAAAGAATTGAATAAATATGAAAATATAAAAATCAATCTTCTCGATGATAAAAATATAGCGATGAGAATTGATTTTATCGCTTATAATTGTAATTATTCATCATAATGAAATTGAAATGAAAATACTTTCAGGACCGGACGTGGACTGGATCGTAGCCGGAAGCGGTTCCGTTTCGCCGGGTACGGGTCGCACGAGAGGTCAAATTATCGCGACGACGACTCGACAAGGGGTGCAAGAAAAAAATGCCAAGTAAATCGAACGATCGAAAGAAAAGATCGATTATCGATAAAGCCGAAGGTTTTGATTAAAGAATGAAAAGTTAATAAAATGTTTCTTCCTTCGACAGAAACGAGTCCGAGAAAAATACTCCGAGCACCAAAGGACCGAACTTCGTTGCTCTCGGGATTGGCCTCGAGACGAAGAACGATCAGCACAAACCATTGGCTTGGCAGCTCGTACAACATTCAGCGCAGGTAGAACGATGATCAATTAAAGGATCGAAAATTGTATCGAGAACAAAAAAAAAACACAGACACACAAAAAAGACAAAACCAATTCCCCAATGAATCGATAATCGCAGTGGTATTTGTAATTTTTACGCTATCGCACGCACACGCGTCCGCAACTCGCGCTTTTTATCGGGTTATGTCGGAAATTAATTTTACGAATAATGGACTTTTACATCGATGTTTTTTATCGTTCGAAAATCCATGTTGCTCGTGGATTATCGAGGAATTTTATCATGTGAAAAACATTATCGAATATTTTGTCGGGACTGAACGCTCCTTGGTTCACCGAATTTATCGAGGTTAATCAATGACAACCTTGTCAAAAGATGAATAACAAAACGATTCTGTCAATGTCGTCCGATCGAAGTATCAAATCGTTCTATCGTTCTCATTTTCAGGAGGAGAATCGTAATCAGGAAAAGTGGTCGGCGGATAATCGCAATGAAAATTCGATCGGTGGTAAAAGGGTCGTTGAAAAATCGAGACTGACGGGTACGTTGAGACAGTACCGTTCGGCGTCCGATCGTCTCGACGATACGTTCGTCACGGACGAGCCGACACCGGTCTTTCTTCTCGACGACAAGGACGTTCTCATGAAACAACGTAAGACGGAGGAAAATTTTCACAGACGTATGGACGAGATTTATGCCGAAAGAGTAAGAATAAATCGATCGAAATTACTAACAACGACGAATAAGACAATTTTTTTTATTATCGCGAGAGTCGTGCGAATTCGAGGGAAATTAAAGGATCTCGCGGTGAGAATGGGAAAAAATCTTCACGAACATTTTCTTTTTCCCAGAGTGGCATCGTGCCAACATCTCAGGATATCACGGGAAACAGATTAGAATCTAGAATCCCAGTTCCGCAGTCTCGAGATCGGGAGATGAACGCGAAAGAGACGAGAATTGGCACGGGTTATACGAGAAAAAGATTGGCCCAGGAAGGAAATAATTTGCAAAATTGGTCGGCTGGCTCGCGAGTCTCGGACATTTCGAGGCCTCATTCGACGCAGAGAGACGATCAGACGCGGAAAGATACGAGCGTCCAGAGATATCAGAGGACCGATAGTGAAAATTCCCCGCAATGTTTGTCTCCGAAGCGTGACGCGTGAGTACTCCATTATTTATAATTTTTTCAAAATTCTCTCGTTAATTTTCAGTCATATAAACCAACAGAAAAAAAACTATCGATACGAGTGAAAATATTGACGTAAAAATCATAAAAATTCCAACTATTCGATATCGTCGACAGAGTCTCGACGAAAAACGGGATAATCGCACTTTATCGAAAGTTTGTCGCACAATTATTTTCACGTCGTAATAAACGCAAAAATCGAAATACCATCGATTTCGTTAAATATATTATACGACACGATAATTTTCATAAATTTAGCCCAAATTTTTATTTCTCCTTTTTCTTTATCTCCGTGAAAATACGAAAATATGAAAAAAGCGTAAAAATACCGAGGAATTCATGCATAACGCCGACATTTTCGATGCAGTTACAGATCGATATATCGACAGAGAAGGGGTTACGCGGACGGTAACGTCTATCGGGAGGTACAAACAGCGCCGACGACGACGAGTTACGATGTGACTCGTCGTCGTCAGAGTCTCAAGGATACTTCGAGACACGTCCAGGATAACCGAAGGATCGTTTCGACGGAGCAGCAAACTATTAGAATGAACGACGAGACGAGATCCCGTAGGCTCGTGAACGACGATCTCTACGGGCTTGGAAACTCAACGTTTCGCAACGGGTGAGTCAAATGCACGACCGCTAATTCAATCGTATATTTTCTTATCTATCGCACCGGGAGAAAAGTGATAAAGCACGCCAAAAGGGAGAAAGAGAGAGAGAGAGAGAGAGAGAGAAAGAAAGTGTGGCTAGGTGGTAAAGACCACGGAAAGAAAATAAATTTCTCTCTCTCTCTCTCTCTCTCTCTCTCTCTCTCTCTCGGTCGTGAGTCTGTCTTTTCCGATAAATCGGCGCGTGAGAGGTGGGAAATGAGACGTGTTGGTCTATCTGTGTGTGAAAAATCCATTCCCCACAGCCGACGTCGACGACGTTACCAGAGCTATATAACGCTCTCTCACTCTCTCTCTCTCTCTCTCTCTCTCTCTCTCTCTCTCTCTCTCTCTCTCTCTCTCTCTCTCTCTTCCTACCTCTCTTTTCTTCTTTTTTTTTAACTCACTCTGCGCTGAGCACTACCAGCCCCGGCTTAATGTGGCTGTGGCGGTACTCGCGTGTGCACGACTTAGATTCGAATCCGATAAGAAAAGTAGACCAAAGCCCGTCGGGACCACCGGATCTACGTAGGCATTGGGGAAAAGAAGAGAAAAAACATACCGACCGAACAGAAATGAACAAACAAAAAAAGGACGAGGTTGCTGTATATATGTATATATACACGTATACAGAAGGTTACTCTCGTATGTATGTAACTCCGATCGGATTAACACTCGACTATCTAGGCGCTTACTTGGAGTCAGCTCGCTGATTCGAACGCGATAAATATCACTCGTAGGTACATCTTTTCAGGTTCGTACGGAAAACCTTCAATTAATCAAATTTTCATCGAAGATCCGACGATAAAAATTCAAAACGAATCGATGCAATTTTATTATTATTTAAAAAAAAAAAACGAAAAAAATCGATCGAATTACGTTTCAATATTACGAAAACAGATTAAGATTGATTAAGTACAATTTGAATATTATGAAGAAAAATTGTCATCGATCAAATTACATTTTAATATAATAAAAAAGAGGGAAATAAATTGCAATCGATCGAATTAAATTTGAATATTATGATAGAAAAATTTCAAGATCGATCGAGACATTTTAAATTCGAATGTGCGATTGAATTTTTTTTTGAAAGATCGATACACCCAGTTTCGAAAAGGGTCGAACGTTCAAGGGTACACCTGTGAACTTACCTTTGGTATAGTGTTACATAAATCGAAGAATAGTCTCTCTCTCTCTCTCTCTCTGTCTCTTTCGCTCTATCGTTACATCCTTATTATCTTATGGTTCGACAAGTTGGCCAAGTTGACGGATAATGGATCAAGGCCGTTTAGCCCGGGTTCAGCCTCAAGGTTTTCAAGGCGTTACGAAAAGAATTATTTCTATCTTTAATAGTGAACTACGAAGGGATAGGTAACATTTAAAAAGACTTCGAAAGACTTACGTGTCGGGACGATGTTCGCGAGGAACAAAAAACAAAAGATCGAACTTCTTTTATTGCACGTTCGAGTACGAACTCGCATTCGTGCTCGTTTACGTTTTAATTAACCTCGATCGAGTTGCGAGGTCTCGATCACTTTCAAGGTCTCGTTTTCAACCCTGAACAACGGACTGTACACCGTCGATATTTAAAACAAAATGACTAACCGTGTCTCGCACGTGGTACAAATTCATTAATAACTAATCGTCTCGAAATATCGTCGGTTAAATCGACGTACCAACGACTCTACCGTGGCTCTCGTTGCTTCGTTCCACTCCATTATCTCGAGCGATTCACGTGTGTTCGCCCAATGGTACGTATACGTCCCGATTACGTCTCTGTTTACATAAGCTAGACGTCGTATAAACTGTCAGGACGAAAAATCGCAAATTACGCGTATCGCGTAGGTATACGTGTATATGGGGCTGCGCGTGTGGTAAAACGTCGCATTTACGATGCGGGACCGATTACTTCGAATATCGTCTCCGCTCTTATCGTTCATTCCTCTTCGTTGAATAATTTACCCGCTAGTACCTCATGGAGGTCGGGTCAAAGGCGTACGGGAAAGAAAGAAAGAGAGAGAGAGAGAGAGAGAGAGAGAGAGAGAGAGAGAGAGAGAGAGAGAGAGAGAGAGAGAGAGAGAGAAAGAGAGAGAGAGAGGCTAAAGCCCATAAAGAACTGCAGGACGAGGACGTGATGACTATGAGAGCTATACATTTATATATATATATATATATATATATATATATATATATATATATATATATATATATATATAAGGAAAAGAGGTGAACCTATATATATATAGGTTCACCTCTTTTCCATCACTTTTCGTACCCAGTTAGTATCGATCTCCTCGCGTAATGAAACCTTTCCGTCTGACCAGAATTTCAACCCCTAACTCTTTCTCTCTCTCTCTCTCTCTCTCTCTCTCTCTCGATCTCGGGGCCAAAACTACCCCTACATATCTATACACGCGTGTATTATTAAGAAAAGAAACGGTATAGTTCAAATGGTAAAACGAACTTTCGACTTTTTTGTTTTATTTTCGTTTTTTGTTTATTTTTTTTATTTTCATTGTTCGCTGTCGAGACGGGTCCCTCGTGTTCGACATCTGTCTCGTACCAAGCGGGAGATCGAAAAGTTGGAAAAACCCGGAGATAAAGAAAAAAAAAACGTGTCCTATACGACGTGTCGTGTTACCTCTTGATTCCTATGTTTGATATTATACGCACACATACACACCCACACACGCACACATACATAAACAAATACACATATGTGCATATATATAGATTTTGCGCTCTTTTCTTCCCCAAGCATTGATTCTCTTTCGTTCACTCCTCCCCCGACAGCGGCCTTTTTAAATATTCTACGAGGCGCGACGTGGTAGCTTACCGAAATTCCGCGCGAAATCTTACGCTTCTCTCTTTTTCATTCTTTTTACCTCTTTCTTTCTCCCTCGAACACGTGCCGCTACGCTTGAATTAATATATGTATGTATCCCCGAATAGAATCACCTTCGCACAGTTATCTAGAGGATACTCCGCCGTTCGAAGGTGTGAGGAGCGGATGTCGAGGGGTTAAGGGGGTTGTGGGGGCTCGATGGTCCCGAAGCTATCAGAGATCGTGATATCATGTATGAAAAAAAGCTATACATATATATATATATATTTTTACAAGAAACAATATCGTTATGGTTTTTCTTTCGATGTGCTAGGCACCCCACGTCGTTTTTCTCCACCCTCTCTCTCTCTCTCTCGCCCTCTCGTCAGACCACCCCAGTGGTCTCATTTTTTTTCCTTCTATCTTTTTCACGACGCGGCATGGCGCACGGCCGTTGCGTGCGGTCGCAACGGGGTCGCATTTCGTTACTCCGTTCGAGGAGCGTTTTTATTCGTTTTTCTTTTGTTTTGTTTTTTTTTTCCCTTTTCTCGTTGCTTATTTTTTTTCTCCATCGCGCAGCCGAGTCGCGAAGGAACGAGAGGGCTTTCCATCCTCGAGGCGTATCGTCGTGAGGGCGCGTGAGAGAGGGTTCGCGACGACGAAGATGAGAAAGAAGAAGAAAAAAAAAATAAAAGAGAAAAAAAAAATATATATATATATATTTTTCTTTTATTTTTTGTTATATATATATCATACGAATCTCCATACTTATAAACGATGGATATATGAAATCATGGCGTATCTTTCTATCCGCTATTTTTATCGATATATATGTAGGTACGTGTGGGGAGCACGGAATCGCGGTATACACGGGAAAATACACGTACCTATAACGTTTAGTAGATACAGAGGATCGCGACTGGATAAACGGAAACATCCCGTAAACAGCGCGAAATCTCTTCTATCCATAGTTCGCCGTTTCGGTCGTGTTCCACGCGGAAGAGCGGCGACGAGCCCGGTTCTTTTTTTTGTTTCGTTTGTTTGTTATTTTTTTGTTTTTTCGTCCCTATTTTCCATTCGTTATGTAGGCGTCGCGATAAAAAAAACAAAACAAAAAACAAAACCATGGTTCACGAATAAATACTCATATCGGGACGGGACCGGAAACGCTTTTCTTTTTTTTTCCTCCGACGTTCTCTTTTTTTCTTCTTCATTGCCGTTTATTTTCTTCTTTTAAAATTACTTCGTTTGTTTTTTTCACCGCCAACCCGCATGAATATTTGGCTCTCAACGGGGCTTGTTGTTTTTTCCATTTTTCTTTAACGCGCTACTGTACGTATACATACACGACCGCGCGTCTGTGTCTGTTTGTGTACGCGAGACTGCGCACTTCCAGTTTTATTCCGCGCGCGACGGCTGCGAGATTGTTTTTTTTTTTTTTTTTTTTTCTCAATTATTTTTATTTATATTCATACGTATATGCGAAAAAGCTTGCATCGCATCGACGTTTATATATCCCCGATGCACGCCGTAAATACAGAGACGACGCTTTCACCCCCTATCCCTCCTCCCTCACTTTGTCCCCACCGGCACCCTGGCAAAGCTTCGCATATTCACTCTCTCGCATGACGTGACGACTCCACAGAGGAATCGAACGCTCGAGGGGTGACTCGCGGACTAATGGTCAGTCCGTGAATATCAACTATTGTTCATCTATATATATATGTATATATATGTGTGCGCGCGCGCCTTTATGTGTACACATATACGTATATAGTTGTGCACAGTATGCCTAACCGGCAGGTAGAAAAATAGTAGAGGGAGAAAAAGAGCTAGGCCGCTATCGATATATATATATATATATACATATATATAGATATGTAAATATATATATATATATATATATATATCGCGATTCGTGTGTATATACTGTAGCAAATATAAAGGTGAAGGAGAGAAAGGTAGAGCAGCGAGTTAGTCGTGTGCGAGGGTGTGGATTTTGCCGGCGGTCAGCGTCGCACCGAGAGAACAGGCCTCTACACGGTCTAGCGTTCTATGCGGGCGGCCAGTCGTGCGTGCATTACCGTCGGAAACATGTCGCGCATATTCCACGAGTGAAGGAAAAAAAACGAAGAAAAAGAAAAAAAACACGTCTACCTTGCTCTTTTTCTCGTTTCTTTTGCCGTTTTGCGCTTCCCTATCCCGTTTCGAGAAAACGAGTAAATCCAAATTTTCACAATCGAAGTTTTTCCTCGCGCGAATAACAACCGGGACAGGACGAAAAAGAAAAAAGGATATACCCGGAGCAAATATTGGTTCGTACGTAGCGAGAAATACGATATTTCGCGCGACGTATCGTCGCGGTCTGACCACGTCGGGATTTTTCTACTTCGAAGTTTATCGCGTCCGAGGCGCTCTCTTGTCCGAACGGTCACTGACTTCTTCCACTTGCGTACGCTCTTGCGAGACTCTAGAGATTTACTTCGTGAATCTTTCGAGAAATTTCGTATTTCTTTACATTGTTTTTTTATTGCTTTTTTTTTGTTCAACGCATCGACGACGCAACTACGAAATCGTGGCAAGGAGTTGGAAAATATTGTTGTGAATTATTCGTAGTTGAACTTGAGTGAGTGTCGTGCGTAATTTTAATTCGTCGTTAGCGGAGAGAGCCTGAGGCGAGTTAAGAGAAAAAAAAGTGTTAAATTTTACAACGTTGAAAATTCAATTTAAACGGATCTTATCGGGATGAGAATGGTGGTGTTGCTGTTGTAGCGGAGCGAAGGGGGATATATATATATATATATATATATATATATATATATATATATATATATATAGATATATATATATATATATATATATATATATATAGAGAGAGAGAGAGAGAGAGAGTGCCAACACCTGTGGCGCATTCGACACGATCGGGAATTTCGAAACCAGCCGCCGCTCAGCCGTCGTTTATATTTCGGAACGTACGCATATACGTACGAAAGGCTTGTCCATTGGGAGATGGGACTCGGTCGCGATGAAACGAACTACGAATATTCAAAGACGATAAATTTCAATTGGACTTGAATAATATTAAATTATATACACAGAATTATATTATCGTCGATAATTTCGTATTCTCGTTGAGGAGGAGGAGGAGGAGGAGAAGGTGGGGTGGGAGTAAGAAGTGAGAAATTTACATCGAGGGGATGATATTCAAATATTGCGTATGGCCGATAGTGCCGAAGGACGAAGACGCGAAGGCACACGGGACGAATATCGGTTGCGGCGATAACGAATACGGTAAACGTCTCGTCGGGAGTGTTTTGAGCTGTTGCCCATGCGTTTTTCGATGGAGACGAGCTATCGGTATCGACGAAAAAGAACTCGAAGGCGTCTCGATCGTGAATCAAGTTCATCGTCTCACCAATACACCCGTGATCGCACTGAGACCGAATGAAAATACCGAGACTATGTACGATAGTTTGGAAAGATCGTTATTTTCTTTATTTTCGTTTTATAATTGAATTTCGTGAAATTGTTAATTTATTGAAAAAAAAAAGAATATTGATGAAAAAATTATGAATCTTGCGTAACGGTGAAAAACGATTCGTTTATTCGTTACAGAGAGAAGAGTACGATCGACGAGGAGGATTACAACGAGATAAACAAGCGTCACTTTTCCGTTCAAGCGAACTCGTACACGATCCAGAATTCCAACGAACGCTCGGTTCAGTGTCCAGGTAAATCTTCCAATTTTCTTTAATTCCTACGAAAACTTTCTCGAGCTCGAGAAATCGAACCGTAATTTGAAACAAATACGTTCTCTTTGTCACACCACGCACGACTTATTCTTCGATTACTATCGTTCTATATCGTCAAATTCTATTTTCTCCCACGACTCCGATCGAATTCACCGGCTTGGAAATATCTCAAGAGTGAAACTTTAGTTCGAGAAAGGAAAACAAAAAAAAAAACACATTCTCGCGGTCTTACCAACTCTCGAAAGTTCGTCATATTCATGACGGGACGAGTTTTCGCAGTTATAAAGCAGTGCCAGCGCCATCACCAAGAGTCACGACAGTTCGCCGATAGTTTTCATAAATTTTCAAGTACGTGAACGGAAGCGTGATAAAGGCCAAAATGCATAATAATTTAGTATCGGACGGCTATAAATATATACATACATGTACATATACACATATATATATATATATGGTAAGGTGTGATAACGTTTAAAATACATAATGGTTCAGTACACAGCGCGAGTATAAAGTATATATATATATTTATATATATATGTGTGTGTATGTATGTATATAGAAGTATCACTGTGGGCAGTAACTCGAGGGTGTAATCCCCCGGGGGGTCAGTCTCGAATAACTCTGCTTCTCTGGCTTGGTTCACGATCGAAAACGTATACTACACGAACTGGAACGTGAGGTTCTTAACCCCCTTGGCTATATCGAATAGTTTAGTGCACGTATGCATCTACAGTGCATACAAAGATCTCGCGCTGGGCACGTGATAGTAGCAAACGGCGGTAGTAACGTCGGTGGTGGTGGTGGTGGTAACGGCCGAGCTTATGCGCTTAAAATAATCAATAATCCACTGGTCAAGTCTAGAAGTTTGTCGCGCTTGTTTCCCCGGCCTTCCGTTTCGGAGTGGCTCAACGCTCGATTGGGAGTAACTATAAGCAACGCGTTATAATTATACGGCAATTGGACGAACGATTATATTATTTTCATTCGTCTCTTATAATAATTATGTTCTTATCGGAATTCATGTTTTGACATTTATTTATTCGTTTATTTATTTGTTTATTTACTTATTTATTTATTTGTGTATAATTCTTTATGTTTGTCTCATGGAAACGAAGATCGCCCGAATAATGGACCATCCGAAACCTGGAGCAACGGTTCGTCCAACGTTTCCGGCGATGATGGTAAGCTGGAAAATTTGGAGAAAACAGAGGACGATCGTAAATCCTCCGACGAGTCGTTGGTGGTTGGAAACGACGGAAGCATTCGCGCTTCCCCGATGAGAAGTCCGATGATCGAAAAATCCTTCGACGTTATAACGCACGAGACGAATCCTTCGAGACGAAATTCCATCGATTACGGGGTCGGTATTTATCCTCACGAACGACAAGCATATATCATAAAAATCGATCGAATATTCGATTTTATATTAAAACAATAAGATAACGTTCGTTAAATATATTCATTACAGTGTTTATTTAAAAATATCATTTTTTAATCCACAGATCGCGTCTCGCAACGTTTATCCGAGTGGAATAGTTTATACGACGGATCTGGTGAACGAGGAGGAGTACGGGAGTGACAAGGATTCCAGTGTCGAGGAGGTCGCGATATTCCCACGGGTGCGCTCGAGACAGGAAAATTTTGCGGATTGCCGAGTTTACGAGATCGACAGTTCGGAGATCGAGGAAACCTCGAGTCGGGATATCGATCGAAATATCGCGAGTCCGCGGGTATTCGAGACGAGCGATGCCAAGTTCTCGGACGTAGCTATCACCAAAGTATCGGACGATTCGGTGGGGTCGAACGAGTCGCAGGAAACGGATGTTGAAACTTTAAATCCATCGACGAGTCCCGCGAGGGTCGAATCGTATGCGAAAAGCGCGTTCGAGACGGTTGGATTTGAAAACTCGAGATCGAGCACCGACGAAAACGACGAGACCGACGCGATAAACGTACGAGTTGGAAATATTTCATTTTCTCACTAACCTTTTGCGCTCTTATTTAATCGACAATAAAGTCCCTTCGATATTTCCTTACGTATGATTTATAATACGAAAATCAAAAGAATATCTTTTCCAATTCTTTTCGACGTTTTATCACGATAAGCAACAATTTTATTTTCCAGTCGTTCGTTCTCGAATATCCTCAGGACTTAGCGTTGGAGAACGTTCCCCGAGAAGTCTCACCCCGGATCGACGTCGATTCGCCCGCTCGCGGTGAACTCTTCTCCTCTCGAAGATCTCGGCAACGTTCGAACTCTCGCGACGAGAACGACCACGAAAACGTATCGACGGGAAATATAATCACGGTCCTCGTAGCTTCGCGACCGCAATCGCGCGATCCTAGCCAGGACGCTTCCTCTCAGACGCTCGAGTCGCGACGAGGCTCCCGTCGCGAGTCGAGCGTCCTTGAAAAATCCATCGTCGCTAAGACTCGAGAGAATTCACGTTCGCCAACGGAAGAGCCCGATGACTCGTCGAACGAGACGAATTTCAACGATCGATTAGTCGTCGGAAATCCGCCGGTGACGCAGGACTTTTCTCGTGACTCGACGAATTCTGGAAAAATCAATCGTTCGTCCAATGCGAGAAACGATAGTCCTATTAAATTGCCGGAAGTCAACGGTGCTCAGGTGAGAGAGGCGAACGTTTGTAATGAATAATCGAAACGAACTACTTCACACACACACACACCTACACACACATATATATATATACATTAGACAGTTGTACGTATATGACTGTGAACAGCCAACATTGTCTTATCGATCCTGCAGGCGAGTACGAGCGAGAAGAACGAGGGGCAGAAGAGAGTAGTGCCGTCGAGAGTGCCGCGAATAAGGCAAAGGACTCGTTCGAACGTAGCGAGAGTAGCGCCGATGCTGGTGAACGAAAAAAATACGACGAGATCGAAACCCATGACTCAACAATGTTTCGCCCAGTTGGAGAGCAACGAGTGGTGAGTCTTGAAACGATATTTTTCAAACAATTAAACAAAAAAAAACCGTATAATATTTAATAAATTGATTTCTAGGCTCGTAAATTTTAGTGATGAGAAATCGTTTTGAGAATATTTTTTGTTTTGTTTTGTTTGTTCTTGTTTTTCGTTAATTAAGTTCGTACGACGCGTCGCGAATATAATTTGTGTATCTCGAAACAGGGAGGTCGCTATCAAGGGATTGAAAGGATTGTCGCAAATAGCGAGGCAACAGCCGGAGCAGCTGGATGCCTGTGCGCCAGGTATTATAGGTAGATTGCTCGGTCGTCACGTTAGAAATCTACGTTCTCAAGTATCTCGTGCTGCTTGTCTGGCAGCCGGCGACGTCTTTGGCTCGCAGGCTCGTTTTATCGATCAGGTAGGAAACAAGGACGACGACGACGGGCTAGCGGTACACCGCGTACCGTTTCTCTCTCTCTCTCTCTCTCTCTCTCTCTCTCTCTCTCTTTTTTTTTTTTATTTCTTTTCTCTGTCTCTCTCAATCTCGTCTCACTCACTCTCTTCTCGTTTCGCCCTCGGGCAAAATTCTTCGGAGCTTATCTTTTTCTCTATTTGCCTAGCTGTCTCTATTTCGATGTATTTCTCTCATCCCCGACTAAGCTCAACCCTTTTTCCTCAATCCTTCCTCCCCGGAATCCTCCTCGTTCCCTTTTCATCCCCATTTTCATCTTCTTTTCTCTTTTCTGCCGGCAGGATCTCGACGACATTGCCGGGCCGTTGCTTCACAGAACGGCAGACACGAACAAGTTCCTCCGGGCTGACAGCAACGAGGCACTCGATCGTATGGTCGAACATCTTCCGCCGAATAAAACAATCGGGGTGATCGTACATCGTGGAGCGACGTGAGTCGACGGGCACTTTGATTGATACATTGGCTTCCTGTCTAGCCCCGTATCTATCCGTTCCTCTCTCTCTCTCTCTCTCATACACACACACACCCACACACACGCACATATTGACTTCAGCCCCCTTGTATTACCATTCTCGTCTCGTCACGATTCCCTTTCCTCTTCTTCCCTTTTTCCGGTACAACGTCGTCATATTTTATAAAAAATGACAGGCATGGATTTTTTTCCATCGAGGCGAGATAAAGGAAAGAATCGATACGGAAATTTCAGGCATCAGAACGCGATCGTACGAGCTACGACGGCGAGGCTTCTAGCATCGATCGTCGATCGTTTTGGTCCCGACTGGACGATGTCCTTGCCGCGCGACTCGCGCGAAAAACTCATAGCGACCGGCGCGAAACTTCTCATGGACGGTAATTTGGATTCGAGGCAAGTTCTTTCGATCTGGTTTGATTTTAATTGAAAAACAAACAAAAAAACCAACATCGTTATCGATCGATTTGATATATATATATATTTTTTATTAATATCGGATTATTATAATTTTAGAAATCACGCTAAAGCGATGTTCCGTAAATTGTCACGTTGCGAGGGCTTCCGGAAGACGCTGAAGGACTCGGTGCCGGAAGCTACGCTTCGTCATCTCGATAAAACATTGAAATCTCTGTAAGACAAGAACTTTGATCGACCACGATGGGATATTACGAATTAATTTTTATTCGATCGTACGAACAAAAATTAAAGACACAGACACACAGACACAGATACACAGACACACGGAGACACGTAAAAAAATATACGCAATAAATAATTTACTCGACAACGGTTCGTCACGTGCATCAGGGTAATCGGGAAAGGCTCGATCTCTGCTGCAATCTGGTGGCGATGTCAGGAAGCTCAAAAATTATTCGACGAAGGCTGCAATCGCAACAAAAGAGATTAACACGTGGATAGTATATATATATATATATATACATTAAGTTTTACCCCCTCCAACATTATACGATAGTAAAAAAGAAAAGAAAAGAAAAACAAAAAAGAAGAAAAAAAACAAAAAAAAAACGAAACAACGACAACAACCATTCCCCGTATAAAAGTGAAGTGAAGAGGAGAAATTGTGTGAGAATTCGCGATGTCGTTTCACGTGTAGCTTTACCACTCTCGTTCTCTTCGAGCAACTCTCCTTTTACTCCGTCGACTCTGCTACGTGTGGAATCACACGAAGTACAGAGAGAAAAAGAGGAAAAGTCAGGGAGAGACAGAGACAGAGAGGCAGAGAAAGAGGGAGTAACACTTGGGAGGTTTTCTCGTCCAGTGGCTCGACGTATAGAAAAAAAAAACAAAAAAAACAAAACAAAACAAATCAGTACCGCATTGCTTCCAGCAATGGTTTCCACTTTATCAACGAACAATTTATATTTATACACCCATTATACCATGTAAATGTATAGTCGTTCATTAAAAGGCGTCGAACCGAAATTAAAGTAGACACGTATCTACGATTTTCGATCGAGAACAATCGTCGTCGAGTCGCGATCGTGTCGAGGCTTGACGAGGTGAAGTTTCGCGACCTTAAATCCCTTTTCCCGGTCGTAAGTTCCTCTCCTCGTGGTATACGAGCGCTCGAGGTCATGAAAGATTTCTTATCTTTATCGTCGCTCCGATTGGCGCAGGAGCTCGTGTCGGTAGTTCCTGCAACGTACTTACGTCTCTTAGGGGGTAAGTCGAAATTCGAGTACAAGATTTTTACGTCGAGCCGTGATGGGATTTTTTTTTCTTTCTTTTTTTACTCTTCGTCAAATAATACAAATACAGTTCAGCCGACGTTTTACACGTTCCGGTAAGATCGTTATACGTACATACCTGAATTATATAAAATGAAAGGTCTCTTGCGAGGCCTTTAACGCTATAATAATAATAATAATATTAATAATAGTAATAATAATAATAATAATAATAACCATTTGAGGTACGTATGGATATTAATATATTTCTTTAGATATCTAGGACGTATCGTATTGCTTTGGAACGGAACTAAAGGAAAACGGACAAAAAAAAAGTACATACTTTTTCGCCAACGCCCCGTTAAGCGATAAAACAGTACGTAGGATATATAATATCGTGGGAATGAAAGGAAAAGTTGACTTTTTTTACGTTGCATATAACATATATATATATCGTTTGACCAAAAAGAAAAAAAAAACTATCTACCCCTTCTCACGTGTTCTTTTCATTATTTTTCGTTTACGTCTACTCACCCCTCTCACCTACCCAGCGATAATAAGAAGTTTATCACAATGAGTTTCGGATAGTCGTTTCGTTAAAAAGTTCATCAAAAATATATAATTATGCATGTAAATATATGCATGATATAAAATTGAAGCTCGAGACACGAGAAGATGCCAAAAGCCCCCCCCCCCCCAGCAATAAGATATATATGTAGTACGCGTATATACGTAATCGTCGATGTATCTTAGGCGTTCAAGCTGTTGACGTCGTTTTTGCTGGGTATCGAATTACCGGTAAAATCCTCGACGGTCTCGACGCTACGATCTGGAACAGTCGTTGGCTGTTCCGTCGGAGGATTATCGGTAACTCCGGACGTGACGATCTCGATCTCCTCGCCACCGCCGCCATCGATTTCGGCGCCACTGTCGCCACCCGCGGTCTCGTTCACGGGATTCACGACGACCGTGTGAATGCGATAAACGATGTTCGCTCCATCATTCTCACTCTGGTACGTGGTTTCATTTATCGTTACGACGTGTCCATCGATTATCTGCGAAATGACGAACGTTTCGTATCGATTAGTCAATGTTAATTGCGTAATAATGTTTAAGTACGTTAGCCTAAGAAGGATGCAATTTGAGGTTAGATCGCGCGTGCGCGCGCACTCTCGCCGTTATCGGTACACGGTACAACGAGGGAGAGAGTGTGTGAGAGAAAGAGAGAGAGAGAGATACAATTTCGTATCCTCTCAGGAGGCTTGAAAATAGCTAAAGCAATTATTTCTTAGTTTCCTGAAGCAAACGAGTCTCGGCGATCTCTCTCTCTCTCTCTCTCTCTCTCTCTCTTTGACGCGTATAACCTACGCTTTCGCGTTACGATATTACACGCATACGCATATGCGCCATCGTGCGTCTTTATACAGCCAATATACGTATATTACACAAATACAATGTCGCAATTTCGCGAGAGTAAAAAGTAATCTCTACGGATGTTTAACGTCCCAATTAATTCTTCATTTTTATCTGCTTCATATTCAGTCTAGGTTTTCCCCTCTTTCGGCCAGTTGGCCCCTCGAGCTATTTTATCATACGTGCATTAGTGCTAAGGACTCGTTGCGCAGTTACGAGACAGCGTCCCAGATAGAGGCGAGAGTGAGCGAGTTTTATTATTCCTTTCTTTTCTTTTTTTTTTTTTTCTTCTTCTCCTTTTTTCTTCTTTAGTCTCTTCTCGCGCGTGTCCTTTCAGCGTCGGCTGAATGCGCGTGTAACGTACGTTGCTCTCGGTGAATTGCCCTAGTCCCCGGCTAAAACGCTCGGCTCACGTACGTGCGCGCCTGTGTTTATTGCATAGAACCCTCCGGGCTGTTGAATTTATGACGCAAGGCGAACGGGCCCGGGATTGAGTATGAGTGACGCGTGGGCATCTTACGGGCGCTGATTAGCGAGCGATGTGAAAATAGCGCGCGACTTATTATTATCCAACGATGTACGGGGCGATCTATGCATAATGGACTAAATGTTTTTGTCGTTGTTGCTTTTATGATTTTATTTTTATCGATGGGAAACAATAATTATAAAAACGAAAAAAAAAACACGAATAAATAAATATATTACTATAGATTTAAAAAAACAAACAAACGTGCATATGATTTTCTAAAGCGATCAGATATTATTCGTTTCTTCCGTTAATTTGAATAATAAATACGAGTACAATATTTTCGAACGTTGGAATATCGAGATGAAGAACGAAAGAAACGAAAAAAAAAAAAGAAAAAAGTTACGAATCGGGACGAGAGATAGGATCGAGCGATCACGAAACGTCCCGTATATGTATACAGAGAAACGTCACGGGGCTTCCGTACCATTTTGCCTCGGGTAGATACGTTTCGTTTAATATACTACCGGATGGTAGGGAGACAATTCCTGTTCACGGGATAGCGATGATAGCCACGGTAGATGAATAAGTATGGTAATAAAAAGAACATCGTGGACAATTGGGACTGCTCACCTTGGTAGTGGATGTGGTGTTTCCGCCTTCGGGAATCCTGCCCCCGAGACCAAAACCTGACGGTCCAGGAATACCGGCGAGCATACCGGCCATCTGTTCCTTGAGTCTGTTTATGACGCCTAGAAAACGAGGAAACAAAAAACAGAAAAACCACAATGAAAAAATGAGCCACCTCGGTTTGTGAGCAAGTGCCAGCGTAGCTATGATATACAGGTAGTTGGCCGTAATATATACCATATATAGTAGCCGAGAACGAATGAAGGAACGAACCGCTCGGATATTAGAGATAATGGAAGAGAGGGGTGCTCTGGGCGATGCTGAATAGACCAAGATATATATGTATACGGACAAATATCTATATCTATATCTATATCTATGTATGAAGCCTAATAAAGTGTGTGAGTGGTGGGGGTTGAGTCTGGGTATGAATTGGAAGAGGGTGAAGAAAAAAAAGGGAGCAAAGGAAAGAAAGGAAGCGAGAGTTGATGGAGAGCGAGGGAGGATAGTTGGTAGAGAGTGAGAAGGTGTTCGAGACATAGCGAGAGAATGATACAGAGAGAGAGAGAGAGAGAGAGAGAGAGAAAGAGAGAGAGATAGAGAGAGAGAGAGAGAGATAGATAGAGAGAGAGAGAGAGAGAGAGAGAGTGAGATGGAACGTGAGAGAAAACAAAAAGAAAAAAAGAAAATCGTTCGTAGAAGGGATCTGTGAATGCCACAGAGAAAGAGGAGCGTCGCGCGCCAACGGCACTCCGGCAATTTTGATAGAAAAGAAATGTGTGCCAGAGGAGAGACGAAGTATGGAGAAGTAAGAAAAAAAAGACGGCTGTGGGGTAGATTTGAGGGGGAGGGAGGAGAGAGGTTCGCAGTGAAACGGAGAAAAAGGAAAGGATGGATGTACTTGTCGGATAAATGAATAGAGAGAAATAGTAAATTGAAAGGTTAATACAGAGAGAGAGAGAGAGAGTAAAATATAAGTAGGAAAAAGGGGGATTGGAATTGTTGGGTTTTGCTGTATCGCGATATGTATCCGTTAGCTATTGCTTTGCTGAGGGAGGTAGAGAAGGGGGCGTACGAGAGGGAGAAACGGAGAGAACATGAGACACGTTGCTGTCTACTTGCTTCTCCAATTATACGTCTATTTCCTCTCATGTTTGTTTATATCTATACATATACTTCTATGTATAGTTATATATATATATATATGATTATAGGCGTTTGTACGTGCGCGTGAGTCGAGCTGTGAGAGGATAGACCCGATAACGGATATGGAATTTTCAAGGATTTCGCTGAATCCTTCATGAGCGCAAACACCACCGCAATCCCTCTCTCAATCTCCCCGTAGGTATATGCGTGCAAGCACAATAGAGAGAGAGAGAGAGAGATAGAGAGAGAGAGAGAGAACCGATGTCTTCGATCGTTATTATCATTATTGATCCCGTATCGATTTTTCCCTTGCGAGACAACGAATGTCCATCCCGTATAAAAAACCTCTCCCGCTTCGTCTCTCGAATTCTCTCTGATTTTTCAGATTTCGCTACGTTGCTCTATTTTTATTTCACTTCTCCACCTCACCGGTTCTTTGTTTTTTTCAATTCTTGTATTCTTGTTATTTGCTTTTCCGCGTACACGCGCGTGTTTCACCCTTCGAACGATCGATTTTTCGTACCAATACAATTTCACAATGGCGTATAACATTTCACCGTGATATCTGAATACGTTATTTCTATTTTCAACCTCATCCCGAGATTCCTAGTATCAGAATTGTTGCGGGCGTAAAATCGTATTGAGAAAAATATGAAAAAATGTAGTAAAGTAAAATAAATTATAACTCTCGACCGTAAAATTTCTCTGTCTTCCTTCCTCTCTCTCTCTCTCTCTCTCTCTCTCTCTCTCTCTCTCTCGACCATACAGTGTATCAATTTATAACAAGAAACATCGATTGATAGAAACGGAACTGACCCACATTCGCCTGAACGCTCTCGTCCTAGATATATATACGATATTAATTTTTTTTAACCTTTTTCTTGCCCCGATCTTTTTTTTCCTGGTATCTTTATTTTCGTGGAGGTTCCTCTTTAAAAAAAATAGAATACGGAAAGAAAAGAGAGTTGGTGATTTTGAGAGCTCGGTAAAGAGATCTCACACACACACACACACATGCATATACATATATATAGATAAATCTATATGAACCCTCGATAGAAAGAGAGCCAGAGAGGAGACTATCGAAGTTTACTTCCGATTGCTGTGAAGAAGAGGCAACGGAGCGGGGGGAGGGGGGAGGGCGACGCTCAGTCCAAAAGGAGGTCGTCGACGCCTCGTCGTCGTCGTCGTCGTCGTCGTCGTCGTCGTCGTTGTCGTTGTCGTCGTCGTCGTCGTCGTCGTCGTCGTCGTCGTCGTCGTCGTCGTCGTTCGTTCGTTCGTTCGTTCTCACGGACTTCTGTCTCTTTTTCACCATCCGACTTCGGCTCACTACGAAAGGATCGACGTCCAGAGGATTTCGAAAGCTCTCTCTCTCTCTCTCTCTCTTTCTTTGTGTGTGTACCACAGAGCACACAAAACCACAGGAAAAATATATAGGAATGGTGAATAAGAGACCGGGATGAGAGTGAAAGAGACGGAGGACGAAAGAAAAAAAAATAGAAAGCCAAGAGGGCGGTGTGGATTTAGGTGATAGTTTCGTGCCCGGTAACCGAGTGGGACCGCGCACACACGGGACGAGAGACCGGCCCCTCTCACTTCGCTCCGCCCCACCACACACCCTTTACTCGAAATCATATATGCGCATTCGTAAGTCGAAAAGAAGGGAAAAAGATAGAGAATGGGGAAGTGTAGAAGCGACGAGAGCGAATAAATTTGCTATCGGTTGAGTCAGACGAATAATTCCGCGGCTGCGTTTTCCAACGTGCAATCTCGTATATAAATATATATATCTGTATATTTCTCTCTCTCTCTCTCTCTCTAAAAAGAGAGTGAGAGAGAATATAGTTACGATATATTATATATAGGTATACTTATACTTATATAGACCAGTCATACGGAAAGTACAAGGCGCGCGTATAAGGTAAGAAAAGCTGGAAAAGAAGCGGATACGAAAGTTGGAAAAGTACCCTACATTAGATTCTCCCGTACTACGGTAAGTTTTGAAAAGCTTGACGCGGTCGTCCGCCCCATGAAAGTTGACCTTATCCCCAATTTTCGCCAAGTTCTCATTTCGCGCCAAGTTACGAAAATTTCATTAACACGCCACGGCGTTAATGTAATTCGATTACAACTTGAACGAATAATAATCCGAGATCATGGGTGAACGACGCGATCATCGTTTATTCGTTCGAAAGAAGGAGAATACAAAAAATCAAACAAACAAAAACAAACGCGAACGAAATTTATAATTTTCGATGTTTTTGTGTGTGTGTTTTTTAAAAATTTTTGTTTTATTCTTTCATCGTCAAACGATAATACATATTTGTCGGAAAAATTGCAATGGTTATTATCGAACGTTTATTCGCTCTCTCGTGTTTCGTCGAAAATGATAATCGGGCTTTATCTATACGCGCGATAAACTCGTCGTAATATTTTCGTAACGATCGAACGCGTTTTAATCCAAATGAATTTTTATTTCAATCAAATTTTTGTCGAATCCGAGTGAGATGAGCGTTTTTTCTTTTTATTTTTTATTATTCACTCAATCCGATAAACGTGCTTTTCACGAGATAATTCGTAGCGTTTTTTTTTTCATCGGGCTTCCACCTATGGCACGTTTAATCCAGCCTCTACCATACGCGAAGAGTGCGTCAGTTCAGAATTCTTTCTGTATAAATATCTCGGTCGCACCAAGAGCGGCGTGAAAACGAAAAATATAGCGAAGCGAGAGGTGAACATCGGGTGTCGGGAAAGAGCGACGGGGGAACGTCGACGATGAGATTTTTCCAACGTATCAGGTGTCTAAGTTATATCCATTTACCGTAAGTCATCCGTCGTGCGGTGCCACACTCTGCCTCTCTTCCTTCCCTCTTATATTCAGAATTGTATAAATTGTAAAGATTCTATGCAACCTTATCTTCGGAACCTTCTAGCATTCGTCCTTAGCTCTCTCTTTCTCTCTCTCTCTCTCTTCCTGTCGGTTTACGTACTTTCTTCCTTCCTTTTTTCACACCAACATATGTATCTGATCGATGTATATCGCATGTGTGTTTTGCGACCCTGGGCTAGGATTTCGCGATACACGTGTATATATATATATATATATGAGCTATACCCTCTAGCATAGGGAACTTTGCCAGATTCTCAATATACGAGAGATTTCATCTCGTGCGTCTCTCTCGCCCTTTCCTCTCGATTCAGGGGTGAGAATATCGATGATGCATCGGAGAGGATCGGTCGATTCGAAGTGAGAGCCAGTACGTAACGGTGAAACTGTATATATATGTAGCCAGTATGGTTTTGAGCCATTCCCATCGGTTATAGGCAATGTTGTAGGTAAAATGGTCTATGAATCGTATCGAGGGCCAAAGGCGAGAAGCTTATGCTAACAATCCCCGGCCATAGGGAGCTTTCACGGAAGTCAAGCACGGGCACCTTTCCAATATGGACCCATTGGAAATGAATTTTACGACGAAAAATTGTTTATGCATTTTTGATCGCTTTATCCATTCTTTTCTTTCCTTTTCGTCCATTTTTATCATTTTTTTTTTCCAGAATCTTGTTTCCCATAATTTTTACGTGTAATTTCTATCCACGAATCGATTAAACGCGTTGCCCCCTCTCTCAGCAGCTTAATTGCTGAACGAGAGTTTCGCCCGACGAAGCACTCAACTCGAAGTGCTAATTTTATTGTCGACCAAAAAGCAAATTCCGGGGGTTGTAAACGTGAGTTTAACGCCTTCGTAAAATTCGCAACGCGGCCGGCGACACTCAATCTTCTCGCGCGTAAATACTATTTCGTTATTATCTAAAATGTACCTAAATATCGCAATGCTCGAGCTCGCGCGCGCTTTATTCGGGTTTGTAAAATTTCGGGGGTCAGTGGTAGTAGCGAGAGGGTCGAAAATTATGATACCAATAAAACGTGACGTCATTTTCATTATTTTATTTTTAGTAATGAACGCGCGGGAAACAATTCTAATGTCAAACATTTCCCATTATTTATTATTACTTTGTTATAGTTGATTTTTTTTAATTACGAGTGCATACAATGTTTCGTAGAAAACGGGAAACGCTCGTGCTCGGGTGACAAATAAATAAATAAATAATAATTACGTCAAAATTCGTCATCGTTAAAATTTCATCGACGATACAATCAACCGGGATTTGTTCATCGATTAATGAAACTACCTCGTTATCGTACATAAATTCGGACATATCGACGAAGAGTATCTGCATCGAGAGAGGACCATAATTGGGTTAAACAAAAATTGCGTCGACGATGAATTTTCATTAAATTTTACGAATGTTTCGTCAGCGAATTTGATCTTTTTTTTTTATTTTTTATACAGATCTTTTTTCGTTCGATCTCCGGTTATATATCAGTCGTAATGACAGCTCGCTGAAGAGATTAATTACGCGAAAAAATGTTCGCTGTAAATCTATTTCATCGGTTTTTATACTAAATCATCCTCACCCCTCCGTCCTGGAATTTCAATTCAATCTTCCGAAAGTGTTCAAAAAATTATCTCGTCCGATCGGAAAATTCGCTTTTATACAGCTTGATACACCGGTTTATCGAGCAAGATCCCTCTGTCGCGCTTATCCGTTTTATACTTTATGTATCGGAACGAGACCGAGGGAAGCGGACGTATAGGTATACATAACGCTTATAATTGTGACAAAAATTTGACTCTCCTCGCTCTCACCGTAGTTCTCGATAGTTCGAAATCGACGTTTATCGAGCGTTTTTTAGTTTTATTAAAAAACACACACAATTGAGGATAAAAAGCTTGACGAAGAAACCGTCACGTTGAAATTATAATGCCATATGTACATACGCGGCGAGAGAGAGAGAGAGAGAATATGAGATGGAGAAATCGCGAGAGACAGAGTACACCGCATGAGAATTAAAAGATTTTAATTGCCTCTAATGGCTTAAATCGTTTTGCACACTGGCGGCCACGCGCAATTCTATGCCCTCGAATTTCCGTGTCCCTCTCTCCGCTCTTCGGTCTTTCTATTTGAAAAAAAAAGAAAAACGAAAACAAAAAAAAACAAAAAAAAACAGCTCACGCGTAAAAGTAGGAAAAAAGTCATTCGTTACGTGTTCGTTCGTCCCTCGGTCCGTTTTTCCATCTGTTCATTTGTCTTCGTGCCCCCTCCGCCTCGCTTCGAACCGGCTCTCGTGCTCTTTATATCTCGCTTTTAAACTCTCGCGTCGCGTTCCCCCTCGAAACGTTGAGAAATTAAGTAATTGAAAAATGCATTTATCCGCGACTGCGTGTACGAAGTGGATGTTCTTCGTATATATTTTTAACCGAATATATTCGTATATGGCGCGAAATCTCGAGCGTCCAGACATTTTTTATTTTTCCTCGAACGCGTCATTCCCATAACTTTATTAATAGAGCGACGTGAGCGACGAAAGCTTTTTCGTGTCGAGCCTCTCCCCGCTGTTCGCGGCTCGCCACAAAAAACAAAAAAACAAAACAACAACAAGATTTCAAATCACAAAAGTGAAAACCGTTTCGCGTCCTCGAGATCGAATAAAACGCGTCGCATTGAAATTATATAGCGTCGAGTGACTAAACTCCCTCGCGCAATTTCGTGCCACGCAACGGATTTTCTCACGATGACTAATTTTATCGAAAAAAAACAATAAAAAGTGCACCCGCCGCGCGTACGCAAAAATTTGACAAACCGTCAAAATTGATTGCATCGAGGAGATACTCGATTGAAAAATGTTGTTCCAGTGAATTTCGACGAAGCGGCTGTACAAAAAAAAAATGAAAAAAAAAAGATAAAACATAAATAAATAACAATAATTCGTTGCACCATGGGAGAAACGTCGATCGCGCTGGTGTACGGAGGGCTCGTTATAGCGAACGGAAACGAACGTCGCGCAATATTCAGCGGGGAAATAGTCCGGCTACGCTATACGTTCGAACGAAATATATATCCGGCTTTTACATATATAGAGGTAACGTACAACATTTTTCCGCTCGACTTTATTAACGAGTTACATTCGTGTTCGATGAACCGTCCGGGCTAGCTCCGCCTTCAATTTATATCTCGAATAATAATAACGTACATAATGATAATGTTAAATAATTGGTTGGACGGGGTTGGTTAGTTATATCTCGGGGCTCGCGAGACAAACCCGGGAATCGCGAGACAGAAACGGAGATAGATAGATGAATAGACGGATGGAGAAAGCTTTGGCCACATGTTTCTATGGCAGCAGAGCTCTGCGTGGCTAGTGGACCTAGTTGGACTTGGGACGCTCGGTATATTTACGAACGGATGTAACCACCCCCCCGTTCTCCGCAATGCACACATGTGGGCGCACACGGATGAACTCTCCGGTTTCGCCCCGAGAACCGATAAATTTTGCATACTTTGTCGTGTTCACAATGCGTCCCTCGTTGTTACTGTTGCTCCTGCATAAATTTATACGATACGTATATATATATATATATATATATATATGTATGTGTGTATGGTTATATTTATAGTTGTATGGGGCGTTCGAGCCAAAATTGATCGGGCCCGCTCTTTCGAGTCGGAAAGACAAGAGAGAGCGAGAGAGAGAGAGAGAGAGAGAGAGAGAGAGAGAGAGAGAGAGAGATAAAGAGAGAGAGAGAGTAAGAGAGATCATTAAAATAAAACGTGAAATAAAAAATTGACCCGGATTTTTAGTTCATAAATATGAATAACCAAATATGGCGTTATTTTTTTCCTTTTCATATATATTTTTTTATTTTTATTTTTTATGAATTTTTCCAGAATTTTTGATCACGGGGATTTGCTCAGTGCACATTATCCAACCCCGATGCTTCGTAATCAAGCAAAATTCCTGTTTGAAAGAGTCGACAAAATTCCGTAAAATCCCGTCGGATCCAATATACAAAAAAGAATAAAAAAAATAAATAAAAAGCTTTTCACCCATAACTCGAGCTCTGGCCGACGTACCGTGTGTCGATTTCGAATGAAAATTGAACAAAACAGAAAAACAAATAATAATATTAATTACCCACGAGAAATATCGAAGCAAGCGCACATTTTTCGACAATTATTTTTACACCGAATCCGATATGTTTACAAGTTTTGTTTTTCATTTATTTTATTGTATTTCAAATGCTTGAGTCGTGTACACCTGAGTAGAAATATGTTCTGTGTAACTTTCTCTCAAATTTGGAAAACAAAACAAAAAACACGAGAATTCCGGTGAACGTGGTAACGTAAAAAAATAAAATTACTCGTTTTCAGTTCGTAACCAGAGGGCATTGAAAAATTTCGGGCTGCGGATGTTCCGAGAACGAGGATCGAGGTATAAGCGTCGTTTTTGGATGGAATCGCGGCGTGGTACGTTGAGATTCGCGATACTCGCAGCTTGTATTATTATACGGGGATGAGCCGGAGAAATTGACATCGCCTCGGCTCTACGACTACGAGCGTCCTCTCCTCTGATGCGCTTTAGTCAACGCTGGGGGGCGTTAAGGGGGCAAGCGGAAAACGCGCGAGCTCGTCGATACGAGATGCGAGAAACTTGCGTTATGCTTCAGCTGGCGCAATTATATTTCAACGTGAAATAGCAACAGCAAGGATACACATACGCGTGTGTGCATATCTCTCTCTCTCTCTCTCTCTCTCTCTCTCTCTTTCTCTCTCTTTCTCTCTCTCTCTCTCTCTATATATATATATATATGTGTGTGTGCGTGTGTGTGTGTTTGCATGTGTGTGTGTATGGGCGAGAATATTAGCAAGAGCTTAGCGACGGCTGTTGTCGTTGTCGTTGAGCCCAACGGCGACGGATTATTATTCGTATCGAATTATTCATGTTCGCTCCGACGTCGCTCTCGCATCGTCGACGAGGCGACTCTTTTTTTTCCCATTCTTTAACGATTTTTTCTTTCTTTTCATAATTGTTTTTTCTTCTTCATCTCGTTTCTTTCTTCTCATTCTTCGTCACGATTTTTTTACTCCGAGCACGTACGAACGAGCTTGTTACCTATTAGCCGCATAAAAATAATCCTCGATCCAAAGCCGAATATATATATATATACACAAGGTACGTACGTTTTGCGCGACATCGTATAACTCTGGCTCGTTGAACGTGAAACGTACCTACCACACGAGGGCGTCTCGTTAAATTATTTCGACGCGCGATCCAAACACCGATAAGCTCTATGGGCTGTTATAATGTACACGCTTACGAGAGGGAACTCGCGATGGATTATAAATTCGTTATGTGCAAATATATATATATATACGCTCATATATATATATATATATATATATATGAGCGTATGTGACTATCATAGAATTTTGGAATAGTTTACACGAGATTTTCTTCCCTCGTGGGAGAGAAAGAAGACCGTAATGGAACGAGCCCGAAACGTTTCAACGTTTTGTCAATTTTTCACACGGGCCATTTGCATATCCGGGCAGTATTACGTGGGTAAGCTCGGTACGCGAGCCGAGAACACGAGAGAATACGCGCGCATACGTTTTATTCTCGCGTTGGCCTTTGCGAAAATAATACGATATCGTCTCTTTCGTCGAGTTTGCCTCGTACCCATCGACCTTTCGTTTTTTTTCAACCCTCTGCGTTTTCTTCTTCTTCTTTCTCTCTCGCTCTCTCTCTCTCTCTCTCTCTCTCTCTCTCTCTCTCTCTCTCTCTCTCATCGTCAACCTGATCGCCCGATTAAGCCTCTCGTCTCACGCATAGTCGAGCACGAAAAAAGGATCACCCCATGGTGTATTTCTTCTTTTTCTATACCCTTTACCCTTGTTCGCTCACCCTCTCTCTCTCTCTCTCTCTCTCTCGTTCTTGTCCGCCATTTTTTTCTCAACCCTCCTGCTCTCTGTCTCTCTGTCTTTCTCTCTCTCTCTCTCTCTCTCTCTCATTCTATCTCCATCGTCCTCACTCTCGTATTGTCGATTGAATCGTGCGGTCCACGGTTCATCGAACGGACGATCTGGCGCACTCTCGACCCAACGACCGAGGGAATAAAGGAACGTCGAGGGAGGACATATAGGTACAACATCTTTGACGATAAATCATATTACGTGTTGCGACGAGATCTCTCTCTCTCTCTCTCTCTCTCTCTCTCCCTCTCTTCTTCTCTCTGTCAATATACCCATACATATATATATATAAAAAGAAGGTTTGGTAGTTTCCTAGTTCTACTCAATTTCTCATCGAGTTCTCCTCGTTTTCGTACTTGCTCACTATTATTGCACCGTCTTTCTTCTCCGTTCTCTTTCCGCCTCCCCATCCTCTTTCCTCTTCATCGAGGTGAGAAGTGTACCCTCCCCCACCAGCTCGCCCCTTCTCACGATCCCACGGCTTCGAACATCGTACACTCGTCGTCGTCGTCGTCGTCGTCGTCGTCGTCGTCGTTTTCGTCCTCTCGGGGTATATGGAGAAAGCGAGTGTGAGTCGCGCCGAGCTTTCTCTCAGGGTGCGAGAAACCCGGACGACGAAGGAACGGGACTTTAACGAGTCGTTAACTTTTCAGCGGGTAGTAGAGAACTCGTAACCGATAATCCTCGGGAGCCCGTATGATTCACCATCATCTCTTTTCTCTTTTCTCTCTCTCTCTCTCTCTCTCTCTCTCTCTCTCTCTCTCTCTCTATATATATATATATATATATATATATATATATATATATAGAACATCGGATTATCTATAGTACAACGTCGCCCTCTGCTTACAGCCCCGTTTCGTTCTCGGCGCGCGAGAACGAGAGAGGAAAGTTGGCGCGAAATTTTCACGACGTACACGCGGGCAATGGCACGGATATGACGGCTACCTTTTATCGTCGAACATAATGATAAAGGTGAAGCGTTAATCTCCGGTCTACCTACTCACGAACGCTCTCGCGCACGTGTGCGCGTATAGTAACGCGGTTATGGGTAATATTTTTTTCTCTTTCTCTCTCTCCCTCTCTCTCTTTCGGTCTTTTTTTTTTGTTTAATCGAGCGAAACGCATCAAAGTGAAAAAAATGTAATTCGCACGTTTTACGAACGAGTATTTACGTGTTATTAATAAAAGTAAAATTTGATCATTTTTGTTCTTCTTTTTGTTGTTGTTTTATTCTCGTTAAATGTTGGCGTGCGCGCATCCTTCATCGTCGCGCGTAATCCAAAGAGGATTTCGCGGGGATTGGCAAAACAGCTTAAACTCGAAGATATTTGATCGAATTCGCGGCGACTCGTCGACGCTTAGGTACGCGTTGATAAAAAAATGTCGAGCGGAAAATTTCCGAAGTTTATCCACTCGTCGTTCGCGAACATTATCTCCTCGTCGTTTCGACAAATATCGACAGAGTCGTTCGTCGTCGTCATCGTCGTCGACGTTGTTGTCCTTTTTTTTTTCCACTTCTCGTTTTGTTTTACGCGCGAATTCCCAAATGTGCCGAAATCGTTCGGTGTGAGACAAACGACGAGAAAAAAAAAGAACACGATAAAAAAAAGAAGAAAAAAAAAAAAAAAAAAAACAACGAGAGCACGCGACGAAAAGCGAAGCTATGGAGAATCACGTAAGTGTCAATCAGGCGTGATTACCCGTAGTTACAACGTACCCAACCGCAAGCTTCCTCACTCTCTTCAACCTCTCACTCTCTCTCTCTCTCGCTCTCTCGCTCTCTCGCTCTCTCTCTCTCTCTCTCTCTCTCTCTCTCTCTCTCTCTCTCTCTCTCTCTCTCTCTCTCTCACACTCACTCACGTCCTCAATTTTTCATTCTCCCTCGTCAACTCGACCGCGGCGGATTCGCGGGGATGAATCTCGTCCAACCCCCTGAGGGGTTGTGTTAAAAAAAACGAAAAAAAGAGAAATAAAAAACCGGTAACGGTCCATGTGGCGAGGATTGAGCGACGCGGATTTATCACCGATATCGATCGCATTCAAAAATTCGCGACCGGCGTAAGAACCTTGCGGTTATTTTCACCCGATGTCAGCGTACCTACCCTAAAAATAGCACAGCCGTGAAAAATACAGCAAAAAAAAACACATATCGATACATATATATATATATATATTAGCGTGTGCATACACACGCATTTTCGCTGGGCGAGCACACTTCTCCCATCCTCTCTCGTCGCGAACGAGATTCGCTGAATTTGCGCGATACGTCTATCAGCGATGCGAGGGACTTTGCCATGTTCGGGCTATATACAATGTGCACGGATTTGCCAAGCGTGTAACGCACGTTTCAACCCCCCATACAAACGTCGTGTAACGACGGAGTTAAAGAGAGCTGATGGTCGGCGTTGCGGAGGGCGCGAGAGTGAGCGAGCGAGATCGAGAGACCGAGACCGGGGTTAAAGGGTGGGAGAAACGTGAAATTGGTAATACGTTCGACGATCTCGTATATAACCGTTGAGCGGTGAGGCGGGAGCCCTGGGTGGGGGGAGTCCTCGTAAAATTGATGTTCCGCTCTTTCCGTCGATAGGCATAAAGTCCCAGATTCTTCATACGTGCGTATACCTATATATATGTATATATAGGTATAAATATACATACATACGAGGGTTTTAGGAGAGGTGGGGTCGGATGCGCGGATGACAATGAGGGTGGGAGGGACGGACAGAGGAGGGGGTTAATATATATTCGATACAATAAACCGTACAGATGAGCGAGAGAGACTGAGAGAGAGAGAGAGAGAGAGAGAGAGAGAGAGAGAGAGAGAGAGAGAGAGAGAGAGAGAGAGAGAGAGAGAGAGAGAGAGAGAGAGAGAGAGTGAGAGCAGAGAGTGTCTCTCCTCGGCGAGTGCTAACGCCTATAACCGTCGCGAGAGGGCGCGCCGATGGCGTTGGTCTAGTGGTTTGATGGCGTGGGTACATATACTCACGCGCACAGAGACATCCACACACACACACACACACACACACACACACACACATATATACATAAATAATATATCTATATATGAACATACACGTGTATTTCTCAACGGCGAAGGCTCCCATTCGTGTCGAAAAGGGCTCGTAAGGGGTAATGGGGTTTTGTGAACATAAACGGGTGTCTGTATCTATATACTACGGGGTAGTGAAGAGGGTAGCGGAGAAGGGGTTGAAGGCGACACACAGGAATCGCACGGTGAGTAAACGAGGAAAGTGCGAACATCCGTGCACGCGAGAGAAGAGAGGGGTTAGGGTAGAAAAGCGAGCGAGAGATGCCAATGGCAGCGTAGTGTCGATCTCTCTCTCTCTCTCTCTCTCTCTCTGCCGTTGACGGCTGGGCTCTCTTCGCGTTTCGCCACCGCGATGATGACAAACCCTTTACCGCCTATAAATAACGACCTCTAAACAATGAAGCAAAAAAGAAGGTGAAAAAAAACATGATAAACACCGAGGGGCGTGGGGGGGGGGGGGGTTACGACCGTGCACTCTCGACATACTCCTCCTAGCTCAAACCTCCCCTTTCCCTTCTTCTGACCCCGCCAATGTATTTGCGGTGGTTTTATCGGCGCTCCACTCGCGCCTTCGTCCATTTTTGTTTCACTCGATACTCACGGTTGTCGATATAACGACGCGTTTACGCTTTTATCTCACGCATACACACACACACACACACACATAAACGCGCGCGCGTACGATCTCGCGTTTCTATATCTTCGTACATCGTTTTCATGTTTCACTCACGTGAAATCCTCGATGGCAATGAGATTAAACAAATAACACGGTGGGATGACAATTCGCGGTCGTCATAAAATAGCGAGTCTCGCACAAACAGCCAATTGAACAAACGGTTCGAACGGCGAGCAAATGTACATGAATTCATAGTTGATATAAACGTGTATATATATATATATATATATATGTGTATGTATTAGTTATATATATATGTACAGAGAGAGAGAGAGAGAGAGAGAGAGAGAGAGAGAGAGAGAGAGAGAGAGAGAGAGAGAGAGAGAGTTTTTCCACCGTTTATACGAATTTATAAGCATCTCGTCGAACATAGTTATTAGAGGCGATTTTATCCAGGGGGGAGTGGGGAGGGAGGCGATCGTTTAACATTGACGGCTCGTTCGCCGACCGATCGGTGCTCTTTTGCCGGGACATAAATGAGAGCGGAGGTGCACCAGGTCGCAAAGAGAGATCGAGCAAGGGGTCGGGGCACAAACGAATTAGTTGTTATATCGAAACGTTGTTCGTGCCAACGCTTTTCTTTTTTTGTTTTGTTTTTCATTATGCATCCCCTTCACCGTTCCAACCTTTTTAAAGGCGTTTAACCCGCGCATATTCTATATACCAATATATATCTCGCACGATCTATACAGTTATTTAATGATATATATATATATCAATATACGTATGCTCGTACAACGGAGGCAGAGAGTGCCTTTCGGCGGTGAAAGTGACGCGAAATCGATATTTTACTTTTGCATAATACGATCGGAGACCTTGACACCTTTCGTAAATTCCTCTCGTTTAAACGTCATGCCCAACGGTAGTTTAATCATTCGTGCCAGTAGTCTTCTTGTCAGAAGCAAACTTTATTATACTCGCTATATATATATATATATATATATATATATATATATACATATATGTATATTACTCTTTAGGATTTTGCCGGACGAAATGTTACGGCCCTCGTTCAGTCCTTCGTAATGTTAATACACGATCGTGTATATCCTATCGTTGTAGATCTTTATATACACATATATATATATATATATATATATATATATATATATAGAGAGAGAGAGAGAGAGAGAGAGAGAGAGAGAGAAAATATAAACCGATAGCATTTTGTATCGATTTTTCATCCCGAATGCAATACGATGCAATGATGAATCGTTGTTACGTCTCGCGGTTGGATTGAACGTGCATCGAGTTTCAATATCAGCGAGAATAAACGCAGCCCTCGTTCTCTCCCTCACTCTCTCGCTATATTTGTTATACTTATTTACTTTTTCCCATATGTTGCTATGCAACTTGTACTTGTAC
>OX637864.1:39229569-39359053 GCA_951802705.1 Netelia virgata | reverse complement strand
CCCCTATCTCTTCGCGTTCTCTCATACCTCTTTCCATTTCACGTTTTCCATACGTGGTATCCCGACTGGTCACGAGACTAAATCCCCCTTCCCTCGGCGTGAATTTCAAAATAGTGCAACAGACACGCGACAAGCCGAGCTGAGGCACGAGATGTAGGAGGGTGGTAGGAAGAGGGTCGCGCGAGACTGTCGTTCGCTACTTGGGCGCGTTTTAGAATCTCTCGAGGGAATAAAAATAACGGGACCGAATGCCCGTGAAAAGAAATTGTCGCGCGAGACAGAAACGGGGATAAAGATAGAAAGATCAAAAAAAAAAAAAACGATGACGTTACGCAGCGAGAAAGGGTCAAAGAACTCACTGAATTTCTCGTCTCTTTCTTTTATCTCTCCTTGCCTCTTTTTCTTATCTCCCCCTTGTATCAGCGAGGAGGACACACAATTACAAATGTCCGTGGCCCGTGCACTCTGCTTCGGGGATGATTCTTTACAGACAAATGGAGAGAGACACTGAGAGAGAGAGAGAGAGAGAGAGAGAGATATTTGGGTCTCACGATACAGTGGCTGGCCACCTGGAACCGAGATAAAAAAGCGTGATTGACGTCCCTGAATGTCTTTCTATCCGAGCTCGTCCGGACTGCCGATTACTGGGGGGATGGCCAATAACTCTACCGGTTACCCGATCACGTAACGCGGTTCCTTTACCTTTTTTAAAATATTTCCCTCTCTCTCTCTCTCTCTCTCTCTCTCTCTCTCTCTCTCTCTCTCTCTCTCTCTCTCTCTCTCTCTCTCTCTCGCTCACTCACTCTCTCACCCTCTTTTTCTCCGTACCTTGTTTTCCTTTCTCTGAAATCTCTCTGTCTCACCTCCCACCGTTTATATATATGTATATATATATATGTATATATCTGTATACATCGCGAACATATATCACCGGGCTGCACCGCATTCGTAGACACGAGTATCGGTCACTCCGGATTGGAAGCTCGCCAAGGTACTCTACATTTTTCCATACGTCCAACGTCGGAAAAGAGTACTAACCCCGCTTCTCTATCACTATATACAAAACGTACAAATATATATATATTTACGCGTACGTGTATGGTAATGTATGGCTATATACGGTCCATTTTCCCAAAACTCCCGTGCCCTTTTCGACCTACCGCTCGTCGGATTTCACCGCACGTCCAGAATTCTTTAGTCCAACTTCCACACGGTGCACCGATTCTTTCTTTTTAACCTCCCGACCTCCCCTCGGCCGCACTTTATTTTACTCATTTGTTTTACCCAGCTAAATAAAGCTTCGCGAAACTTTTCGAGTAAGTCGGAAAATTGATGAGCTTTCCACGAGTTTACAGTCGCTTCTTAAAAATCATGAAAGGATGACAGGTTGTTTTTTTTTTAAAGGAGTTACTCGAAGGATCGTAGGTATAAAAATAAAAAAAGAAGAAAAAATAAAAAACGAAAGAAAAAACCTTTCTGGGTTGTGTAATAGACGGATACACGCGGTGATGTCCGTGTGGATTTTTCCTACCTGGACTATGTCCATGGTGTTTGTACGATATGCTTTTGGGGGGATGCGTGGTAGCGCGAGGGCATCGATCATCGGCTTCCATCGTACACTTTTCCCGAAACGCGAGAGCGGCCAATACACACGATGAATGAATAGGGACGGGTTTCCATCGTTCATCTTTTCAAGGCTATATACATATATATATATATATACGTAGACTATAATAGTACGAACGAATTGTATACGTGTCCAGAAGCCTATGCCGTATCCCATATCACAAAAATGTGGTCGAAAAACCAGAGGGACAATTCTCGTTCCCGGTGTGTATATCTTTACCCCGTGCGCGATGCCACAGGGTGATGCTCCGAGTGTATATTTTTGCCATCTCGTGTTTTGCCATTCGCGTTATACGTGTCTCTCTGTCCGTGTGTCCCCGAATATATATATTTTTTTTCATCGTATTCTCGTTTTCAGCGAAACTCTGCCCCCTGCCCGTCCGCCAGTAGGCTCGCGCATTTCCCTCCTAGAATGTCAGTCGGATTCACCGACTATTCGAAAACGCAAAACTGTCGCGCGTATGCCCCGGGTGACGAAAACAGAAACTAGTCGGAAATAGTGCGAGAGAGCTTCGTGGATGACGTACAACGTTCTCGATAATATACAGTTTCGCTGAAACTCGAACTAAATAACGATCCGACGAGACGTTTGTTTCCATACATCGTGAAATTCTATACACTCCTATGCCTACATAAAATTCATAATATTCACTTTTAAATGTAGCCCGATGGAATTTTTTTTTTTTCAAACGCATGAACGGTTTATGAGTTGTTGCGTGGGGTGGCCGGGGGGGGGGGGGGGAGGTCGCGAATTCGGATGGAAATATTAGCGAAGGAAATGTATATACGTATTTACCGTATATTTATATGGCTTCCTGATGGTTAACCAGGAATATATGTTCAGTGGTCAAAAGGCCTCTTTGAACATGCAAGAGTGCCTCGAGGGGTCGTTGCGTAAAATTGCAAAAAAAAAACAATAACGCACAGCGTATATTCATTGGTAAAGCAATGAGTTGCCGTTTATACCTCGTCAAAAACCAAAAAAATGCGAAGAATCTATTATTTCGATCGTATTAACCGCGAAAAAGAGTGATCGAGGAAATGAGAGCGAGCCAGAAAGAGAAAGAGTGTGGCTGTGTGTGAGCGCGCGCGTGTGTGTGTGTGTGTGTGTGCGTGCGTGCGTGTGTGCGTGTGTGTGTGTGTGAGAGAGAGAGAGAGAGAGAGAGAGAGAGAGAGAGAGAGAGAATTCAACCACTTCTGATTCAACGTTACAACCCTCCGGTTCTCACTCCACATATTCGGAAAGAAAGGTACATATATATATATATATGTATTCTTGGTGGCTCTTCGACGGACTGTAGGTAACGCAAAATATGATATATATGATTATATACGCAAAACTCGTGCGTCGGCAATATTTCTTTGTGTGTAGACATTTATTGGTATAGTGGAAAGGTTGTAGCGAAGGGAGAACGTTTTAGTGAATAACATAACAGGAAACGCCGAGTGTATAGACACCCATCGCTAATTGGCGTTACGCTCTCGGAGAAGCGCACCTGAAACAACATGCAAAACGTTCGAAAGATAAAATATTGGTTAAATACTTGATCGTTCGACAGACCCGGAAAGACTAATTAAAGTAGCTTCCTAGCTTGTTACACACGAATCGTTATCGAGTATTACAACGTAAGCGCTTACTTTATTGATTTATCGACGGTGATCATACGTCAGAATGATTAATCGATATATCCGCGTTGCTCGGGTATCACGGAGACGCGCGATATTCGACGCCCGATCCCCGGGTGGGAGACATTAGAGAAAACAGTTGAAAAGACTCGATTTTCCATCGTTCTGACAAGTTTCCTTCGAACTGTCGACGAGAACAGGTCGATTTTAGAAAATTTTCGTTACCACGTGAAACGATTATACTTCGATTGCTGAAAATCTAATCATGCGCCTCGGTAAGTATTACAGATCGTACGATCCACGTTGATTCTCGGTGTTATTATGAATCGTATGTCTCTATGGAAAGTTTTTGATGAGCGCGATCAAGATAACGGAGATCGCATAATGGTAAACCGACGTAAAAATCAGCTCTCATCGCGCTATGAACGGCGCGAAGAATTGCTTTGCCGTGAAAATCGTCGGAACAAGATACAAGAAAAAAAAGAAATAAAAACAGATGTGCTCGGGGTGATATTCTCAATACTTAAACCGCTTTGATTCGACATTTCAAAAGAGTGCCACGCGCTTCGTTCAGTATCGTAGCTTTTCGCTTTTCGATCGATCTTTATCAGTCAACGAAATCATATCGGGAGACAGTTCGAGAACGTTCAAACCCGACAGGCTTCATACTCGGCGAGTCCCGATCGGCTATCGGCGTACCGCCACTGCGATCAAACTTATCACAGCCAGTTTAAAATTTGCGTCTCTCGAATAACATTTTTTCTTCGATTATATTATTCGCTTGTTTTCAGCTTTATTAATCGGTATCGTCGCTTGGTGCGCGACCAATTCCATCAATGCCACGCCATACGGACAACCAAAGGGCGATAAGTTTCTGGGAGACGTACTTGATAGCGTTAACACGTTCTCATTTAACTTTTTCAAGGTACGCGCACGCAACGTTCGATTGACGAACGAAGCATGAAATTTATTATTATTATTATTATTATTTTCATCGTCGTTCGCAGACCGCCGCGGCTGAACATAAGAACAATCTCATATGCGCGCCCATCGGCGTTTCCACGGTACTGTCGATGGCGTATAATGGCGCTCGAGGAAACACCAAGGAGCAGTTGCGCAAGGGACTCGCACTTCCGAAGGAAGATGCTGTCACCAACGCGGGATTTCGGAGCGTGATCGATCACTTGAAGGTAAGAGTTCCACGCAGCCGCGTTAAAGCCATCGTTATCGAGATCGTTCTCGCTCCACCTTCGATAAGTGCGATTCGATCTGTTCGTTATCGGTATAATTGCAGAAATACCCGCTAGTCCATCTACATTTGGCCAGCGGGGTCTTCGTTGACAATGGTATCGAGCTTCAGTCCGCCTTTAAGAAAATGACAAAGGAAGTCTTTCTCTCGGAAGTTCAGGCCCTCGATTTTAAAAACTCGGTGCTGGCGAGCAACGTCATCAATAAGTGGTCCCAAGATAACACGAATGGCATTATCAAGAATCTCGTGAAGCCCGGTAAGAGCCGCCGAGTAACTATCTCACGCTGTCGCATCGGAGATCGAATGATGCCTCGCGATCGACATCGTCCCACTGCATTTGTCCGCCGTGATTTCCTATTTACTCAACGCGTGTACTCAATTTTTATACGTTTATCACACGCGCCCATACAGACGATGTTGACAGCAACACACCTCTCGTACTCGTCAGCGCCGTTTACTTCAATGGCGCTTGGGAGTTGCCATTCTCCGTTGACGACACAGAAGACCGTCCCTTCCATATCGACACCAAGAACACAATAAGTATCCCGACCATGTACCAATACGCCGAATTCGGGTATCTCGAACTTCCCACGCTCGACGCGACCGTCGTCGAGCTTCCGTACAAGGTAAATTTATCTTGCTGCGTGCATCGCAATAATAAACATCACAGATTGTTTGTTTCTTTTTTCTTTGCCTGTTTGTTTTTCTTCATACAAATCATTGTAGTTATAAACGAGTATTCATTAAATACCAGCGCCTCAGCTACAAGGAACAGCTCAGCATGTTCATCATCCGTCCGAATGCTGTGGACGGTCTTTCCAAGTTGATCGAGAACCTTGACAAGTTGTCGATGAGTGAATTATTGCTGGCCGACCCAGCCCCTTGCCATGTTTACTTGCCGAAATTTACGATAACGTCGGAGCTTTCGCTCAAGAAGACCCTGCAAACTGTTAGTTTCTCGCTGTATCAAATTTCAATTCGAAATTGTAGAAATATAAACATAATGAAAGCCCGCTTTCCGTTAGCCCCTCGCACCTATATCACTCGTTATGAATTTTCGCAGATGAATATGACCGATATGTTCGATGAAGGGTTGAGCGACTTTACCGGAATCACCGGTTCTCGATCCCTTACCATCAGCAAGATCGTGCAGAAGGCTTTCATCGACGTCAACGAAAAGGGTAGCGAGGCAGCGGCATCGACCTGTAAGTATATCCAAGCTTTTTTCCCCACACGTATTTCTCGTCATTCTCAGGTCGTATCGGGGAATTTGTTATATTTTTAATTTTATTTTTTAACGATCTCGATATTTCTTGTTTTTCGTTCCGATTTTCGATCTCGTTTTTTTGTTTTTCCTTCCGTAATTTGTATACGTAATTTGTCTCGACCGAAAATCGGATTAAGAAACGAAGCTAAAGAAATTTCACGTCTCATTATAAGCTTGCCCCCCCCCCCCCCCCCCCGGACTCTTGACCGACGAACTTTCCGGAACAATTTACCCTTCCTCTTGAACAATACGGTTCACTTGGCGAACATGTGCATTTCCGTAATTCCTATTATGATTGGTATTTTATTCTACCGTCGAGTATCCAAAAAATTGCCAAAATCCTCCAGTGAAACATGTCGTACGTTCAATCCAAATTAACAACATCCCGAATCGACCATGGAACAAAAACAAATGAGGCATGTAAGATTGAATCTACGACCGAAGATGCACAAATTCAGCGAATCAATATTTTTTCAGCCGCGGGTGGCACGAGCAGAATAATGAGCGGTCCCGTCGACTTCCGAGTGGATCGTCCTTTCGTCGCTATCATCGCTACCAGCTCCTGGCAGCCCGCGTTTTTGTTCGCCGCTGCGTGGAACGGCAGGAATATGTGAAACTAAAGTGCACAGAACCTACGCACAGACGCGCACACGCACATCCTGATCATTGAAACGATCGATTTTGTTGCTTACGTCATAATTAAATATAAAAAATCATCATGAAACTTTGCCGTTTCTTTCTTAAATCGTCTCGCACCTCGATCCATGTTTCCCATCTTCGTCCTTCTCGCAAAATTTACCCGGAAAAACCGGACGAGAGAGACGAATTCCGCTTACTTTCGCAGATTACCACTTCGTTCCTCTCGACTACCATTTTTGACTACGTTGAAAGATGGCGAAATAAGATTTTGCGATACTATCCAATGTCTAAATAGATTCGATAGTCGGAAATAAATAAATCGGTAATTCTGCTTAAAGATTGGGTAAATACAATTGGCCGTGTCTCTTTCGATCGTTCTATATCATTAAGGTCCATCTATTTTCCTCGTTTTTTCATAAACCGCGTTCGATGCTAATCGATGCAGATCTTTGAAATAACGATTTATCGTCCATATACATATATTTTGCATACATTCGATACAGACACGATCGGAGGTGACGGAGATGGGATCTTCCATATTTTTCCGCGACTATAACATAATTTTCAACCATTATCACATTTTACCTCGCACCTAGCTCGTATCTCTCTTCTCTTCTTAGACTCCAGTTCCCTCGAGTCTAACAATAAGAAAAATCAAGCAATCGAATCGGCCGGTTTATATCATCGAGCGTAACAATATTCCCGTTTTTTGCTTCTCGATATCGAACGAATATCAAATAACCCTTCCTTCTTTTTCCTCCTGTTCATTATAATCGCGTGGACGCTTTGATAAACGACCACAGGCCAAGGGTCCTAGCCACGTACGTAGCAAATTTTAATATCACACAGTTTCGCACATGGATAAATAATCGCCTCCGTATGGAAAACCCCGCGATGAATATTCTTGGCCAGTTTTGTTGCGAATAAAAACCTTGATCGACGCGCTTTAAATGTGTAAACGGTCACGGCGTAAAAATGCGTATTAACATTTTCGCACGAAATACAAGAGCGGAAGCTCGTGGATCACGACGTTTTGTAGCAGCGGGTGACGAGCGTATCGAGACGAGGCGAGTAAAAACGCGATTACGAGACATTCGTATAGTTTCTCGCGCGTCTAACGTAACCCATTCGTTACGGAACCAATGATTTTTAGCACGCAAATTACACATCGTCGAATTCGTATAGTACTCACCGCTGAGGCCGCCTAGAAAATCGTCGAACGTTTTGCCACCGAATGGATTTAAGCTGAACGGTTTAAAGTCCTCGAGGCTGTCGTCGTCGAAGCCACCAAGATAGGGCACACGGACGATCGGTCGTGGAATCATGATCGGATTTCGATGTCCCGGCAATACGAGAACCGTGTCGAGCTCGTCGTTCCCGAAACTCTCGCTCGTATCATCGTTGCGAAGCGAACCTAAAAACAAAATGTAAAAACAAATGAAAAAACAGAATTCAAAAAAAGCAATTAATCATCAAATTATGCAATCCGGAGAAAAGCTTTCAATAATATTTATGTACACACACACACTCACACTCGCGGGCATACACACACATATATATATGCACGGATGTAGCTTCGTATATATTTTCGTTACTGCATGGAAGAAGGAAGGGCAGCGGAGGTCGGAGGTGTGGGAAAAAAGCAATTTGTCCACGGGCTGGGCGGCCGCGAGGAGGGCGGGAGGGGGGGGGGGAATAGGGGGTGTGGGAAAGGAGACCGGATATTGAGATTTATTTTTAGTTCGATATTATTCGTGTGTCTAATGGAAAGCATTTGACCGAGGACCTCTCGCTTCGCGCGAGAGAATCGATAACGAAATCCTCCGAAGGGTAAAACCGTAGACGAAATAGGGATGAAAATGAGAATGGGATGGTTGTGAAAGGGGCGTGAGGATGGTGGAGGGTGGAGGCTATAGGAGAAAATAACATAGAATAACGAAGAAGCATACTACTCCAGGGGAAGGGTGGTGGGGTGGGGTGGGGTGGGGGGAGTTAACACAGCGTGGAAAGATATCACGGTTTCTCTCTTTCTCTCTCGATATCGGTTATCGAAAAGTCCGCGAAATGATTCTACGCCACCCTCCTATTTCGCCCCACCCCCCTGTCCTCTTCCTCACTCTCTCACTATCACCGACCTTTGAATCAATATTCCATCTACCCTAACCAACGGTACTATTCCCCTCGTCTCCCATCTCTCGCACCATTTTGTATTCCATCAGTGTGACAGAGAACGAAGAGCACGTTGCCTACGGAATGATAAAATTAATCTCGCGAATGGTTGATAGTTGATTTTCTTCCGGAATCTCGAGCTTTTTTTACCCCCGTCTCGTCGACTCGTACCTACCGACACCACGATATACGTATAATATACATATGAATATGCATATATAGCGTGATGAAAGAGGCATGGGTTACCTATATGTATATATATATATATATATATATATATATATATATATATATATATATATGTAACAAGGCATCCCCCACACTCACTTAACCGGCCCTGGTGTTCGCCCCGTCAGCGGAGCCTCTTGAATTGAATTTCGTATTCGATTCGCCCGGGAAAGCTCCCGCGTCATACTTCCGTGTGGCGCTGTTCTAGGGTAGGTGATAAGAGAGAGAGAGAGAGAGAGAGAGAGAGAGAGAGAGAGAGATCGAGCCGAGAGGCGCAGCGAGAGGGATGGGACGGGTAGGAAGAAAAGAGAGACAGAAATCGCTGCGGGGGTGGCGCGCGACGAGAGATTCTTCGGAATTCTTCTGAAGATACTTGAAATATTCAGGATCTTGGAAAACAAAGTTTCGAAGCGCGGCTCAAAGTGTGTATATATATATGTATGCATAAGTGTATAGACGTACACACGCACACACGCATATTCACATATATATATATTTAATAAGATAGATAATAGTAGTGGTAGGTCGAGGAGAGATCGAGGTAGGTACAAAGCCAGGGGTTGCGCGTGGGTGCGGGAGGGTGAAGTGCCGGTATTCACTCGTTTGCCAGCGAGAACCGTCTCACGAGGCTGCTTTAGGCACGTCGAAAGATGAGCAAGTGGAAAAAGCTAAGAGCCGGGGGGAGAAAAAAATCTCACCCGCCGAGAGAAAGGTAAGGGTAAGGACTGAGTTGGTGTGGAGCAATCGAGCTTGAGATGCTGCAGAAGAACGAGACGAGAAATATATACGTACCGTTATCGTATACGTTTTTCATGTAGAGAGAGAGAGAGAGAGAGAGAGAGAGAGAGATGGGATACACGAAAGAGGATGAAGGATATACACGTAGACGAAAAGATTGGGCTACACCGGTGTGCCGGTACGTCGTTGAAATAATTCAATTTTCATTGGCAACTCCGTGGCTCGTGAGATCGGAACGGGAACGAGGGAGTTCCCTGTACCTTACTGCGAGTCTCTCTTTCCTTTTGCCAACGTCTCGAGCCTCTCCTCCCCGCCCTGATCTATCTACCGCCACCTTTACACTCGCTCTCTTTCTCTCTCTCTCTCTCTCGCTCTCTCCCTATCTTCTCTCCTGCTGCGTCTGGTGCCTCGCCATTACTACTGTAGGGTGTGCAACCTCCTGGTCTATGTAACCGCAGTACTCCTTTACTAGTGAGAGAAAGAGAGAAAGAGAGAGAGAGAGAGAGAGAGAGAGAGAGAGAGAGAGAGAGAGAGAGAGAGAGAGAGAGAGAGAGAGAGAGAGAGAGAGAGAGAGCCGGTGCTTCCAGCACTCTCTCGCGCTGGCGATTATCCAATTTGCAAGGTTCCTCGTCAATTCTCGTTGGGTTGCATGCACGTAGGCGGCAATTGAAATCAATTTGTCCCTATCACAAACGGGGGCCATTACAGCAGATTCGAGGGCATTCAGGAGAACGATTGCGTAAGGAGTATATACCCATGGCAGCGACTCCAATGCCGAGGAGAGAGAGAGAGAGAGAGAGAGAGAGGGAGGGAGAACGGCGGCAGCGGCGCAATCGCCCGATGTGCTGCCAGCAAATTCGTTCAGTAGTTTACTGTTCATCTCTCGCTCTCTCTCTCTCTCTCTCTCTCTCTCTATCTCTCTCTAACACACTCTTTCTGTCTCGCTTTCTCTCAGGCTTACCATCTTCATCGCCGTATTCCTAAATGGATTTAGCTTCGTATCTCGTCATCAAGGTATTCTCCATTTTGTCTCTTCTTCAACCTTCGCCTCGTCCTCATCCAACTACCCCAACTCTCTGCAACCGTGTAAAAAGCTGTACGCCGTTTTCTAACATTATTATTCACTCGTTTTTTACGACTGCGTCGTCGTAACGAAAGCGAGACTGAGAGAGAGAGAGAGAGAGAGAGAGAAAGAGGTCAGAGCGAATAGACGAAGTCAGGTTTATTTCAACGTGAAGGTAAATAATGAAATGGAGTGTATTAATGAAAAATAAGCAGAAAATCTGTCCTCATTACATATAAATATATATACAGCAGGAATATACAACTTCCGTTCGCGAGAGAAAAATAAAGGACGTTGGACGGTCGTAAAGAGATGAATTTCTTGTATCTCTCTGGTCCTCCACGAAGGCAAGCTAAGCGCGGACTGTCGCCAAACGAGTATTTAACTTTTGTAAACTTTGTCTCGTGTAGCTCTTATTTTCTCTCTTTGCAATGTCTATATTTATATATCTATATATATTTCTGTCTTTTTCACTCCCTCCCTCTCTCTCTCTCTCTCTCTCACTTTCCTTCCATCTCGTTCTATATATGTTCATATAGATATGAAACGTATGGTGGTACAGCGACGAGGTGAAGAAAGAAAGAACGAACGAAAGAGACAAAAAACGACGAGAGAGGAAAAGAGGAATGGGGGAAAAAACAACGAGATTGTACAGTGGTTGAAATGAGACGGAGTGTCGTTGACCGCAGCGGCGACCACGAACGCTTTCGCACACAGACGGCTGCGAGAAGAAGCACGATAAAATTTCTGTCCCATCTCGGCTTTGTCCCTTCTGCAAGCTCTCTTTCCTCCGTAACCTCTTCGCCTACATACCCCATCCTTCGTTTCTCTCTCTCTCTCCCTCTCTCTCTCGCTCCCTCCCTCTCTCTCTCTCTCTCTCTCTCTCTCTCTCTCTCTCTCTCTCTCTCTCTCTCTCTCTCTCTCTCTCTCTCCATCTCGAGCTCTTCCGTCTCGTTTTCCCGTTGGGTAGAGCGAAATATGTAGGCAGCTGCGCTACAAGCAAAGTATATATTCACGAGGACAAGCCTGATGCCCGGCTCGGGTATTCCTCCTCGCGAGTTTCTCTCAACCGTTCCTGAGAGCTATATCCTTAATTAAATTGAAAGCCTAGCGCGGGCGGAACACCCGGAGCGGTGACAAACTTGGCCAGTTATATAACGAATCGAATATTAAATTTACCCTGTCATACCGGGCGGCGCGCACCCCGATATACACGCACACTGTCACCCTCGTTCCTTTCGTTCATTTTTTACTTTTTTCTTTCGTTTCATTCCATTCTCTCTCTCTCTCTCTCTTTTTATTTTTTATTTTTTTTATACTCTTCTCTCTTAAGCAACCATTAACCCCTTACTCTAATCAGTATAACGCAATAACGATCGGTGCCGGTGCGGCTAGCAATTCGATAAAAACTTTCTTTTTTTTCGCGCACTCCCATTACGCGGGAATATAATATAGATACGTACATACATACGTATATATATATTATATATACATACATATATATATATATATGTATATATTTTCGTATTCGATTAAAACACGCAACGGAACGCTATTTGATTAGAGATAAATATATTAAATTTCATAGGATAATTTAACGAGTTGATTTATGAATTTTTATTCGTTTTGTTAATGGACGAAATGAAAGACGATGGAAATACGTGACGTACCGACTTCAATGAAGAATGTGAAATTGTATGCCCTCGCCGATGACGAGATAAAATTTTTACGATAAGCGAATAATCGTGTAGAAGAAGAAAAGAATACTACGGGATCGTAACAAAAATCGGTAACGAAAGCCGTTCGAAAAATCGTAAACATTGCAACGTTTATGCCGCCGCCGTTGTTCATTCTGTCATTTTCTCCGACTTTATTTAATGCTATCGTAACAATACCTCCTAACTCTTCCAACTATAAACTCTTACGCTCTTATTTTTCTTAACAATGCCCAATGTTTCATTATCGAATTCATTGTCTGTTTCACTGCTGCAGCTGAATCTGGTTTACTTGTTATTCAAATGCTTCGTCTCTTTCTCTCTTTCAGACTCGTATACACACATCCACACACACACACACACACACACGCACACACAGACACGCGCGCGCGCGCGCGCACAGGCACACAAACACATCTCAGTTCGAAACGGATGTGAAGAGGATGATGCAGCGAGGAAACAAAGTGGAGCTCTACCATGTAGAAAGGACCATTATCCTCGTCGCGAAGGTACATGCAACTTATATATACGTATATAATAAAGTCATGTATACCCGTAGGTACCTATTTCCTCCATTGTAACCAGTGAGATTAAACAGTTTGCCTTTCTTTTTCAAAGGGCTATAGAGCTTTAGCGTATTCGCTGAAGGGTGAGGATTGGCGAGGGATGAGCGAGATAGACATAGACAGACGCATACACATAGACACACACACACACATATACAGAGGCGATGAGAGACACGCGGGAAGGGTAGGAGAGGGTGAACCCAGGCCGATGAGCCGCGGCCACAGACGCGCTATATCTAATTATACCACTCGCTGATTGGCGGTCTCGCTCTCCCGCGCTCGCGAGCGCGAATATTCGCTCCTGGACGTCGAAGGCAATTAGAGTAATTAGGTCAGGGCATCGACATCTCCACTGAGGTGGGCGGCTGCACACGTATCCCACCTACTATATGTATACATCGAGCCAAGTGGGCCAATACTATATACCAATACTTCTACCTATACATATACACACACATAAATAAATATATATATATATATATATATATATATATATATATATATTTATATATGTACATATAGATGACGATGACCGTGTATTAATAACGCTAATAGATATATATACGTATACATGTAATATCATAGGGGCTGGATATTACTGAGGGTGTCGAGACAGGCAAGAGTACGGTTAATCACGGCGATCATAATGGCACACGTTCATCAACAAGTGGGATAGGAGCTCATGAAGAGCTGGCTGCCACCCTGCGCACATTGATATTGGCAGCTCAGATAACAATTAATAATAAATCGAGTCATACGTGTGTTCTGTGGTCGAATCATGCCCTCGTTAAATATATATACATATATGGCACGCTATTAACACGCGACAATAGGCACGTAGACCCGAACATTTTTGGAAGCGTTGGATGTTCGACACCGTTTTTTTGTTTCTTTTTTTTCATACATAGATAATATGTAGGAGGTATCGAGATATAATGCGCGAGTATTGGAGATTTTCACATTATTATGATCCTGAATCGTCATATATGATATGGAGCAATCGAGCGCGAAGCCTGTACCTACCTGCCATTATTGGCTTCTCTTTAAATATCGAACGGATTTACGCCCGCATATGCATTTACGGTACGTACATAGTTAAATATACACGTATATGTAGATATAGTTGGTAAAGCGATGATATATGCCGCGGGTTATGAAATTCACGCCGGTAACGCGACGCGTGTCTCTCGCTCAACATTTATGCATATGCCGGGCTATCTAACAACGAGCGTGTCGTCCGAGCGTACATCCCGCCATCAAGGTTTATAATCGAATTATTATTTCATTCTCGGATATTATATATTATCTACATTCTCGCACCAGCCACTCTCTCGCTCGATCTACGATCCATCAAAAAACGTCCCGGTGCGTACCCGTAGGTAACTCAACGATCGGCGTCCGACCCATCTCGATAATACATAAAACGTGTAATACCTGTATAACTATATATTCTTATACTATACGATAAATAAATTAATATATATATATATATATATATATATATATATATGTTTAACGGATAATCGTAAAATGATAATTAACTATGAAAACTTTGTCGATGCGTTCCTTGGTAGGTACAGCGGGGCAATGACGCGACGACCGCGTAACTTTTCGTACGGTTATCGTTCGTATGTATTGCCGCCATTCAACCCTCGTTCCACGTTTATGTATTAATGGCTCTATGTATCTGTGTATTTTTGTGTGAGCGTGTTAGTGTGAGCGAGCGCACAGTCTCACGTTCCATTAAATTCCGATTAACCCGGATAAAGTTTCGGCGAGTTCAGCGTGTGTGTCACCCTCCGCACCTTTCGCCGGTAGTCACCTTCCCTACCTCCGCCCCCTCGCTATCTCGTACGTGTGTGCGTGTGCCAAGTACCCCGCGATCGTACAAATAGAGGCGACCGTTCGTGCCTGTGTTGGTACGCGACGCTATATACCTATATATATATATATATATATATATATATATATATATATCGAGGAGGAGTGAGAAAAACCACGGAGTTTTGCAGACGTTATATAGCTGTGTTGGCTATCTGTCTTGGCCTCTGTGTACCGCGTAAATAGCTCGTGAGAAAACGGGGTGTGCGAAAATAGAGTGAGTGTGTGGGAGAGAGAGAAAGAGAGAGAGAGAGAGAGAGAGAGAGAGAGAGAGAGAGAGAGAGAGAGAGAGAGAGAGAGCGAGAGCCAGAGAGAGGATGAGAGAGCGAGAGAGTTGCTTTAACCGGGTACCAGGCTTTTCCGTACGGAAAACTATAGCCACGAAAATAAAAAATAAAACAGAAAAAGAACGAACAACACTATACGCGAGTCGACGGGAACCGCGTGGGTCAGCAGATAATGCGGATCAGCACTATCCCAGAGTGAAAGAAAGAGAGAGTCAGAGACAGAGAGAGAGAGAGAGAGAGAGAGAGAGAGAGAGAGAGAGAGAGAGAGCGAGAGAGGGAAAGATCGGCGAATTTGGAAACCTTGTTTCAACTTTTTCGTATCAACGTTGACTTCTTTTTTTCCTATTCGTTTCATTATTGTTGTTATTATCGTTGCTGTCGTTTTTTTTTCATTTTCCCTCATCCCTCTTCCCGAAAAATCGAGTTCCGCGCGCGCCACGATTGTTTCAACACACCGCGAAATATTCTCCACCCGTTGAAATGTCAATTTCGGTATTCAACCTCCCTCCCCTCCATTGCCGCGTACTCTCCGGTGACGCGCGTAAAATGCGCGAAACAGAAATTGCGGGGCAATCGAGCCCGTCACGGCTTCTCCATTCGGCGTAGCGCAAGCCCTCTAGGTACCTACGATTTTCCTATTTATAGGTCTCGCTCTATCCAGATATATATATATATATATATATATATACGTGCGTCCCCAAGAGAACTGTATAGTAGTTCGAAGGGGTTGAAAACGAGAGAGAGATGGAGAATCGACGGAGATGAGAGAGAGAGAGAGAGATGGGTGGGAGAGCGAATATCATCGTGCTCGGAGTGTGGCCGGATGTTGCGTGGAGTTTCGTCGATGCAGCATCACCACCGCCATCACCACCACCACCACCACCACCACCACCACCACGACGACCAGCGTGGATGGAGGAACTAGGAATGGAACATCGCGTCCCCGAGTACCGGCGGCACGTGTATATCGTACAGAACTGTCCGTGGGTAGCGCCAGCAGGACCGTGGCACAGTACGTACGTACGTACCAGCGGTAGTTCCGCATCCCCAAGACCAGAGAACGAAGCGGAGCAGAAACGTCCCCGTCACCGGATGTGCTCGCATTATTAATTTCGCGGGGATTTGCGAAAGGATGCGAAATGTGTGGGACATACACGTATTACCGCATACCGTTATACGGTTTAGGTAGTTACTGTGTCGTGGGTTATATTATATTCCGTGGTGTACGGACACTTGAGCGTACGCGCGTCCATAGAAACGTTACACGAATATATGCGTTATAGAACGGTGGAATATACTCGTATAAGGGTTGAACGAGGGCGCGTCACGTACGTTCTCCGAGGATTAATGTTGACCTTGGAGATTCGTCGCTGTCGTTGTTGTTATCGTGCCCGACGTTCTACCCGGCAAACCCTTATTCGCACACTCTCGCGATTTCCTCACCCCTCAATCTCCTCCTCCCATCGTTATTTTCCATCCCCTATGTCGCGCATTCACTCATTCGTAATCCCATCAAAATCTCAACGTGTGTACACGCGATCTTCTGTAAAAGGTCTCGCGCGTGCGCGCACACGCACAGACACACACACACACACACACACACACACATACGTATAGGTATGTGGGTCCCCGCGATTACGCGCATGCGCATAACGATGTGTGCGTCCGTGCGTCCAGCTTGACACGAAAATACTCCCGGATGGAATTTGTTCACCGAGTATTCGTACGAATCCTTCCAAATCCTTGGAAAAAAAAGAAAGAAAACGTCGCGAAAAAAACATTTCTCTCTTCGTTCATTCGCGAGAATTAGTCGGTAGGTTGGAAAAAAAAGGACGAGCGAATTGTGTACGTTTCGCTTATCTTTAATACCTTTTTGTCTCTGTCCGTCGAGATTAACAAGGTTGACGGGTGTGTGTTTATACGCACGTGTCTCAGGAGTTTTGTTTTCTCTTTTACGTCGATGGAATCGAGACCGACCCCGCGTACGTTTTCAATGAGCCGGAAGTTCCGTGTGAAAGAAGAATTCAAAGTTTTTCATTATGTATGAAAGAATCTTGCTAGTCGCGACTCTCTCTCTCTCTCTCTCTCTCTCTCTCTCTCTCTCTCTCTCTCTCTCTCTCTCTCTCTCTCTCTTCCTCTTTGCCGGAAACACGCCAAAGTGCGTCGATCGCGCATCGCTGAGAGCCGAGAGAAAAGTAGAAAAATGGAGCGCGCAAAGTGCACGTGAGTGGGATGGGTGGTGGTTTTTCGTACGAGCCACGCCGAGAGACGAACAAATCGTACGTTCTCGTCTACGCTTCCGGTGCAACCTCGACTACTACCACTATCCCCCTATACCAAGCTGAGGCGTCGCAAGAAGAGACCGGGAGAGAGAGAGAGAGAGAGAGAGAGAGAGAGAGAGAGAATGCGAAATGGTAAGGGAAAACCGTCGAGCCCTTTTACGGGGATATATAGCATTATGAAACTTTGTACGCGAAATATCCTCTCGCACTCACGTACCTCGGGGTGCACGCGAAGGCGTATAGGCGAACAAAGTGGGAGGCAAGAGGGTGAGTTTTCTAGGATGGTAGAGAGGGTTACATATGGTAGCGTAGCTCACTACTCGGGTTAGTATGTACTTGATGTCAAAGGCGTAATAACTTGGCAGTACTTGTCCGCGAAATACACCGACGCGTACGTGGCAAGGAGGCCGAAGGGGCGAGAAACCGAGGCGTAGGTTGGAGGAGGGGAGAGAAACCTCCTTACCCGGTACGTGACGACTTATTGCGCCTCTTCCCGCGTACGTATACGTCAACTTGCATTTTAGTACGTACGTATATGTATGCGCGTCGTCTGTATAATACGATACAATACGTATATGAGATGCGTATTTCTATAGCGTACATGCTCGCTTTGAAATACGTGTAACTTCGTAATATATATATATAACAAAACTTATAAATATATATATATATATATTTATAAGTTTTGTACCGTTCATTCTATAGCGCACGTACTACGCGTTGCACATGTATCGGGTTTGCCCATAGAAGAAGTTCCCGCATATTGCACACTCTCCGTCTCTATCTTTCTCTCTATCATTACTGGCTCTCTTTCTCTCGGTATTTCAACATTTCGGTACTTCGGTTTAGGAGAGTTCCATCCGCTTTTCATATAGCCTGATATCAAACCCTCGTTTCCTCTCTTTCTATGTCTCTCTCTCTCTCTCTCTCTATGTCTCTCTCTCTCTCTCTCTCTCTCTCTCTCTCGCTCTACGTCTCTCGCGTTCTTCTTCTTTTTGGTACATGGGTTTTATCTCTCAACCGCAAAACTCTTGTCCCGTATGCCCGGCGGAACATTTGTCGATTTGCGAAGCAGTACCGAGGTGGGCGAGGTAAAATTATCGACGCGTTTGTTCCATTGTACCTGGAAAAGAGGAGAATGAAAAGGGAGAGATGACGAGGGAACGAGACAAAGGTAGGACGGCTGGATGGGAGAGCGAGGGAGAGAAGTTAGGGATGTTAATATGCTTCTCATCACATGGGAAATATGCGGAAGGCTTTCCTAGAACAACGAGCAGTCACGTTCCACTGACGACGTAGTCAAGAGAATATTCGAGGACGAACGACAGTCGTTGGCTGTTCGTCGAACGTGAACATTTCAGTCGTTGGCACGATACGGTCAGTTTTTATTAATCCAATATTACCAGATTTACAAGGACCGTGAACAGTGGATTTATCTCCGTACCTACCTCATAATTCGGTCGACCTTATTATTTAAGCGTTCGTTTAATCGTTCGATTAAAGCGACGAATTGATATTCAAATCGATAAGTCGAGTATTATGTAATTTACGGTAAAATGAATTTCAATCTTTCGACACGGGGACGGATATTTGTAGCTCCGAGTAAATGAACTTTATCTCCGGGTTACGTCTTCATACATGAATAATAAAACGAAGGGAACGTAAGTGGGATCGGAGAAACCGAAGACGTAATTAAGAAATATCTCAACGTTTTTGTTTGGCTAGACGCGACGGGTGGATTTTCTCAAGTTCTTGTAATATTCATTTATTGAGCTATTCTTCGAAGCTCCAAGCCGGCAAGTATTTTCCATGGAATATTTGGCCTCGTCCCACGCTGACGATTAGCTCTCTCCGATCTGCTATTCTACACGAGCATATAGGAACTGTGTGGATATCTCTCTCTATTGTAATATTCAAAGGTTCTATCCTTACCCATCGTCTCTCTAGTCAAGCCCTCTCTCCTCTCACTCTCTTTCGCATCTCTCGCATATCTCTCTCTCTCTCTCTCTCTCTCTCTCTCTCTGTATCCCATCAAGCAGGTGTTATTGTTTACTTTGCTTGTAGAGCACCGGCAGTGTACCTCTACTACTATATATATATATATATATATATATATATATATATATATATATATATATATATATATATATATATATAGTAGTAGAGGTATATATATAGTAGGCATATATATATATGCCTACTATGCTATCGCATAGCAGTTCGTATCTCTGCTATTACACTGGTCGAGCTTCTCGCTCCTCGCTCGCTTTTCCAACCTTCCTAATCAGCCGTAATTTCCATGCTAAACACTCTCCGAGATACTATCTTTACTCTCCCTCTCTCTCTCTCTCTCTAGTGTCTTGCTTTCTCTCAATTTCTGTAGTAAAAAATAAAAACGAGAAATTACGTCTGGAAGACGAATGTTTCATTTCACCTCCCCTTCTCTCATACCTTCTCTAAGTACGACGGTCCAGAGTACATAACCTTGATTCGCTATTTCAAGGAATCATTAGCAAGCGGAAATTGTAAAGAAAAAACAAAAAAAGAAAAGAAACGAACAAACAATGTCATGTTATCTCAAGACCAATATAGACGCGCTAATCGCTATTCATTACATCGTGATTGCTAATTCGCCCGTGGTACTTCGTATCGAGTGAGGTATATATCGTTCTCTCGGAACTCACGGTGAGTCATCGTTTAAGTCCCGGCCTTGCCAAGAGCAAATTTACGAACGATGTATTATGTGCGAGAAGCACACAGCGAGTACGTCTCATTTTCCGTTCGACGTGAAAATATGATTCATTTTTGTAAGATCGTGCAAACGCGTACCACCATCGAGAGATTCAATTTTTCCAGGTGATTTCTACGGTTAAGCAGAAAGATTTTCTTAGAACCATTTGTTTTTCGTTTTTTTATTTCTCGAAATTCTCGTTTCGGTAATTATAAATAAAAATGTTTCGGTTGCTTCGAAAACATTCGATTGGAATATTCGATAATTAACGCGTAGTTAAAGCTCGTCAATCGATTCCGTGAATTATTTATCGCGGAGGTTCGAAGCGAGAGACGAGCGAAGGAACGACGTGAATAAATATGGCGGGCGAAATAACAACGAAAAGATAATTCTTCGACGTGATTGGAATCACGATTAATTTTTTGTCATTCATTTTTTATGATTTATTTTCGAGAGATTCAATTTTTCCAGGTATTTCCATGGTTAGACGGAAAGATTTTCTTAGAACTATTTGTTTTTGGTTTCTTTTTTCCCTGGAAATTCTCGTCTCGGTAATTATAAATAAAAACGTTTCGGTTGACTCGAAAACATTCGATTGGAAAATTCGATAATTAACGCGTGGTTAATGCTCGGTAATCGATTCCGTGAATTATTTATCGCTTCGAAAAGCGAGAGGCGAACGAAGGAACGACGTGGATGAATATGACGGGCGAAATAACAACGAAAAGAAAATTCTTCGACGTGATTGGAATCACCAGTCATTTTTTATGATTCTATGGCTCGCGCGTTCGCCGGTACCGAACGCTTCTTCGTATTTGTAATACAACGATGCCAGGCCGTATGCGTCGAGACCGTCAGCCGGAAGTACATGAATTTGCAAACTGATCAAGCTTCTCCTCACATCCGCGTGTCCCGATATACCGTCTAGCTGATCTCGCATCGTCCCTGGCTAAACGAAGCCTTCGTTATAAATCAATCGACTTCGCGCGACAAAGTTTTATTCTTATAGTCGACGTTTGTTGTATGAAAAACAAAAAAAAAAACAAAAAAAAAACAAGAATATTCCGACGCGTAGTAACTTCTCGGTCTACGTCAGATTAGTTTTCTCGTGCGATAATCCAGCTCGGTCTGTAACTCGCGAGTTATCTAATGCTAATTTTTAACGAACGGTGCGTCTAATGAACGAACTTAGCGAGCGAAGATCTTTTGTCTCTTACAATTAGTCGTTCATCGTTTCTTGACGATAAAACAAAACAAAAAATTTCCTTTTTCTTATCGTACGACGTTAAAAAATTGTAATCGATCGACCGTGACGAGAATAATAATGAACCTTTGAGATCGTCGAGGTTCGACGCGTTCGTCGTAGTCGACCTGGAACGCCTCGTATTACACGTGCATCGCGAGCATAATATACAATACGCGGAAAGAACTCGCGAGTTTCTCTCGTCATCCTCGTACTCGTTTCTCTCCATTCGCATTTTTCACTGCGTCGTTTCCAACTTGGTCTGAATCAGTTTTCATGAAGTATAAGCAGATTTATATACGCCGAGTGTACGACGGCTTAACCAAACTCGATATATCGTTGAATAATTCTTTTCCTTCTCCGTGCTATTTTTATTTTTCTCTGCGGTAAACTACGCGAATTTACATTCAACGATATTCCATTCCACGTTCGCGTATCTACGCATTCGCAATTAGATACGTTTTTCTTCTTTTTTTTTTTACTCGAATTATTCGTACCTCGACGACTATTTACGATTTTTATCTGCGACATTAACAATCTTTAAATGTCGCAGTGGCGTTAATCATTATCGCGAGAAACGTTTCGTTTACCGGTGATTTACTCGTCGTTACTTCTTTTCGAAATTACCGTGATCGTTAAACTCGTTCGGGTTTAGTAGAGTCGTACGTCTCGCGCAAAAATTTGTCCAATAATTCGAGAATAAAAAAATTAATCGACTCATTTTTCAAAATATACATTTTTTTTTATCGTATTTAACCGATTACGAGGATTAAACCGGATGGAATTTTCAGCTTACAACGTGAAACACGGCGTACCAGTGTATTTATACAAAACAAAAATCACCGTAACAGTGCACGCTCGAATTACGTTCATTTCCACTTGAAAATGATAATGGGCCTTCCCGTTAGTATACCTCCCCTCGTCCCATATCCTCGCTCGAAAAAATACGAAAGGAAGATATCGAAGCAAGTAACATAATCTCATCGATAATGAACGCGCGTGACTCTCCGTCGCTCGAGGGAACATTCAATCCCGTCAGTTCGTCTTTTCATTTTACTACATTATATCCTCGTTTCGATCCTTTATACATCTCGTTCATTTTCAGCCGGTTAATTATACGAGAAGTTCGGATTCCGCCCGAGTGGCCGAGTCTCAACGTCCGAACGAAACGAGAGCCCTCTCGACGTATTACGAAATTATCCATACTTTTCCAATAGCTCCCTCGTTATTACCTACGTACATTTTACAACATTCGCGATCTATTGTACACCACACACTCGTTTCCCTTGTCTAGTTAAACCTGGGATGAAAATGATTAAAAATCACGTATGAACTTACAATTATCCGCTCGCTTTGCCTATCCTCCGGAAATCAATGCGATTATTATACGCTTTTTGGCAGATAATACTCTCTCTCTCTCTCTCTCTATCTCTTTCTCTCTCTCTCTCTCTCTCTCTCTCGTGCGGAAGCAGGAAACATTGACCAGCATCAAGTGCGGAGTTTCGGAAAATCGGTATCGTCCGTGCGAGTAACTCCGCCCCCGATCTCCCGCCCCCTCTCCTGCACTTCTCCCGAAAATCCCCATATACGCATAATGCACGCAAAATACATAATTTTATACGTGACTACGCGCAGTACATGTTCGGTCCATTATCGCGCATGTTGCATCGTTTTATCTCCCACCCGAAACACTATCCCCGGCCTCTCTACACGTAGATGAATATCCCGTGCGGCTTTACGCATATTGCAACGTATATATACGGGCAACGAAATGATACGTAGATTATACGTACGATCTACGTACCGGCGATCGCATTATATACATTGATAAAGGCTATTGTATATATATATATATATATAGGCGTGGGGTGGTTGATGTAGCATTATATTGGATTATATTAGTTTATATCGGAATACAATTGCGAGGAGAGAGGGAGAGAGAGAGAGAGAGAGAGGGAGAAACCGACTTTTCCAACCCTCGAGCTTCCTCGTCCCGCTCGCCGGCTCCCATAGTCCACGAAAACCCTCATTTACCCGATGCCTCATCCCTTTATCCCGAGCCGGATTAGGGGAGGAAAACCACGAGTTCTCGGTAGCTAACGGGGCGTAGGAGAAAGCCGGAAGTAAAAATAGAGGGAAAGAATGAGAGACGGAAAAAGAAGAACGGTGAAGAAGGAAATAAAATGAAAAATCGAAGACTCTCGGATAACTCGATCGGTACCGGCTTCCCTCCGCCCCCACTCCGGCCGCCCACCCCGCGCCGCTCGACGCGCCGTAACAATGAGTTTTTCAGTTTTTTGTTTTTTCTTGTTCTATTCTCTTTTGACTTCTTCTTTTTTTTTGCTACTTGTTCATCTTCTTCTTGTTCCTTTGCGGTGCTTCACCGCTCGCTTGCGCGCTCAGCGTGGCTTCCGGTTACCGCGCTACGTTACTTCGCGGACGGAGGTGAAGAAGGATGAGCCGCGCGATCTTCACCAGAGCCTCCTATCTTAGATCTATCGCTACTGTACTTTTTATCTATGGTTATACGTCTATGGTTATTTCTTTTTAAACGAAATAAAAAAAAATATATATATATATATATTATTAAATTGCGAAATAAAAAAGCGACAGTCCGTTTATTCGTTCTTCGATCGAATTTTCATCGACCAAAGTTATAAATAATTCGTTCTTTCGTAGGATGTCACCTTGGTCGATCGATTAATCGCGCGTCAGAGGGTCAATCTCGAACTGCCAAGCTTAGCTCTTTAAAATTGTCCGCGATGTCATTATCGTTGACCTTGTACTTGGCGAGTTATCAACCGGTCGAAAATACTCCGTTCTCGGCAACTTTTATCCGGTCCAAAATGCTCGAGGTAAAAACCCAGTCCCGTTTTTTTCCACCCCCGCCCCCCCCCCCCCCCCCCCCCGTCCCGATAAATTCGAGCACGAACTCAATCATGTCATTATTTTGTTGGCCTCGCGACAGAAGTCGGACCTACGACTTGACGATTGAAACTTTCATTCATTAAAACCATCCAATCGTAACGATCTTTCTCCTAATATAATATCTCATATATAGACATCGCGCGTTACCGTCTATATATATTTAGGTACTCTACCCTTCGGCCATAGAGAGCTTCCGTTCGGTTTCTCCGCGATGTTCCGAACCCTTTCTCTCTCTCTCTCTCTCTCTCTCTTTTTCACTCTACCCCTCCCTGCCTTTCCCTATCTCTCACACATACACACGCTTCATGCTTTGCCCTGGGATAGAAGTGCACTCGTGCTGGAAAACTTTTAGTCGATCGTCCTTGTACACGGAGAGTTCGTATAATTCGTCGTTGTTCCACTTCGACGTGCCAAGTCTCGTCGTTGCTACCGAAGTAACCTATACATATAGGTTTAGGATATAATATATATATGCATATAGTACAGTGGCAGCAACAGTACACCCCAAACCCCTTCGGGAGTTTCACCGGCATCAGAGAAGCACACACACACTACCCGAGAGCAGCGATGCCGTCGTCGTTGCCACGAGGCGACGCTACTGCTCGACTGCTACCGGAGCATTGGCAATGGTATAGTGGTGGTGGTGATGGTGGTGGTGGTGGTGGTGGTTATAGTGGCGGTAGGTTCGAGCTCTCCGCGCTGTGTGACACGTTAACAAGTTTCTCGCTTGCACAGGAAGTCCCCACCGCAAGCAGATCGATACTATTTTCGAGTAATACACCAGACGGAGAGCAAGAGAGGAAGAGAGGGAGGGAGAAAGAGAGAGAGAGAGAGAGAGAGTGCGAGCGAATTTTGAGATAATTTATACGCGTATATATCTATATGTAATAGTATACGTATTATTTAAGTATGTGCGTATATACGTATATATATATATAGGTATATATGTAGACATAGTGTGTAATAAGGGTAGCGAGGTCGGGCAAAACTCTCTCCGCAACATAATCGCGAGCGGGAATGAGTCTCGCGATTCACAACTCTCTTCATCCCCCTCCCACCTGCCCCATCGCACACTATACGCGGCCGTTGAAAAGCCGACGCTTCTCCCTTTCTTTTTTTTTCCTTCTCTTTGCTTCTTCATCCGTTTCTTTTTTCTTCTTATATCCTTCTTTTTATCTTCACCTTCTTAACTCTCTTTATTTTACTTTATTTCGCGTTAAAGTATATACCGTGGGGCCATACATACACCGGCGGGTAAAGTAGAGCCTCCGTCTCGCGCTGAAGAAGCGCCAGCCAGATTTAAATTCCACATTATAACACCTCACGTTTCTGTATGGCGTGTCTAGAACCAAAAGTCGCCTAGCTCGACTTCCCTATCCTCTTAAAGTTTTTCATATTTACGTCACTTTAATTTTCCACGTTATCTCGTCGCATAGGAAAAGCTCTCGCGTAACTACCGTGTATATATATACATATGCAGAAGGTATGTGTATTTATACATATGTTTGTGTGTATGCGCGTGTACTAATATGTATAAGGTATTGCGCCGTTTCCCCTACCCTGGGTTCCTTCTTTTATCCTCGTGCTGTGGCTGCTGCCTGCTGCTTGCATGAATAAGTTAGAGCAGACACGCCGCGAATATTTCCGAATGAACGTCGAATACAATTTAATTGTGGTTATATATATATCAGCCGACTCGAATCCTTCATATTGTACGAGCTAAAGTCTCGATCCCTCCGGAATACTCGCACGAAATCTCCACCGACGTATTATTACGTATTATCGCGTAAATTCGTGAAACGAAACATTCCCCGTTATATTTCGCAAACTACAACTAGCATTACGATCTAATTACATGGAAAATTACGCATCGAAATACCAACGAATAAGACAGAGGACGATCGAATTCGTTTCTGAAAATTGTGTTATTCGGATTTGATCTAAATTTAATTTTTGTTCAAAATTAATTTCGCGGGTTCTCGCGATCGCGCACTGAAACCGAACATCCCTTTCTTCGAGTTTCTCTCGTTGCACACCCACGAGTTTTTACAATATCATAAACCCACAGGGTCGTTTCGTCGTTCGAGTTGATCGTTGAGAAAAGTGCGACAGTATAATAACGTAGTACGAGAAAGAAAAGAAAAGAAAAGAAAAGAAAAGTCGATGGGAAAGCTTACAGCGGCGGTGCAGTTTCACGCGAGGGCGAGCAAAAGATCGTACGAGCAATATGGTCTTAGGTATCGTTAAAACATTTATTGCCAGACACTTGCTTACGATTAGTATTATGCAAATTAATGGATTATAAAAACGAACGAGATTGGTATATATACTTGACCGTGTACGCCATTATTATGTAATACGCATACGCGATAAGAATCCTCTACATTCGCCCCCCCTCCCTCTCTTAAGCGTCCTTTCGTTATTCGACCAAGAAACTTGGCCGGTTCAATGACGCGAAAATTGTACAGATGGCACGATTATTATGAAATACACACACACACACACACACACACATCTTTTACTACAGCTATATAGGCACGTTACGCACTTATCTCCCGCGTGATACCTGCTACATTCGAAATACGCCAGAAATAGCACGCGAACCGTACGGTTGATGCGCGTATACGCGGGCGATAGAACAAACGAAGCGGAGAGAAAACGGTCGCGGTATAGCGGGGAAGCTCGCAGCCGCACATGCGGCTGGTTAAATGTCGTTTGTATACGTGCCACTCGCCCTCTCTCGCAACTACTTTTAATTTGTACCTACTCGTGGTGTAAAACAAAAAAAGAAAGAAAAACAAAGACACAACGAGAAAGAAGGGAAAAAACAAGAAAAAAAAATAAAAAAAAAGAAACGTGCATGGAACGTTGCGGTGAGAGCAAACTGCGCGTAACATGGAAAGGAAAGGACCTGCACGTCGTATACTACAACCACATGTATATATATACATATTTTTTTTTCTTTCTATGACGATATATATGTATATATATATATATATATATATATATACCTATGTAAACACGGCAATGTACATATTATATTGCAGAGAAAACGCGAGTGCATCCTAAATATATATATATATATACAGACTTATATGTTATATGTTGTATGTATGCCCGATATACATATCTATGGTGGTTCAGCGGTGAGGAAAGGGAGGCAACTACTTTTAATTTGTACCCTTGGAATTCCGCGCCAGGTCGGCGGGAGAGCGCCCTCCCATGGTGGCGTCCTGGCAACACACAGCCAGGGTCCCAACTACTACGAGGACGACGACGAAGAGGACGAAGAGGACGACGACGACGACGACGACGACGACGACGACGACGAGGGCGGCAACGACACGATAAATTTCGAACAAAGAACGATTACGAGACGCTCTCGCGCACTCTATACGCGACAGAGGGGAATTTTATACGAGTTCACGCCGAGCATAATGAGAGTTTTTTGTTTCATTTTACTTTCCATCCGTTTCTTTTTTTTCCGCTTTCTCCCTTCATTCGTAATTTCTTCTCGGGTACCGATGTAATTTTTCTTTCTCCGGCTGCTTTTGTACGAATATATAAACGTGGAAAATAGGATCAAGCCGGTGAATCATTCAGTAAGGAAACGAGGCGGGGGAGGGATCGGCTTGAAATTATTTCCTGTTTCGGTAGGTCGTTTTACTATTCGCGATATTATATTGATACCCTTATTTGTTGAAAATTTCTGATGAATTTTCGACGAGGATGAATATATTCCTGTCGATAGTCTACCGCGGTGTTATATTTCTCAGTTTCCATTTCCGTGCTATCTACGGATCGCGAGGTACTCCGATGGCAATGTACATATAGTTTGCGAGGGATAAAGGGATGGGAAATCGCGAGTTGCATCGCAAACGAGACAATCGTTCACGTTTACATCATCCACGAGGCGGGTTAGGTAAGGTGGGGCGGGGGTGAATTCGATATCGATTCTATTTGCGATCGGATCGTTAGATATACATGGGCAACTATCTATAAGTATATAGATGTATGAACGAATCGCGCGCTCTTCCCTTGCTATCTCTCACGCTAGCTCTTCGCCTCTTCCGTTGCACCGTTGTGCCAATCGCTTATAATTACTCTGTGAGAGAGTGAGAATGCGAGAAAACGGGAAAGAGAGAGAGAGAGAGAGAGAGAGAGAGAGAGAGAGAGAGAGAGAGAGAGAGAGAGAGAGAGAGAGAGAGAGAGAGAGAGACTCGCAACGCGTCGACCAACGGCCAGCCAGGTCCCATCCAAGTTTATGGCTTCTCGACCAGGCGTAATTGGATTGCCTTCCGGGCGACCAACCGCTTCCATAATTCTTAGGACGGGCTCGCCATGAGGGGAGTTCCAGAAGAAGATTCTCTTTCTTTGTCTCTCATTCTCTCTCTCTCGGTTCCTCCACAGATTCTCGTGATTTCCTCTGTCTGTTTGCCCTCTCTCCCTCTCTCTCTCTCGCTAACCCACTTCCCTTTTTGCAACCCCATCCCTCGTTATACGTAGCGTCTTCGTCGTTCTTCTCTCGATCACCGACGACCCGAGGGGGATTGACGACAAGAACGCTTTCACCGTAATTCTTAAAACATGTTTCCGCCTACGAAATTGCATTACCCACGTCGGAAACGGTACACATAATAGCGAGCAGCCATACATACCCATTTGTTGTACGTGTTCATGTATATACAGTAGAGACCCTCGTAGTGCACGCGACAATAATTGATTTTCTCGAGTCGAAGAAATTTCATTGGGTCAAAGGTAAGGCAATTGAATCGATCGTTATTTCGATGGAATTAAATTGTACAAATAGAGAAAACAAAAATGGAACGATACGAATAATACGAAAGGTTTTATTTATATATTAATCGCGTTTCGTCGGTTTGAAAAATTGTGTTCGTTTACAAAAAGAGAAAAAGAGAAATGAACATTTGCGTGAGACTCTACTGTTGCGAAGGCTGTCTATACGACAGTCTGCATATCTATAGATTTGTCACAGACTAAGATACAATACATAACATATATATTTGTAGGATCGTGTTGGCGTTCGTCGACTCTGACAAAAGGCGACAAGGTAAAACCGTCTCGGTCGGTTCTCTCGGTTCCGCGACGATGAATTATAAGTCTCACCCAGACGAGAGCTGATTCAATTTACTCGCGTTCCCGAGCCGTTGTTTGTTTTTCCTTCTCTCCCATTTTATCCCGTTTTTTTTCTTCCCCCTGTTATTTTATTTTCTCTTTTTATTTTTTATTTTATTTCTACTTGTCCAACACGCGAGCTCCGTTTCGTTCTACAAAAGGACTATTTTTTTTTATTCTTGAGTACATATTTTATTTTGTTTGTTCTGTTCCGTGCTTACTCTCTCTCTCTCTCTCTCTCTCTCTCTCTCTCCTTCTCTTCCTCTCTGTGTTTCTCCATTTCACCCGATACGCATATTTGCATGTTTCGCGTAACGAGCTATCATGCTCGGGAGAGACGAGAGAGGGAACACATTTTCATACAATCAAAGTTTCCCGTCGAGAGAGAGAGGGAGGGAGGGAGGGAGAGAGAGAGAGGGAGGGAGGGAGGGAGAGAGAGAGAGAGAGAGAGAGAGAGAGAGAGAGAGAGAGAGAGAGAGAGAGAGAGAGCGCTGGGAAAGAGGAAGGAGAAACCGTAGGGGATGCAATGGTAGATTGAGCTGGAGCTTTCGCGTATTCTCCGCTCTTTTATTCAATAATATTGTCCGCCTCTGCTCGTTTCAATTATTCGTAATTATTTGAATTAGTCGTATACTGTTACTCGCACTTCTCGATATACATACATACACACGTGTATATATATATATATATATATATATATGGTTATCTAATATATGGGACATTTCATCCCAAATGGACAGATTTTTAATTGTCACCCATTTGTTTCACCAATTTTTTAAATCAACTCCTATTTGTCAAGAATAAAAAAAAACGAAACAAAATGCCAGATGTAATTTTCAATCATGATTTTTTCACGATTGAAAGCGTCGAACAAAAACGAAAGGTTTATTATTGAAAAATCTATAAATAATTATCGAGAAGCCTGCGTTACCTATCAATTTTTAGCATAATACGGGGTGGTTCGACGTTATATACGATTCCATTTTCACCACCTGTTTATTGCATTTGTTTATCGTGAATATTTCACGATCAAAAATTGCGTGGCCTTTTATTTCGTATATTTTTAAACCATCGCCCGGACAACCAACACTCGATGTTTTATAAATATTACTAGATTTTCTCTTCGTTTGAAATATCCACAATCATATTTACAAATTCATGCAATAATCAACGTAGAATTTTCGAAAATCGTTTACAGATTTCTCCCTCGCTTTAAACTTTTTACTCGTTTTTGTTGCCTTCAAAAGAGAAAAGAAAAATTATTATTTTAACAACGATATTAAAAACGAGAATAAAAGCTCGGTCGGTTATTAGGCCGGATCTGTCGATTCGGACCGGAACGACCTGTAAGCGTGCGTGTCCATTCGAGGCCGAGATTCGTATTCATTCAAAAATGTCGTTTTGAATCGTCGACGAGGGAATGAAAGAGAGTGGCCGATGCGAGCGCGTACACGTACGCGCGCGCGCGCGCGCGCGCTCCGGTCAACAGACTTTTGTGTGATTGCAATGGTATGACTTGGTGCCATTGGTGATATTCGGGGAATTGCGCTTTTGGAATATTTCATCCATTTTCTATTCGCTATGCTCATACACAATTTTCATAGTATCGACACTTCTCTTTGCCAAACTTTAGCAGTCTTGCAATCCGGATCGTGACAAGCAACCGTCATACATACATTCGCGTTTCGCGTATGTCGCTTCCTCCCCCCTTCCTTTCTCCCCCTCGTGGGCGCATACACGCGCGATATATACATTCGTTTTTTTCCGGTTTCCTTTCACTTTTGACCGTCACAAAGCGTTACAGGCCGCGCGGCGGAGCAATGACGGACGGATAAAGAATGGTCGTGTGCGTTGCGAAAAAAGGCAGGTGAAACAAAAAAAAACAACAAAAAAAAACTGGTCCATGGCGAACTGGCAAAAAGCTGTCGGTGATATTTTTCAGAGAAAGAGAGAAAGAGAGAGAGAGACACACACACACACGGATCCGCGCGTACCTACATACGCATGAGATGTTGTACGGCGCAAGAGGCTCGAGCATAATGCAATTAACGAATAATAAAAATTCATTGGCCCCTCTGGCCGTCCCTCGTTGCCTGCGAGGACAGTCAATAAAATAAAATTCATTGGGCTTGCGCAATCGCACGAGTGGCGAAGGAGCCAGAGGCAAGTGGAAGAAAGAGGAAGGAGGAAACTGAGAGAACCTTCAACGGTTCTTACATATAATAATGATAATAATAATATTAATGATAATCATAATAACAAACAACGCGAAGAAAAGAAAATTTGGGCCAAGGTGTGCGAGAATTCCGCTTCTCTCTCTCTCTCTCTCTGGTTCACTAGCGCTCTCGTTCTTTCTTTCCCAGGGCGTAGAGTGTTACGAGCAACATTGTTATAGTCACGAAGGAGCGATTAAGTCCTGCCGAGAAGGGAAGCTCGTGATACCGCACACGGGGTTCGAGAGGGGTGAGAAAGCCCGGGAACGAGAGACTAGGAGGGACTTTTGTACAGTCCCTGCTTTCTCTCTCTCTCTCCCGCCTGACTTGGGCACAGGCCACTTCATTCCGATAATAAAAATGAGATTATGAAAAGAGGCGGTGAAAATAACTTGTGAGAAAAGTCTTTCGTTTCGTTCCGCATATTTCGTGCTTTTCGTGTGTTACTTTTATTTCGCTCTCTCTCTTTCTATTTCTCTCTTTTTCTTTTTTACTTCGTATACACCAGTGCGCACAATACAACAATTGTCGTTTGGCATTATACTATATTACTCAATGCTTGAAATATTACGACTGTGTAGTATACCGGATTGCACGCGATAAATATTCTAGATGAGAAAAGAGCAAGGGAGAGAGAGAAAGAGAGAGAGAGAGAGAGAGAGAGAGAGAGAGAGAGAGAGAGAGAGAGGCGAGCGAGTCGAGGGTGGAGAAAAGACTGACGAGAAGAAAAAAGGATGGTAAAGAAAAAAAGAAAAATTTGCGCCAGAGGATGAAAACGGTGGTTACACTACGAGTAAAAAGTACCAGGGTGTGTACCCTCGGTAGCTCTCCCGTCACGCACAGCAACTGATACTTATTGCACTTCGTTCTTTTTTTTTCCCATTATCACCGCCTCGTCTCCCTCGTTCTTTCGTTCTCTCCCGCCTTCTTCACCACTCACCACGCTCTGACCCTTCCCATAGGTCTCGCCCACTTGCAATATTTTTCATATCTGCCTATATCTATATAACAATATGAAAAGAAGGCCAAACAATACTAATAATGGGTGAAAGAGCCCGAAGAGAATGAAGGGAGGGAAGAAGGAGGAGAGTACGAAAAAAAGAATGAAATAAAAGCTCGAGTATAGTAGGGGCGCGAATAAGAGTAGTGAAATAAGAGAGGGAATTGAATGTGAAAAGGAAGAAAAAAACAACAGAAACGCAACAACAACAAGGAAAATCACACGGTACTCTAGGGCTGCACCGCGGAGGGGTGGAAAAAAACAATCCAACGACGTCGACGACGACGAGGACGGCCAGAGGGCCGTCGGTTTTTCATTTAAAACGCCTCGAGGAGCATAAAAGTGTATGTATACGTATATTAAAACCTTACCCCCACTCCATCCTTCGTATACACTTATATACGTGCCCTTCTCCATCCACCAAACCCCGTATAATGTCATATAGAGAACGAGGCGTGGGTTCATTGTATATCTCGTAGTGCAACCACCAGAGAGAAAGAGAGAGAACGAGAGGGTGTGTGAGAGAGAAAGAGAGAGAGAGAGAGAGAGAGAGAGAGCGAGAGAAGGAAAGGGGCGCAATGGCTGCAACAGCAGTAGCATATCTAGACTCTCGGTGCGGAGAGCTCAACCGCGACACAGAGAACGCGTCATCATCATCGTCGCCATCGTCGTCGTCGTCGTCGTCGTCGTCGTCGTCGCCGTCGTCGTCGTCCTCAGACTGAAGTGGTTTCTTGCCCGTTTCCAACACCCTCTCTCTCTCTCGCCTCTCTTACCTTCCGACACACAGAGCAAAGTGCATACCCGAAGTATTACGAATCTCACCCTCCCCAGCACACGCCTTACTTTATAACTATATATACTCTCTCTCTCTCTCTCTCTCTCTCGTTCCGACCCTTGCAGCGTGCGTAATAGCAAAGATCACGTAAAGGGACGTACATACGTTTTGAGCTGGGTGTTCACTCTCCGCACGCTCGCGTCTTGCAACTTACTCGTTTGCGACGGAGCCAACTCGGAGTCAAACTCGTGATACGGAATTGCGATGAATGGAAAGAGGAAGGAAGGATTTGATTTTACATATAGTATATGGGCGCGTGTACCTATATTATAGGAGCAATTGGAGAGGCAAGAATGACACGTTTTAGTCGAAATTTCTATAGAGGAATAAATCGACGTACTCTTCATTGTTCGTGGGATATACGTCGAACCCAACATCTCTGGGTAGACCCGATACTTCGTAATGTGTTAAAGCCATTTCTGGCCTCTGTTTCACCATCGGTTCGGTGTACGATTTGTACTAGGGATTGTACGTTTACGTGTATGCGCATTGTCCAAGGGGTTGGTGGTGCGGCAGCCAAGAACACAGAGAGACGTCGGAGAATAATGGAGTGCTTCGGCGTACCGTTTCTAACGGTAACGTAGTATCGGATCGTGTGCTGTGTTAGAAGCGGATTATTGGCACACGTTTATAGTAGAATTAGGTATAACTACGAGTCTGATACCTCCGCTGTTGCCAAAGAGCCGCGGCAAAGGGCCCCAACGGCTGTGAGAAATTTCATATCAAACGAAATCGTTCTGAAATTGAAGATCGTTACCTATTTCCTTGTGAAACGATCCATGCCAATAATTTCAAAGAGAACTAGGTCAAAATTTTTGAAGGACTTTGATATATCGCGATAAAACAATGATAATTAACGATCGAAATTAATTAATCGAAAAAAAAACTCGTTGATTAAGATCAACGCGTCGATATCGTATGAATTTTATTTTCATTAACAATCGCGCCTATCCCGAAGGAAATGATAAAGTACGCGCGAGAAAACGATAAAAATCTATTTCGTGGACTGTTTTGTAATTTTTTAAATTTATTTTTTTCTACTATCGCCTATTGTACAATACGTCTCCTCAGAATTACGCGAGTCGTACACAAACCGAGTGAGTAATAAACGAGTCGTATCGAGACACCTATATCCTCTTGATCGGATTAACGAGTATGAGAGTGCGCGACGAGGCCGGTCAGCTAATAAACACGTCGGTCGTGACACTCGGTGTATGTATGGCTTTTAGAGTTCCTTGACTGCGCCAGTAGTACGCCGATCGGGGCGCGATCATGATCGTGATCATTGAATAAGCATTGAATTCTCAAGCTGTAGAAACGGGAACTGGCTATGAAAACCGTCGATACGTATATTAGAGCGAGAGAGAGGGGGAGGGAATAATTTCGAGACTTGTATATGCGCAGGATGTGAGAATGAAGTAATTTCACGATAGTATTGTGTACGATACTTACTCTCACTAATACATACGATATATGAATATATATATATACATATGTATCTCGTGTGTATTACTGAGTTGCTATTAGTGACCGGCTATTACAGCTTGTGTGTTGGCATTGTGGCTACTTCGCTTGCGGTATTACGTGTGCCATCTGCTGGTCTCCATAATGAGAGGCGGATGTGTATGGGAGATATCTAGCCGTATATATGTATATATATATATATATATATATATATATATATATATGTATATTGGTATATATGTATGCAATTTATAACAAAGAGCTTGCGTGCACTTTGCATACTGCTCAGTGGTACTTCGTCGGGCACAGCGGTACGTATTCTCCGACATATATATATATATCTATATATATATATAGACAATAATTGACGTATGACTGAACATCAAGGACGTAGGCGCTAATTGAAGGGAGCCAGTATTGCGCATCTACGATAATTCGTGATTATCCTGTACTTTCCATCGATAATGTATCTGTTATCAAGAACGGAAGTGATGTTTTATAAAATTTTGCCACCGAAGCGTGAGACCTCTTCGTCGAAATGCAGGAGAATTCGGTCGAGTCGAATCCTTATAGAGAGTTCGTATATGAATTTTATCGTGATGCATCGATTAATAATGCGTGAAACGCACACCATGTATGCGTATACCGTATAGTTATAGAGACGTAGAGGTTTTGTATTATGCTTTTGAAACGAATTCTTCATCGTCCCGAACATTCCACGGTGTATTCCTTCAGGTATTCCAAATATCTTTCCTCAAAAGTAGAATAAAATTTCAGTTCTTGGGAAAAGAAAAAGAAAAAAAAAAAACGAAACTTCCATTTCTTGATATAAATATTTTTCCTCGAAATATTTTATCGTTGCGACGCAACGACGAAATATGCGAGTATACGATCGCGAGGGATTGTTACCATTTGGGAATGTACAATTGTCATTGGTTAGTGTTTCGACAAAAGCGCGTATACGTTTCTTGTGCGACGATTGAATGATGACGAATGGAATTGATTTACGGTGAATTAACGATCGACGTCGTAACTGCACAGGGATTGTCATACGTAAGAGAGATCCATGACAATGGTATATTGTGGGTGAGCGGGAAACCGGAATCGTTCAACCTCTCGATAGATCGTATTGTCGTTTGACGCGCGAGAGTCAAGGCTTTTGCTTGTGTGACACTGGTGAGAATCGAGAACTCGCTTTCACCCCTCTCTCTCTCTCTCTCTCTCTCTCATTCCATTCCTCACTCTCTATCTCTCTCCCGCCTGCCTGACAACGGGAATAATACCTTCATTGAAACGACGATACTATAACCTGTGTGATTCCCTCACTCGTATTCGTACGTATCACCGAGGAGGAATTCTCCCCATGTATTCTTCGTTCCATTATTAATCGACCCTTAGATCCTATTCGAAGTCGACAAAACAAATTATCTGAAAAGTTTCATCTCTTTAACTTTCAGGATTGTCGACAAATTTACGTTTCGAACGTTTTCATCTACAAGAGAGACAGTTTTTTTAAATCGTTTCATGGGAGTATTTTACCCCCTTAAGTTTCTATATTTTGATCAATTTGTTTAAATTATTTATTTTCACGATGATAAGATGGCAGGAGGGTAGAAGCATGAAAAATTCCCTACTCGAGGCTTTAACGATTAATAGAGGATATATATATATATATATGTCTACATCTACATGTATAAAAGGGGATATCGATTGGTGGAAGCTGTAGTAACGCATGAATGCGTCCTCGGGGTATATGGAATGATCGAAGAATCCCCGAGCGTACGTTTGACTTCCTACAACCTCAGTGCTCACTCATACTCGTTGACACACTTGCACGCCCGCACACACATACACACGAACACACGTAGATACAGATTCATACGTAATATACTCGTCGACGATCAGAATGGATGAACGTACTAACCACCGAGTGAATGAACGATGTGATAGACTGATATGGTAAGCCCCGGAGAGAACGGTGACGATGAGACAACGCGACAGCAGAGATCAGAGGGCGAGCGTAGAATTCGCGTTTCTCAATTCTGGTCAATCAACGGGCCGGCGGTCGATCGGCTCAGGGCCAATTGTCGATACCTATTCAGTCACCAGCCTCGACAATCTCACCCTGTCGACATATACGCTCGCGCGTTCTCGAGTATCGAGGAATTCAACAATTTGGCTTTAAGCGTCATGTGCAGCGCGTGGATTCTATGGAACGCGAGTCGATACGCCCGAAGGCACGAATTTTCAATGCGATTTATTTATTACATTCGATAAATTGAAGAATCGTTCACCGTTCGAAGTATTCGATGAAGGACTTTGCATCGAGCTTACGTATCGCATTCGAGTATACGCATCGAATTCCCGTATAAATCGATACTGATTCATATTTGTTTTTGTTATCGTCGAGTATCCGGCGATGATAAAGAATATAAAGAATAATTGAAATAATGTGAAAACAAACGTTCACTTTTTATTAACAATTATTTTCGGATCAAATTAATTAAATTTCATTTAATTAGCATTTTTATTTTAATATAAAAGTATTCTAGCATCCAGACATAAGGTGGAATATTCGCGGAATACATTTAACGCGTATTTTCCGAAAGATCGGATCATGTATTTATACGTATATATATTTTCGTTTCATTGTCCATGTTTCGTACGGGTTTCCGAAACTATTCGTACGAAGTGGTTTTCCGTTGCAAGCCGAGTGGTTTAGTCTCTTGAAGGGGGTGGAGAGTGTGACGAGGAGAAACGAGGCTGAAGCACTTTCCTACCTTTGCGCGCGCACAAGGGTGGAAACGGCCGAACTAGTGGGAATATAGGAAAATAGTTAGTAGCCTGAGTGCGCGTATACGTAGGACAGGACCAGATAGCCCACGCATAATAGATGGGAAAGGATCATCCAGTATAGTGTTTCTCGTGTGTGGGTTCTCTCTCCCTCTCTCTCTCTCTCTCTCTCTCTCTCTCTCGCTCACTCTCTCACGCCTCGCCTGGTGTACTGACCGCGCTCCTCGACTGCTCATTTGCTCGCATCGTACCCGATCGTCGCTTGGTCTCTGCTGTCCGTTATCACTACTGTTACTGTACGTATGGTCCGTTTCGTCACAAATACATCCAACTCGTAACGTATTTTGAAAATATGTAATAAATATTGTTTTCAAATATTACGAAAAAATCATATGACTAATATTTGGAAATAATTTCGACGCTATACGCAACTATCGTGTCTCGGATCAAGCGTTAAATTATTTTTAAATTCGCACGGAATAACGCGGATGAATTATTGTAACTTGATTATTCAAATTGCTAATTTGATCGGCAGTTAGAAAAATTGTTAATTAAGGATCTTTAATCCGCGTCGAAAATTGTTGAGAGAATTGAGTGCGATTAGGATAGATGGACTGATAAGGGATCGATTCGACACGAGTCGACTCGTATAAAGTGCGCTTCTTCTCTAGATCAACTCGTCGACGAGAATCCCCCGCTCCGTCTGTCTCTCGTCCTGCGACACAGAGGGACATCGGGCGTAACTACCGAACGGTCATGGACACGAAAATCGAACAGTGATACTCGTCGTTCGGTCGCGCACGAGATCGCCCGGCCATAGGTCGGCGGCTCCGGCGGTTTCGTCTATCGTAGTTCTCCCTCCCTGTCGTCGTCGTCGTCATTCCCGTCGTCGTTCTCGTCGTCGCATACCGCACGTGAATCGCCACATGCCTCTGTGTGTTACGACGACAGGCGAGGACGACACCGGGACATTTGATATCCTCGTAAAACAGAGTATAAGTTATATAGTCAACGAAGTAACGGGACGAGAACGGTAAGGGATGCTCGACGAAGAGTGAGAGGCTGAGCGAAAGAGAAGGAGAGAGAGAGAGAGAGAGAGAGAGAGAGAGAGAGAGAGAGTGAGGGTCGAACAAAAACTAGCGAAGCTTGTCACTCGGCGATCGACGATATCCGACGGGTTCTGGCTCGTCGAGTTTGGTAGATATTCGTGTCTCGAATATCCTACAGTGATAAATCCTCACCCTTCCCCTAATCCTCCCTTCTCCACGGTTCTCACCGCAGCCGAACTTCGCTACTCACTTTTTTCTCATCTGACGAGAACACACCCCGCGCGTCTCGTAGATGTTCCCCGAGCGACGACTCGTCTTTCTTTCGGTTTAAAAGTCCATCAATTATTAAACCGGATAATAGATGGGACAATGTGAATCGCCCGAGGGGAGAAATTAGCTTCGCGAGCTGATTTTTGTCTGTTTGGACGACTCGAACAAAAAACGGTTCGATGCAACGAATCTCGTTGCGTCTATACCGACAATGAAGTATATTTGAATAACAGGATGGAAAAAGACTCGTTCGAGAGGTGGGAACGATAAACGTAATCGCGAATAATACTTTTATATACTTTTATACTATTATTTTCCCAGAAAGTAGAGAGAGAGAGAGAGAGAGAGAGATCGAGAACCGTAATCGATCGTTTCTTTAACTCTAAATTCTGAACCCGAATACTCCGTGACCCGCATAGCCCTGCATATTCCCGGTAACATCGCAAACATCTTCACTCCCCCTGCCTCTTTCTTTTTCCCTCGCCATCTCCTTTCCCTTCGACTCCTCTGCTTCTTTCTTTCCCAGCCCGGAGTTTGCCAGACACGCTGATATTAGATATGCGGTTAGTAATGATTTTATAATGACAGAGTCAGACTTACGAGGCTCCCTCGTGCGCAAAACACTGCCACTCCTTCTCTCTCTCTCTCTCTCTCTCTCTCTCTCTCACTCGCCCGAGCTATCTCTCTCCGTGCTGTATCGATTCCCTTCGCCAGTATAAAAACACAATCGCCAGGTAATACTACACTCTCCTTGGATAGATCGAGTACAAGACTGATCGAACGAGACACCGGAGAGCACAATGACTAACTACTCGAGTTCTCTCGGTCCCACCCCCCTTTTCCTTTAACGGGACGGATGAGAGGCGACGGAAGGGACGGGGGTTTGAGGTAATTGTAAACGATGGAGATTAAGGTAGAGAAGGAGACGAGATTGGTAGAAGAAAAAATTAGCGAGAGGAAAAAATGAGACGGGAGGTAAACGCTCGATACGGTGATTGATATCGGTCCAAGACGAAGCCACCGTGCATACCAAAAAGGTATCATCGTTATACATTTATTATAAATATATATTCGTGTTTATAATACGCGGGGGTCGTATGCGCGGAGAAGCAATGAATCCGCGCACTATGGCGAACGCTAAGAGCAATTAGGAATAACGTAAAGTCGGAAACAATTAGTCACGTGCCCTTTCCCCGCATAATTAAATCCTGATGTATACGTATGGAGGGAAAGATGTATATGTTCATATATATATGTATATGTGTGTATATATACAAATGGAGGTGCTATATTGTCATAGTCCCGGTCGCCGATTGGATTCGGTTTTAATTGTTTCCGGTTTCTGGTGGCACCGCTGCAGCGCGTGTATGTATATACATATAGACAATACATACACATGTCTGTATTCCATATTATATATATTCTGATACCGACAGCTTACCTATATATATTCGTATGGGAGAATATTTCGAATATAACGGGGGAAAATTGCGCGCTTGGCAAAGTAAAATTGCCGGTGTCCGCGAGAATCTATACGCATGTATCTATACGTATATAATTTCCCCCTGCGAATGAAAAAAAAACGAAAAAAAAATCATTGCCATCACACGTTTCGAGTGCGCAAAAAATACCGGCCAACGTTTTTTTTGTGTTTTGTCTCTTTCTCTTTCCCATATACTCGCGCACGGCACGGAGAGGAGGTCGAGCCCACGCTCGCGTAACTCGTTACTCTATTCAACGCGCATGCCAGCGTCCGCGATTTCGTTTCGTCGATATAATAGACTCAAGCAATTTCGGCCAACTGCGCCACCAGCGAGAGAAAAAAAATACGAGGATGAGAGTTTTACGAAGCAGACGGGTTAGAGTTAAAAATGTATTTGTATCTGTGTGTATATATATATATATATCGGATTTATAAATATATGTATACGTTGATGTTATTTCAATCCAATCGTACGCCACATATCTATGTTGTATAATTGGCTCGATATAGGAGAGAGAAAAAAGAATGTAACGATAGGTCCGACAAAAAACACACACACACAATATTTCGCTTCGATTTTTCGATCTTGATTTCCTCGATTATTTTCTCGTTCGCGCAAGGTCTCGATATCTCCGTACGACTGTTGCTCTCAATAATATATAACCTCGCGACAACCGAGAGACAACGCGGTGGTTCGGAAAGTGCTATGTTTGTTCGTCGTGGCAATCTATATTCGTACGACCCGTGGCTGACCCCCTCGATTTATTTATGCGATGGTAGATACATCGGTAACGCTTAAGAATTATGAGTATCTCACTGTGACTCGAAGAAATGAAAAATAATAACAAAAGCGATAACGCGTAGGGACGTGTAATTCCCGGATTCTATTTTGTCCTCTCGATAAAACCGTGAAAAATTGGAATTTTTCCACTTCGATTACTTTCGTATCGTTTTTTTCTTTTCTTTCCATTCCATCGATACAATTTTTAAACACGGCAAGAACCAAAGTACGTCGTATAAATTTGTCGTTGATCGACGTTAAATCATAATTTTCGAAATAACATAGCTTTTTGTTGTTTTTTTAAATCTTGCGTGAAATATTTCCATTCGAAATATCGTTAGATCTAAAAATAAATGGCGCTCGTCTGGAAACAAATCTGTTTTTGAATCACGCGAGGCCACGTAACGAGATAAGCCGCGCGGTAAATAAAAAAAAAAACAAAAAAAAAACAAAAAAAAAACAGCAGGAAATACGAGAGAAGATCTATCTTCCGAGTCGTGAAAAACGAGCACTTTTGACGAGTGTGTTCACCGAGAGATGCAAATACGCGATCCGCGCAAAGAGAGTGAAAAAAAATAGAAAAAAGAAAAAAAAATGTAAAAAGAAAAACCAAACGAAGATAAGAAGAAAAATTCGGTCTTGGTGTGTCTTTCGGGGCGTCTCTCGCTCGGCGATGCATCCACTTACCTGGGAAACAGTGCGCAATCGCGACCACGGCGCTGGCTACGATGAAAACGCTGAAAAGTGGGCTCTTCATTCTGCCGCGGTTGTTTCTGCAGTGCTGCCTTTTGACGTTTTCTTCACTGTGCTTCTTTCTCTTTGCCTTTTGTTTTTCTTTTCTTTTTTCCTTCTTTAAACCCCTCTCAAAAACTGTAACACGATTTTCTTTTTTTCCCCCGCTCTCTCTCTCTCTCTCTCTCTTTCAACCAAAGAGGAAGACACACGCCACGGTAATTCACGAGTCTCGCGAGAAAAAGGTACGCGAGCGATACGTGAACAAGGTTCGCGGAAAAAAGAAAAAAAAAGAAGGATCAAGGTCGTTGTATAAATATATATATATATATATATATCTTTCGTTATATAGCGATGCAGGTAATAGAAGCAGCTTCTATCACGAAAAATTTCTATAGACCGTTATGCACTTCTGTACTGTCGCGGACGCGTTATCGCGGTAAAACACTGTTACATTCTGAGTAGAAGGTTTCCGCGGGAGCCGATGTTATATGTATGCCCCAGTCTGCGACGCTTTTGCTATATTGCCCCGGTCGGTTTTGTCGGCCAATCGGAACCGCCACTCTTGTGTTTGCCCGCGTCGTATACGTCACTCTCGGTACTCCCTGCCGCTTCTACCTCCATCCTCCTCCTCCTCCTCCTCCTCCTCCTTCTTCTTCTCCTCCTCCTCGTCGTCCTCCTCCTCCTCCTCTTTCTCTTTTCTCCTCTCGTCTGTTATATCGCGTAAAGTATATACGTGCATAGGCTCTTGACCACACCAACGGGCATTCGTGCTGTATATGCACGATGCACACATCGAGAACTCGCGACGAGAAGTACCTATGGTTATACCAACCTGTTCTTTCGTTCCTCTCGCGTCAACGCAAAGTACGACAATTGCTACGAGGTATTCGTCGCATACGATCACAAAAGCCGACAAACCTCGCATCTAACTATTTTGCAAATCAATCGTAATATATATATATATTACATATCTATTCGAACGAACGAACGAACGGACGAAAAGCTCGCGATGTTTTTAAAAAATTGTACAGTAATTTTGAAAATATCAAGAGTAAGGTATACGTTTACAATTTATCGAGACACGATGATGTCGTAAAAAACTGCGAGCTCACGATCATGATTCGTGTATTTTGTGTATTATTTCGCAATGTCGACAAGATCGAATACATATTTTGAAAACAAAATCGTTTTATTATCGAGTGAAATATTAAGTATGTATATATCGATACGTACGATTAATTATTTTTAATATCTTTAGCACGTATGAAGTGAATTTCGTCATTCGTGAATCATCCTGTATATACATCTATCACGATCCTTAACCGACCGAGAAGACGAGAACCTGACCCAAAGCACAATGGTGTGTCTCATTCGTGCACTCGACACTCGACAGTGGACGAAGAGTACACATTCGCTTTTAACATATACACGTTTACCATATATACGAGAATATATATGCACGTGTGCACGTTAAAATATCATGTATACATACATATATGCATGCAGTATGCACGTGTGGAACTGTATAGGTAGGGCAGGATATATTCAAGGACTGTAGCGATGGTCCTAGTAACACACTATACACACACACACACACACCCACACACACTCACACACATACATATACATTCGTGCTAGGGACTCTCTCGTGTATAGTAAACGGGCAGCTGCGTAAACACGGCTCCGTTCCCCACGTGTCTTCGTATTGCAGTGTGTATATATATATATGTACATTGCAATATATATATATATATATATATGGATGTGTGTATAGAACATTAGGATATAAATATATAGATGTATAGGGACGTTCTCTCCTCCTCTCTCTAATCTTCCGTCTTGCCTACGTATATATAGAACTCGATTACCAACACAATCACAAATGCCCGGCGATTCAGCGTCGTGCCTCGCTTACGCGTATTAGAACTACATATCGCGTTGGCTTTAACCCATATACGAGGCACAGCCGAGGTATAACGTATAGACTTGGATGTTGAACACGACAACTCTCTGTCGCGATAAGGAAAGGTATATCGTCGGTATTATATTAGTGGTATATAGCTTCGTCGTACGAGAAGGCTCTAGATCATAACGGGAGGAAGCTTCTAGTAGAGCAGGACCGTATTAGTCAGACGGATGGTCGTTGACCATGGATTTATCAACGATCAAATTTTACGGTTTGCTCCTCTCACTCGTTTATTCGCTTCGTTCATTCTTTATTACGTCGCGAAGAGGCAAATGTTTCGTTATTTTCTGGTCGTTGTTTTTTTTAAATTTCGTTCTATTTTTGTTCGTAATATTGATGTATTTTGTATAATTTTTCGGTAAATATAATTTGCAAATGTTCTTTTTATACGTAATAAATCCGAGTTGGATGCAGTACCGAAACGTTTTACTTAATTCCATTAGTACGTCTCGATGCTTTTGCTAAACGAGCGACTTTTTTTATCGCCCAAAAAAGAAAAGAACGACCTGGAAGATTGCTCGGGTTACAGTTTCTAACCGGATTACCAGGAGGGTTAACAGGCACTGTAGTGGAGTCCCGGAACGACAGATTGTCCGATAATGTTTCAGTACTTTGTATACATGTATATATAGACGGTGAATCCCCCGCTGTATCCAAGGATTTGCGAGGAGAGCTACACGTTTCCAAGGAATCTTGATTTTTCTCAACACTTTTCCACCCCCCGATGCTAGAGATTTTCCATCCATTGCGAACGAGCTTTGTAAAAAGATCAGATCGATCGATATAAAAAAAATAAATAGATACATATGTATACAATCAGATATCCGCGAGCGAGCGAGCGAAGGTCTCTGGTTGTAAAAATTGAGGCGAGAGACATGTGAGATTGATACGAGGATTTTTTCGAAATATTCATAAAAGTTTCAGAACCTCATTCTCCCCCCCCCCCCTCTCTCTCTCTCTCTCCTTGTTTTCCTCTTTCTTTCGCTCTCGCTCTCGGTGAAACGAGTGCCCTGGGACCAAGTGCGATCTCTGTGGTTGGTAGGAAAAAAAAAACGAGAAAAACGAACGTGTGCGAACCTCTCGCTCGTCGCACCGAGTATCGGGATTTTTCTCGGTGCTAGAGAGAATCTCCGGTAGCAGGTGTGCGCCACATCCCGATGTGTACTAAAGGAAGCGAAAACGTATTTTTCTTCGTACTTCTTTTTTTTTTTTATACCTCGAAGCTTTACACGCGATTTTTCGCCAGATCTCTTTACCGGTTTTTTTCATTTTCGAGAGGAGAGCGTACTACTCGACGATCGGACATCCATCGTACGGATTAATTACTTTTTTTCACCCGACGATAATTAATTCGAACGTAAACAAAATTGATATTTTCATGATATATTTTTTTTCTTTTTTTTTTTATAAATTACAAAATAATGATTTTTTCCTCGAGTAGGTGCGACGTATAACCTACTAATCCGTTTTTTCCTCTCCTGTTATCGTGGTGAAACTTGTGATGTACTCTGAAAAAATTATCAACTCGCCAACGAGCAGCGAGAGGTAAAAATATTGAGAAGTTATTCAGACGTGTCCGCCTTGACTGTAACGCCGACCGAAATAGAAACGACGCAAATCGGACACGTCGACGCGGGCTTTATCGAGGCAATGACCTTGTCACTCTTCGACATGTCAGTTTAATATACGCGGTAGCATTTCGAAGTCTCGTTAGTGCGCCTCCACGGTCCCGTCTTTTTTTCTTTCCTCTCACCTGGTCTCTCCCGCTCTCTCTCTCTCTCTCTCTCTCTCTCGTCAGGACGGAATTCTCGTTTTATATTTCGCTGCGCACAGCGAAATACGTTTCGCGTTTTTTTTATTATACACAGAAAATTTCCCGCTCGCCCTTGTAAAATGCCGACGAGACGATCAAACGAAGCAGTCACAGTTACTTTATTTTCGTTTCGTTTTTCCACCGAGAAATCTGAAATTTTTTCAAAGAAGGATGACGATTCGCTCCTACGGCACAGAAGGAGTTTATCGTCGTGGTATTTTTCTTCGTAATACGCCTTTCTGTCATTCGGATCACGATGCGTTACTACATTCTATATAGATACATACTCGCTGTAGTAGTGTTTCTGGCTCGACGGCCGTACCACGACATACCTTATCCACTAGCCGGTTGCACTTGCCCTAACCCATACTACAACTGTATACCCGTACGTGTATATATATATATATATATATATACATATACATACGTAACGACATACCTTCGATCTCTTCCGTTCGTTGCTGCAAAACGAGTTTGCGGACATCGACACAAGTACATATACCGTTAGGTGAGACTCGATGGCAAGACGAGAATCGTGGAAACGGAACTCACAGTGGTCGAGGCCGAGGAAAAGGAAAATAAAAAGAACAAGAAAAAACGCACATCTGCTCGTACTTAGAAGGGCACTGACCGCCAGAGGGGTTTTTCGCAAGGTTAATTCACATGTTTTCACGTGAAGATAAGCCACACGACGAATATCACACGCGTGTCGCAACTATTTGTTTTTCCAATTCTCAATATGTCGTACTATCGCGTTAAACTTATGCGACCTTGAAATTTTTTATTACAAAATAAGGTTAATTCCGTTTACTTGACGAAATTTATCCTTTCTAAATGTCGTTCCTTCTCGTATTTTCTCGGGTTAAATCGAGTATCGCGTATAATTCTCGTCCCGCCGATAATCGCGAGAGAGGCCGCGCGATTAGCCGTACGAGCGACCATCCTCGAGACCGCAGCTTTTAAGTAGATAGCGCCCGATATAGTCGGACGGGAGTGGTGAACGAACAAAAAAAATAAGAAAAAAAGATGTTGAAAAGAAATGAGTTATAAGCGAAAAAATTCCCGAGCGATAGCGTTTTTTTTTCGCCGCTTCTGCCATGGTCACACTCTCGCATGGCTCGTACAAAGCTGTGGTCTCGGCGCTCTTTTACGATCGGAGCGAGGCCAGACGGGAGAGAGAATGATAGAGACCGCGAGAGAAAATAGCGTGCATCTATATATCTATATGTATATTTGGTATGCACCCGCAGTATAGCATATTAGTACAGTATAGTAAGGGTGGTATAGTGTGGTGTAACGACAGCCCGCAAATGACACGAGAGTGTCTGCCCATCCTCACAAGCGCAGCGACAAGAAATCGAGAGAGAGAGAGAGAGAGAGAGAGAGAGAGAGAGCGTGAGTGGGGGAGAGGGGGAGAAAGGCAGGGAGGGACGTTTATTTCGCGCTCAGAGACCGAGAGAGATAGGTTCGGCTATTAACTCGCGACCTCCAATATAACGCCCGTACATTTTTTTTTCTTCTTCTCTCATTCTTTCCCTCCCCCCTGTTTTTCCCGCTTTTCTCACACTCGTCTCTATCTCCCGCCATTCAATGGCATTCGCGGGCACACGCACACTTAAACAGCTAGGAACAGCGAGATAAGTTCTATTTTATGCGACACCGATGTTCCTCCTCTCTCCATGTTGTTCCCGGAGTATATTGGCTTTTATCAAACCGTGCGGAGACTTCTCGATCGTCGTTGTCGCACTTTGCGACCACGACGAGCCGAGACCTTGAGAGAGGCGGTGATAGCGCTCTGGCGAAAGAAGCACAAAGAATAAAAGGAAGACAAAAAAGAGAGCGAAGTTTAACGATGATTCAATACGCCAACGCCTTGAGAAACGACGCGCAAAAGCGTGCGCGGCTTCTTAGACCTTTCTTTTTTTCTTCTTCGCCGGAGACGAGATATCCTTCGTTTATTTGTTTTTGTCCGCTTCGAAAAAAAAAGAACAAAAAAAAACCACCGGGCGGAGATCTCCGACAGTTTGATGGTATGTGAAAGTTTAGGACGTGTGCGCGCGACTCGACACGGAAATTGTCGTCGAACGTTCAATTTATCGCGCTCCTTCCGTCGTCCCGTGTCGAGAGAAAAATCGCCGGCGCGTATCATTTCATCGACAAAAATGTAATATATCTCCGTTCATCCGCGAAACATTCTCTACGCGATACGCAATTTTGTTGCAAAAAGTGTCGTGGCGAGGATTCTAAAAAAAAGAGAACAACAAAAAACAAAAACAAAAACATTTTTTTACTACGCATATTTTGTTTTCTTCAAACACGTTTCGTTCGTTTCAAATCCATTTTCTTTTTGTATAATTTGTCTTCTTTCTCTCGATCGTTCGAAACACGAGAGACAAAGATTTTTAATAATTCGTAAATGGTTTTCTTTTCGACGCTGTAGAGAGTCGCGAATGTATAGAGAATGTTTGATCGTCGTACGAAAAACAAAGTGACGCGATCGATAAAGAATGTCTCGCACGTGGAGGTAGAAATGTCTGGATCTTATTTATATTCGTCGATCGCCCATACCGCTTGTTTTCGTCCGGTTACGCTCGATTCTCGATACATATTTGCTTTGCCTATTTCTCCGTCTGTCCGTCACAGCGAGCATTCGTACCGACTCGTTTTACGCGCTGGGGTCGTTCGCACACACACGTGCGCTTACACCCGGTACAAACGCAAAATGCAAATATATCCGTGGTTTCTCTCGATCTCTCTATCCGTCCTCGTTCTCTCTGTTGTTCGACCAGCCAGCACGTCCGGGTTCTCCAATTTTTTTTCCTCCCCCTTTTTTTCCGCTTTTCCTCTCTTCGACATATACGCCACCAAACCCCTCTTTCTATCCCTCCAAGGCCCGATTGTTCCTCGCACGGTTCGTGTTTCACGGCAATGAAGCGTTTATCACAAACGATTTTCCCGAGAATTCGCACGGTCTATCGTTTTTTTTTTTTTTTTTCGTTTTTTTTCTACGCCTCTCTGTATGCGTCTCGTCCGTGGTTTCCACGGCACGCAAACGCAGCGATGAGAAAAAACCGAGAATCGAAATTTTCTCTCGTGTGTGCCATCGACACGCTATACGTACATCGGGCGCGATCGAGTGAGAAATAACATAAAAAAGAGTATATAAAAAAAGTTAAGCACCGAGGCGAAATGAAGAGCTCGCTCGAATGCGTAATGATAATAATTGTATAGATCGAATGATTATTTCCGGCGCGAGACATCGTGCGTGAATCACGACGATAGCGCGACGACGTTGACGACGATTTCGGGCGAGGAAAATTAACCGAGCGATACGGACGTCGACGGAAATCGAGAATGAGAGAGCCAACTCGAATGAGATAAAATTCAAGCCGATTTTATTTTACTTTATTTATTATTATGTTCTTTCGGTTATTCAAAAATCATCGCGTATTATATACATTTTATCGTGCACGGTTGTATAAATTTATGCAAAAAAAAAGAATGTTCGAGCGAGTGACGAAAATTCGATTGCGGCTTTTGAAATTCGATAGTGACACGCTAGGTGTCGGGGTTGCGTCCCCGCGGTTTATCCGATATATCGACGAACGAAAGCGTGTACGTCCGAGTGCGGTACGCATCCAGGTTTCGATATATATATGCTACTTCCGTCTCTCCGAAAGCTTCGTTAGCCGCGCGTGTAGTCCATCCTCGTGAAACTATTCGAGCAGTTTCCTCCTTTTTTGTTATCCCACCCATCTCTCCCTTGCGCATTCTCTCTCTCTCTCTCTCTCTCTCTCTCTCGCTCACTCTCTCATTCGTTTGTTTTTCTTTCATTCTTTTTGTTTTTAATTCTTTTTCTTTCGCCGGTGTCTCCGAGGGCGAATCGAGCGATTGCGAACGAACGTACTTCCGGGGCCCCGATGACCTGTGCGGGCGAAGCGAGCGAGACGCGGATAGTGCGATTTATGCGCACTTCTCGTGGCTGTACACCGCGTCAATCAGCGATAACCGCGCTCGTCGCTAATCGCCACACAGCGTGTGGTTCGTCAGAGCCTCTTGCTCCGCATTCCCGGAAAATGACTCGTCCTTCTCCTCCTTTCGGTACGCTTCGAGTATTCCTCTTCGATACATATATTTACATACTTCCAACCTGCCTTTTAATTTTTTTTCTTTCCTTCGATTTTTCCTATGCAAAACATTTCCGTAACGTAACGCCTTACGCGCAATCTCGAACGTCAAACATTTTCACAATTTTTTTTTCTTTTTTTTCTTACGATTCCAACCACTGGAATAAATCTATGAGTCATCGTTCGGGCGTAATGATATGGAAAAGGGAAAGACAGCCGAAGAGAGAGAGAGAGAGAGAGAGAGAGAGGTAAAACAATTGATCTAATGTCAGGCTCTTGTCGGATCTTCGTTTTTCTTTTTTTTTTTACGCTCGCGATTTTCTCTTCCACGAAAGGTAAAGAATATATATGTATATATCTCGCTAGGAGGATAGGGAGAAAAAGCGTAGCTGGAAAAATCTCGAACGAAGTCGAGTCACGCAGAGATAGAGGAGAGCGTAGTGTTCAAACAATGCCGATACCCAACGCGATGTTGATGCCCGTCGCATCCGGGATAGTCGAGTATATTGTTCAATATAGCTATATATATATATAACTCACGGATCGAACGATGTGTATCTTGATCTAAATTACGGTTGGCAAACAACACGGCGTATGGTCCCCTTTTCGCTCGACGGTTTCCTCTTGGATATACTGACATTAATGCTTGACGGACTGGCCGCGTATATGCATATATGTAACTGTTATATATATATATATATATATATATATATATGAAATCTGAGCGCGAACGCCAGAGGATCAGGCTTTTCGCAAACGTTGATGAGCAAACGTCCCATGAATGTAAGCTCGGACGACATTCGCCCCCCCCCACCCCGCCTCCTCAGCATCGCCCGTCATCCTTCTATCTTTCGCATGCAATATAATATATTTATTTAAACCACGAACGTTCTGGAATCGTCCATACGTTTAACTGCGACATAAAACTCTCGTTATATTTACGTTTTTTTTTTAAACGTTCGTTCAACATTATCGTATCGTCTACGCGCCCTCGAACTTTTACGAGAAACTTCGACGGGTCGCATATTTGTTTCTCTTTTATACATTTCAGGTGGCAAATATGCCTCGGTATCAGTCGGACGAGAAAGACGTCTTCGTTGGCAGGTGAATTTTCTTGATTATGTCACTCGTCGTGGACTCAAAACAGAAATTTCGTCAGCTCGATTCTTATCGGTAATGACGATGAGAACGATCGAAGCGGAGAAGGAAGTAAGAGACGGGGGTAGAGAGAAAGGGAGGAACGGACCGAGGTCTCGTTTCTCGTGAAAACAGGCCAAGTAAATAATATCGTCGAAGGTTCTTACTCGGTGAAAGAGTTTGCTCTAATATCTGATTGAGACGGAAAATGGATGGGAGGAAATATGCAACGAGACGAAGAGACACGAGGAATTATTTCGCATATTATACATATGTATATATATATATCTAACGAAAATCGCAACGGGAATTGGATCGCTGAGTTCGAGCTTGAAACCATTGCGAAAGAGATATTAATGTAGAACGAGGGTTCTACAGGCTGTTCCAAAAAAATTGTTTCGTTTATTTAGCTCGCGAATTTCGCAATTAATGAATACGCTAGCGAGCTTAATGTAGCGAAAACAAAAAATTGATTTATTACGTCACCATGATTTTTTATTTCGGTCGAACGAGATTCATCGCTCGAATAATCACAAAAGTACGAGCCGATTAATTGAGCAATTTTCAACATGTCGAGATAAAACGGATTTTCGGAAGATCAACACAATTTTACGAGCTCGTGCAAACATATTTTTTATAATCTCTTTCTCTCTCTCTCTCTCTCTCTCTCTCTCTCTCTCTCTCTCTCTCAAATTGAACAATTTCCGCAATCATTTTACGTGCGAATTCAACGCAATTTTACGAAAATTTGTTTTTGTTTAAATTTAAATATCGCTTTATCGAGATTAAATCGAAATAAATTGAGGAAAAAGCGGACAAGGTGAGCGTGTTCTATAATTGTGAATCGCTCTGTACAGGAATAGTTGAGGTCGTGTGTGATTTCGTGTATGTGTCTGTATGTATGAGAGAGAGAGAGAGAGAGACAGACAGAGAGGGAAATAGCAGTGACTCATCTCCGGCGTATCTTGGCAAGAGACTCTCGTCTCCGGTTTCCAGAAAACTCTTTGCTCTCACGTGAATGCTTTCCTGCCCTCTCTTTGCTCTGCCTTCTCCTCTCGTGCTCAGTCGATCATGCAATATTGCATACGATTATGAAGTCTCTCATCTACGTGTTTGCATGTAACGGGGCACCGATGGTAAATATAGCAATCTTAAATACACATATGTACGAGTGTGTGCTTGTGTACATACGTATGCGTGAATATATATATATATATATGCACGTACATAAAATGTAATAAATCGTTACGTGACGTTCCCGAAGAAATCGTAAACGAGAACGTCGATTCCGCAATACAAGATTTATCGATAAATTTGCGTATCGTAAATCATGATATTACTTCCAGACTTTTCGTTTTCTTGGAAATCTAAATACCGCCTTTCGGCCTGGCGTCGACTAATAACAGTCATTCCTTTTCATATTTCTCGCTCGGTCGAACGTCCAATCGAGAAAATTTCTATTACCGATCGTTCGTATGCTACGACGATTTTTTTACACCTAAAAAATCGACCCTTTTTTAACATTAAAAATTGAATTAACCTCGTAGAAAGCAAACACACAAGTTGTTGTTTTTTTTTATAATAAATTTTACGAATTAACCACAAATCCACCGGGCATTGTCAGACATCGTGACTAATGTTGCGAATTATGCGAATGATTTAAATGGCTTCCGATCGGTGAGTCAGACGCGACCGCAGACGGACGGACCGGTCGCTGAGTCAACAAAGAATTTAAAAATAAAAAATATAAAGCTCATTATTTCGCTCGAGCCTCGAGCGGAAGCTCAGGGACTTTCCGACAAAGGGTAGTCTTAAGAGAGAGAGAGAGAGAGAGAGAGAGAGGGAGATGAAGTGAGAGAGAGGGGGAGCGATTGATAGCGGAACAAAGCGAGAGAGAGAGACAGAATATCATTTAATCAAGCTCTCCAAACGGGGGGAGACATCAAAGTGTTCTCTCAAGTCCCGCCCATTCCTATCCTACCCCCTCCAACCTTTAACAATGGTACACGGCAATGGGATAATCGCTTAGTACAGTAACGTTACGCATGCTCGTTACTAGGAATCAAGACTTTTTATCCTCGCGTTACCCGGTAAAACCATTGTGCACGTCTCTCACCGTAACGCGATATTCGCGTCTCAAACATATCTTTCTCTCACACTCTCGGGCTATAGCGCTTTGGAGTGTGTTCCTGTGACGTGACGTTTCTGAATTTACCATTCGTTAATATATATTGCAGCGAATCTCCCGAGACTCCGCATCGACGATATTCCATATATATCCATATCCTTGTCTAACCGGCAAACGTCTGGCGCCAATCGAAGTATCAATCTTCTGCCCTCAGCCAAATTATCAAATTATCATGACACTTTTCGTGAACCGAGGGGAAAAGATCGATCGCGACGATCTTTTCTCCCCCAGTCGATCGAAAACAATTCGATGGGCCTGCTGTACTACTATTTATTTTCATATGTCGAGGTCAACTTATCTCCAACTAGTTACGGTGTCTTACGTCATGTAGCGTGTGTTTCTAAGTGAGAAATCAATCTTCGACTAAGTAGGTATGTAAGTAAAATTATTTTGTTGATGAATCACTGCGTCAGTCAATGTCAGCCAATATAGAAGATTTATCGTGTCACTCCCAGTATCATCCGTTCGAGATCTCAAACCAAATATTAAAATTGTATTTTAAATCTAGTACAAGCTTGATAACTGAATATTAACAGCATTCTTGTAATATATATAGGTGTAAAGAGAGAAATGGGGAGTGAGGGAGGCATAACTTCGGTACGGTTTCATTGCCAAGCCCTGCTGACGATAGCATGTACGAACTCCGCAACAAAGTGAGCTCGCCCGTCAGTGTAAGCTCTTGCATATTCGAGCTTGGCTCGAGACGTTACAAACCTCACCGGCGAACAGCGTCCTTCCACGATGTAACTTAATACTTCAACCCCTCTTACGTCGTGTTTCACCGAAAACAGTTTCGACGAAATTGTCCGAGGATTAAACCCTCGTCCCCATTCCCATCCCTCCGACAATCTCAGACTTTGTATATAAAATTAATAATGCAAACATCTTCACTCCTTTTTATCTCGCGTTTTATTTTATTATTATTTTTTATTATTGTTATATTTATAATTTTTTTCCATCACTGCCTGGCTGTTTCTTTCTGTCTTTCTGTCTGTCTGTCTGTCTGTCTCTCTCTCTCTCTCTCTGTTTAGCTTTCGGATGATTTTTTTTACTGTTTCAGCCGCTGGTCGGAATCAAAAGGATTCCTTGGCGATTTCAACCCCGTTAGAAGTACACCGAACACCAGAGGCAGTCACGTTTTCCAATCGCTGGCTGTTCCTGGCACACGTCAGTTAATAATACCGCGATGCAACGGGCTCGGATTCTTTCTCTCTCTCTCTCTCTCCCTCTCTCTTTTTTAGACGTGTGGCTATGTCCATGCGCGTTTGAGTTTGTCTCGTTTCGATGTGACACAGGGGTTAAAAAATCCCCGACGATTCGCCATGACGAGTGAGAGACGGGTGTGGGCGTTATTGGGCTCAAAAAAGAGCTGGAGACCTCGCGGGTATCATATGTAAAAAACAAAAGAAAAAAGAAAAAAAAATTGTGAATCGGAGCATACAAAGCTCTGTTTACTCTCGTGCGCTTTGCCCATCCTAAAATTCTCTTTCTCTCTTTCTTTCTCTCTTGCTCTACCGGATAAACCCCTCGCTCTATATACGGCCCCTCTTCTCTCCACGGCGGCATAAATGTGTGACGCATCAAAAATTGCTCGCCCGTGTTATCTCCATCGTTGTTATGCCCTGCAGTTCCACCACCCGCCCCCTCCCGCCACCCCCTATGTTCCATGTCCCTCTTAGCGCATCTCCATTCTTCTACGATTATTTCTCCCCTTTTCTGACTCCTCTCTGCCCCTCTCACCCTCTCTCAGGCGCTCTCTCTCTCTCTCGTTCTTTCACATTCTCTCTTGGCTGGCTTTATCCAAACCAGCCTGTTCCGCGCGTTGAGCATAACCGGAAAACGCGGGTCATAACAATTCCTCCCTCCAACCGTTCCATACCCTTGCGCATGTCGCCCTCTTGCTTCTCGTCCACAGAGAAAGAGACGAAATGGTGGTGCGGGGGAAAGGAGGAGAGGAAGTGAAGAGGTGCAGCCCGAGCCAGCAGCTAATTTTCCACGCCACATGGAAAATGTGGACACGGATATACCTCATATCACGTACTTTTAACACCGTGGTTATTAATATTATCCGCCTAGTTATCGTAATTTCGTTGCTCTCTCGTTTGTTTTTTCTCGTTTCGAACATTATTTTTTGTTTTGTTTTTTTGTTTTCTTTTCTTTTTTCATTTCATTCCCTGTTTCCGTTTTGTTTTTCAGGTGACAGTCGCCGAGCGTCCATTTCGCGCGTTCCTAAATCTTCCTCGAAACGCAACACGCCCGGATAATACATCAGACAGGAGACATTTTTTTGGCACGCCATAGGCCGCGAAAAGCTCATCGGTCTGTGTGGAAGAAATAAAAGCTGTCGGACGGTTTAAATTTGGTCTTGTGTGCGTGTGCGGGGGTGTGTGTGGCTCGGAGTGTGGGTGTGTGTTTCCTCTTTTTTTACCCTTGTTTGTTTTCCATTCTCGCGAGGATAGTACTGTGACAAAAAAAAACATTGGCCACGTCCCCGAATGTATCGGACTCGAGGGGTGAGTCTTTTTTTTCTTCCTCTTCTCTTCTCTCATCTTGTAATTTTCAGGTGGATCGTTGGCTCGGAGATTTTGTGGGCGAGAGTAAAGTATCTCGAGGGTCGCGCGAGTCGTTCCCGTTCGATAGCTTCTCCATTATTTTCAACGCTGTGTTTAGCACATACACATCGTTTCCGTGCTTCGTCATCGAGATGTTCGACAAGCAAACAACCCGCTCGATATATCACCCGCTTGTATAGTTAACGTTCGCCCAACGGTCCTTCGACAACGCGGATCAATGCTCGCGATAAAATACAAGCCCCGGCGCGTTGTACGATCGCGCGCCTATACGTGTCATTTTATCCGTGCAATGAAAATCGTATGAGCGAATAAAACGCGTTGCTCGATGATACGCGCGAGAAAATCGCCGCGCGAGAGAGAAACACACATATATATATATATATATATATAGAGAGAGAGAGAGAGAAAAAAACGTAAACGGGATCGGTCGAAACGATAAATTTTCGTATAATTTCGATGTACGCTTGTACACCAATACGAAATGACAGGTCGTACGTTATAATAGACGTACACGTGCTATAATACGTGAGAATTAAATATATATCGTATAATTTACGTGGTACGTGTGCCCAGTTTCACAAAATTGAAAATACCTCTTCCCTATCTCTCTCTCTCTCTCTCTCTCTCTCTCTCTCTCTCTCTGTGTTACCCCAAGTACATAATATTTATAATATGTTACCTATTTCGTCGCGTTATACATTGCAACCGGCAAGAAAATGACTCATCCGCAAAATATATCGGGTTGTGTGTGCGGTTCGGTGCACACGATGCGGTTACGCGGTGTACAAAGTCAATAAAACAGAAAATAAAATGGAGTGTCCGGGGTAGAGGGCTTGGGCGCTTTTCCCGTTTATTCATGCATATTGTATAAAGCTTTCGAGCAAATGTGTGTGTATATATGCGTGTGTATGCGTCTGCGCGTGTCTGTTGCTCTGTTTGTGCGAGTGAGTGTGTCGAAACGACGTTAATCGGAAAACGGTGTGAATAACCGATGTAAATAGAGGCAGATATAGAATGGGCGAGAGAAGAGTACCTACCTATATCGTATACATGTATAGGGTATGATCGCAATGCTATAGCAAAACAGTGCGAGTACCGACGAGTTTGAGCGAGATGAACGATCACGTTTTTGGTGACTCTCTCGTGCGGTTTGATGCTACCGAAGGGGGCGGGGGAGGAGGGGGCTGCTGCATTGCGATATTCCACGGATCGCCACAGCACGCTCGGCACATACGCCACGATTTACTGTCTAGCGTGAGGGAGGATTCTCACCCCCCCCCCCCCCCCCCCCCCAGCTTTGCTCGCCCACGTTCTCTCTTTTTCTCCGATCACCACAACGAGAAAGGCCGATAGTCCACACTCGCATTAAAATCGAGAACTTTAATCGGGAACCCGAAAAGCTGAAATATTCACTGACAATCACGACGACAGATGCAACAAGGCGAAAGTATTACAAAGCCCTCGAGATATCAATTTTTTCTGTTTTTTTTTTTTTTTTTTTTTTTTTTTTTTTTATAACCACCTGATCTGACCACGCCACATGTCCGAATGGATAACGATGAAAATTGACATTTCGGGCGGTTGGAATGAAAGCCAGATGTGTATGTGTGTATCGATGTGGGTGTTGCGTGTGTTAGTGATATAGTGCTCGTGGGAGAAAATCGGTGGCTGGGAGCGAACGCGGATACGAAAAAAGTCAAACGTAGAGGGATACGTGTGTGGATACGAGGCTGTTGTATTTGCTGCCTTGGGCAGGTTCTTCCTTTCGAGAGAATTCTGAAAATTTCGAACGTTCTTGTACCTCGATGGGTATAAAATCGGAGTAATAAACCTATCAGTGGCCTTGTGCAATGCGTGGCATCGAATTTTCTTGTATAGCCCTCGAAGTGTCATATAGGTTGTCGAGAGCTACGAGCCCAAGACAAAACGGTAAAGAATTTTGATGTACGCGTTATATATATATGGGCGAAAATCGATTTTCTCTTACCCCGTACTGACAGATGTATTACGTTGTAAAAGACGAAAATTGCAATCGCGCGATAGAGAGCGAAAGGACCATTGATAAAAATGAAATGAAAAATGAAATGAGACGACGGTAGGTACTATATCGATCGAATTGGCCGAGAGAAGAGGGACGAGCGACAAACCGTACTATATATATATATATATATATACAGACATATCCATACATGCGTTATAGCGGCAACCTGCTACCGTATATACGTATATCGCCCCGTGTGTTGAGATCGTGATTTATCGAGAGCATGAAAGAAATAATTCTGGAGTAGGTCTCGACGGAAGATGGGTGGCAGGAGGTTTCGTTGGAGCGTAAGAGAGGGTGAGAGGATCGCCCGTTTATCCTCGACACCCCTCGCACCACCATCCGTTCTCGGAGGGGTCACCGGGAAATGAATTTTGGCGCGTCACGATCGTCTACTTTACCCCACTCTCTTTCATACGTACACACGTATGAAGCATTTTCCCACGAAGCGACACCATTTTCTTTCCTACCGACTCTCACAATTTTTCGTAACATCGCTAGCTTTTAATCGCAATCGAAACGACGTTTCGAGGGATTATTTAACATCTCGGAAAATAATCGTTCGACTTACTAGGTTTACTAGTACACGTTCGCCGATCAAGTTTCAAACTGGCCAAATCGTATAGCGATGTCTGGTATGTTACGTGTATACGTATTACTCGTATATACGATATATGGGACATTCTCGTGAGAGGATGCGATTTTATGACCATGGAAATACGCTGTCCGATGCGTGTAAAGGATTGAACGAACCACAAGATTCTACCAAATTGTTTCTCGGACCAATCCTCGTTCGAACCATCGTTCGTAGACCTGAGAAATTTTTTTCGCCGAAAAATCTTTTTATTTTGCACGAAACTTCCTATATATATGTCTACGTATATCTATATAGATATGTATATATATATATATATATATGTGTGTGCAAGAGGTGTGCTATGTAGCTGGAAACACCGCGTCAACCCAGTGACCCCCTCGTATCTGGCTGCACCAGGTACTGTTTATAGATTACCACGAGCACACCAGAGAGTGCGATGGTGAGAGAGAGAGAGAGAGAGAGAGAGAGAGAGAGAGAGAGAGAGGGTTGTAGATATAGACAGAACCACTAGGAGCGAAGCTACCATCAGGGCAAAACCGTTGCTATAGAGCATCACGAAACCTTCGACCTGTGCACGTTGTTCGAGCTTGGTCTCGAAGGCTTTACTGCCTTCGAGCAAGCAAGGATTCAACGCAAGAGTTTAGTCCTCGTGAGCCCTTCGACCAAGTCGGTTTACCGTATCGCACCCCTCACCCCCTTTTTCACACCACAATCACTCCCTTCCCACCGTCCGCCACCCCCTCCACCATCACCCGCACTTCATCTTACGCAGCGTGGCGCGTGCCGCGCGCGAGACCATTGCGGTAATTCTCTCTCTTTCTCTCTCGCTCTCCCAATCTCTTCCTCGCCTCGCGTCCTGCCTCGGATCTCGGTTATCAAGAACGAGGCGTGTCACTACGGGCGATAACGTATCACGTTAGACAGTTTGGGAAGCTTCGGGATTAAGCCGAATAGTGATAAAGTGCGAATGGCAAGTGACGCTCGTGGCGGGCATCGTCGCGTTGCCCAAGAGGTCGAGGTCGTTGGATACGTACGAAAAGTAACGAGCGACTTGAGCCCGTTGTTTTCGTCTCGTCGCATCCGAACGTTGGTAGTGTCGGTGTTGCATCGTCCTTCGTTATTATCAACGTGACCGTGTTACGTGTAAACGCATCGTTGGTGATTTTTCGTTATTAAAGAATTGTTCCGTATTAAATAAGTTTAAGTAAGATGTGAAAATACGTTTTTTTATGAAGAACAACGCGACGGTGTACGTAGGTTTTGTTATCGAAACTCGTTAATGAGTTTCGTTTGTTTTTTCTGTTTTTGTCGCGATCGATATTGATCGGTGGTGGAATTTGGGGTGCATTTCGAGCGAGGAATAAAATCTCAGCGAGAAAAGGCGATAGGATAATGAATGCGTCTGAATGGGTGGAGTCTGTTCCTTTCGTGACCGTGACAGCCAGGTCAACGCCGGCTCGATACTCGATCGGGTAATAAGCCAAGCGAGCAACGAGGATCAGTGCCTGTTATATCGTCTGGCAAATTACAAGAAGGGCGGCGAGCTTATCGAGGCTTACAACAGGGGTGGTCAGCCCGAGGTCGAGCGTCTCATGCGCGAACAATTTGGCATATTGATGTACGCCGATGGCAAAGGACAGTCGATAAATCGGGCGGAATATCTTCGTTGGAAATTTCGCGATCTCGATCAGGTCGTATTACCGATCGAGGCGTCGCTATCGCGTTTCGATCCATTGGCACAGTGGAAGGATCACGACGCGTGCTGGCAGATGCAATATCGCGGCTCGTTGGGTGAGACACTGTTACACGTACTCATAATATGCGACACGAGAATGCATACGCGGGTAGCCCGTATTTTACTTAAGTGCTTCCCGAGATTGGCAATAGACGTGGTCGAAGGCGAGGAGTATCTCGGGGCAAGCGCGCTACATTTGGCGATCGCTTATGCGAACAACGAGCTTGTACAGGATCTTGTCGAGGCCGGTGCAATAGTGTCGCAGAGGGCGATCGGTAGTTTCTTTCTACCTCGCGATCAGCAGCTTCAGCGACCTGCCAGAAATACCGACTACGAGGGTCTCGCTTATCTCGGCGAGTATCCACTCGCCTGGGCTGCCTGTTGCGCCAACGAGAGCGTCTACAATCTTTTACTGGACTCGGGCGCGGATCCCGACGAGCAGGATACCTTCGGGAACATGATACTTCACATGGTAGTCGTTTGCGATAAGCTCGTAAGTATATCGTTACTCGATGTTATCATCGCGCGACCCTGACCCCATCTTAATCACCGAAAACGCTCGATTAGATAATACCTCGGATAATCAAATTTTCTCGTTAAACCGCGATGATCCGTTTATAAAATCACAGACAAGACACCGACGAGACTTCTCGTTATCAGATTCGTTCACCAATATCGATCTTTCCTTCCCTTCCGCCTGCATCTTCGTCCTCCGACCTATAGGTACCTCTGGTTCACCTCCTTCTATCCTCGCCTATCCCCCTGGAGAAATTCGTGACTCTTGCTTGCCAGAGACCCCTTGCATCTGCATTCTCCGAACCTCCTGAAATCCCAGCACCCACCTCTCTATACCTTCGCCACGACTCTCTCGTAGCCTCTCTACGATGAGTTATTCGGTAAAAGGTATTTTCGGTCGGAGAGAACTCGACGAGGAATTTACTTGACGCTCCTAGGCGCTCTAGGCCGGATAGTTAACTGCATACACCTCCACCAACACACACACACACACGTGGATCCACGAACGAGCCCTATGCACGAATACCCGTTCGCCAAGTGCCGTATCCGTACGTGGCTCTTGGCTACGAAATATCTTCGGCTTGACCCGAATTTGACGGAGTGCCCTTTCGCACCGTATATAACCCGTACGTTTACCGAACGTAGGTACATGGTTGGGTATACCAACGATACCCGCTACCAATCTGTACCTTGGCCCGCTCGGGCATTATATATGCACACAGGACATGTTCGGATACGCACTGCGTCATCCAAAGCTTCCAGCCCGGAACGGAATAGCCAACAGCGCGGGTCTCACACCGCTGACGCTGGCCTGCCAACTCGGTCGTGCTGAGGTCTTCCGCGAGATGTTGGAGCTGTCTGCGAGGGAATTTTGGCGTTATAGCAACATCACATGCTCCGCTTATCCCCTCAACGCTCTCGACACCCTTCTACCCGATGGTAGAACAAGTACGTACCGAGTATTGTAACATCGCATAACAGATTGTACATTACGCATCGATGCATGGATTTTCATTTCGCATTTATAAATTATGGTGATATTAATCTATTCTTTTCTACCTAAGATAGTTTTCTTCCATTGATGAGAGACACGAGCCCGGCAGCTTTGTGTGTTCGTTCCAATACGCTACTTTAGCCCTGTGTAAATTGAATAATAACTATTTAGTCGTGTACATCGAAGTCATCGCGCGCTGCTCGTAGTTTCTTGCGCGACCTTTGACTGTTGTTCCACGAGCTTTGCCAGCTGGTGGTAATTGGCTAATCGAATCTCCCGACAACTTCGTCATTCATCAACAATAGCGGGATACGCGATGGAAACACAGTTGGAGAAGAGGCTGGGTGTGTGTGTGTGTGTTTGTGAGAGAGAGAGAGAGAGAGCAACGAAACAACGTGTGATCTCTGTCTCGCTTCCTCTCCCTCTCTCGGCTCTTGGCTTCTCTTCGTCAACAGTTTGCTAACGAAGATAGAGTGGGAGTTGGCTCGAAGCGATATAGAGTTCTATCCCTCTGTCTCTCTATCTCTCCCTCCCTCTCTCCCTCTCCCTCTGTCTCTCTTTCTCAAACTCCATGCACCTGTGTGTGGATGATGGAGAGCCGAGAAGGCCACGGCAACGTTGTTGAGAACGCTGCCGTTTCATCCTCACGACCTCGGTACTACCAGCGAGCGACGTTCTCTCCACTTCGGGCAGCTCCTTCTCATCCCGATGTACCTCACTCCGCCAACTTGACACGCGAGTATCCTTCTCCCGCTGCGATGCTCGCGTTTCTGCGACCGGCACATCCTCTCCTCTCCATCTTCCGCTCAAGCTCTTTTGTGCCCAGAGAGCGCGCACAAAGTGCCTCGACGGTTTTCCTCATCTCCGTCGGTTGGGGAAGCTTCGTCGAAATAATCGTGAAACGGTGAGAAAACCGGTAGAGCCTTCTGCCTATATATTCTCTCTGTCTCGCGTTGTCTCGCTCTCCCCCCTTTCTCTTACTCTCTTCTACGCGGATTCTCTCCTCTCGCGCATCCCAGCTATAATGCCAAGAGAACCATGTACCAAAATAACTATAGCAGGATTTTGCAAACGCGCACCAGAAGACCGACCGAGAGAGACGGGGGGGGGGGTGGAAACGCGAGAGAAGGAGGGACGGAGAACGAGCCCCGTGTCGCTTTTCCGGGAGCCGGATGCAATTACGGGCATTTAACGAAGTTTCGAGATTAGTCTCTCGTAACCCTCCCACTCGTACCTCTCGCTTCTACACCCGCTGCGATTTCGCGATCACCAACAGCGACGGCCAACCCCCTCTACCACTGCCTGCCTGACGATGGGGAAGGGCTGCAACCAGCAACGCGCACCTAGACAGAGAATCGCTCGCGAGAGACGTACATACTCTCTCTCTCTCTCTCTCTTTCTATATATATATATATATAGTAGTCGGGAGGGACCCGCAAGAGCTCGCGTTTCATTTACTTTCGCGAATCCATTATCCCACTCGGTGTGCTTTCCGACCCCGGATGTCCTACGATGGAGATTCGCTATAGGTGACCTATACGTATATATGCGGTATACTATGAACGTTCGTATACATACTATGTATAGCGTCTACCTATATGTACAATGCCCATGCGCCTGTACCCACTCCACTCTTCATCGTACCATTTCCAATTATATCCCCCGACCACCCTTAACGGCCCACCCCCTTGCTCTGGCTCTCTCTCTCTCTCTCTCTCTCTCTCTCTCTCTCACCGTGGTATAATTTCACTGTCTTGGAAGCAACTTCGCGATGTGTCTGTCCGTGCATTCCTGTGTTGGTCCTATGTAGCTGCGATACCGAACACATGGAGCCAGGTATAAGCGTATACGTACACTCCCCATCGAAACGTGGTACGAGGTGGCTAACACTGCAGTTGGGGCAAAGTTTTCGAAATGGTGCATCGTCGTAGTTCTGAAACGGAGTGAGCGAGAGACTTCCGGGCTTTCCGCGCAAAGTGCACCGATATATATATATATGTATATATATATGTATAACGTGAGTATATATCGAAGGGATAGAGCTTCGGATTGTGCTGTGGCATCAACGACGTACCCAACAGCCCGCCCAACCCTTAATCCGGATGCTGGAAAGCATCGCGAGAGGGAGAGCAAGTCCGCCGCGATCTTGCCAGCGCGGTGCGTTGTTCTCGCTTCGAACTAGCGTCCGAGAGCCTCTCCCACATCCTCGCTGTACAATTATATATATATATATGTTCATGTGGATGTGTGTATCTCGCGCTTAACAATAAACGCCCGGTAGCGGAGCGTTGATGAATTATCGAGTTTTGGATAGGAAGGCAAAAGGAAAGGAAACGAGAGAGAAAGAGAGAGAGAGAGAGAGAGAGAGCGCGAATAAAGATATTATATACATATATTATATAGATTGAATGTATGTGTATGCGATTATGTATTCGTATAAGTGGGAGAGGCAGGGGTCTCGACTCTCCATTCATGAATGGTCTCTAGGATCGCGTGGTTATCGTTTCATTGTCACCTGTTCCACCACAAACTTCGACGCGTACTAATCCTATATATACATATAAATATGCTGTATATTACGTTCGCATTGTCTCCTTATCGATATTGGATGGATTGTGTTTTATGTTGTACGAACAAAATTTTCCATATTCGTAGATTCTTCTTTTTTTTTTCGTTTTTTTTTTTTAATTCGTTAGACAAATAAAAATGAAGTTTCGAAACACCTTGATACGCTCTTTAATAATAATTCAAATAATTATAATTCAATATGATTTTGCGATGATAATTTAACGGGGGGAAAAATAAATGTTGAAAGAAACATTTGATATAGCCAGTAATGGGGCTTTCGTGGCTCGTGATAGCTCGATTTCGCCCTGTAATCTCGCCAATTATTCTGTCGGTTATATTCTCAACGTATCTCTTAAGTGGTGTTCATCTTCATCTCTCCTCGTCGTTCATATATAACCTGCTGTGTGTTTCCACACCGATCTTCGCTGGCCTGACTATCACGGTGGCTGGTTGTCTAACCCCTCTCCCTTACCCCCCCAACAAACCAACCATCGTAACATCGCCTTACCTTGATAGCTGTAGTTTCACAGCTCACTCTCGGATATATACACGGATCCGGTTGCATGCTTGGCTCGCGCGTTCATGGTGCGGATTCGATTAGTTTCCTTCGAGCTTGGAGAAGCTCTTCGTAACGCATCGCTTCGAAAAAGCTCTTTCGTCGAGTAGCGTATTCTATATTATTTAGGACACTCCTTGTACCATAGACTATTGATTGTACGATATTGTACTTGTACAATAGACCTATATTGATACCTGTATAATGTAAAGATAAGATAAAGAGAGATATTAGACATAAATATACGTATCATATGCACGTACACGTAGTGCATACGAATTATGTGCGAGGAGGAGGCGAGGTAGCTCATCCGTAAAAGCGATGGCTCAGACCCTGTAACGACGCCGCCAATCACGCTGATGGCTGATTAAGGTTTAACGTCTTTAGCGTTGCCTTCCCTACGACCGTAGATTTATATAACTCCTTTACAGCGTTGTACAATATACATCTGCCGTTTGCCATCGGTGCACAAAGGTATATCGTCTTTAAGATGTGAAAAAGCACATAATGCCGTCTCGGTTCGGAGAGAATAAAGGAGATCAAAGATAAGAGGAAAATGTGAGACGTGAGACGTACACGTGACATATATATATATATATAATGTAATCATTCATCTAGAATCCTACGCAAAGGTAAAGCCTATTACTCAACGGCTGAGCTGATGATAGTTCAAAGTGAAAGAATCAAGACTTCGCTGCGTCGCGAGATATTACAAATCGGATTTAATCGCTCCGCTCGCACTCGTCGCCCTCCTAGGTTGAAAGAGACGCGAAATTCTGAAGAGGTACAAAGTTGACTGTATACATATATATGGTAAGCGTCGGCTCCTTGCTTTGAACGACAGAATTACAAATTTAAAAAAAGAAAAGAAAAAAACGTCGAGAGAAACAGACCTGAGAACGTAGCTCGCGACTCGTACTGATTCTATACGTAAGAGACAAAGTAGTAAGACGTAAGCTCTTAGGAGCGTAACGCGAGAAAATTTACGATTTTCTCGAAATGTCGAAGGAAACTTGGTGCTTTTATAATTAGACAAAAGTCTCGTAGCCTTATTAACGTTCACTTCCACCCTTCGTTACGCTCTCCTGCGTCCATTCGATCTTCGTCCTCGTCCTCGTACTATTGGCACACGTACATATATATACACACACATATATATATATATATATACACAACGACCTACCGGTAGTTGCGTAACGGATCTCATGAACAGAATTCGCTCGGTCGGGAGGATGATTAAGGATTATCGAACCATTCTTCGCGAGCTCCTTTACACGTCGAAGTCTGCTCTAAGTGCGATAAGTGTACGCTCTATATCCGCGATGTATAAACTCCGAGTCTTTTCCGTCTGTTTCTATATGTGCGTAATGTGTTTCTGCCACGTGTGTGTCTCTCCGTACTGTGCGTGAGCTAGTGTGGATGATTGAAGATTAACGGCTTTCGGAAACTCTTTGCAAAGAACACTACGATATTATATATATAGATTTGTGGCCAACATGAATGAGAAAGAGCGGGAGCGATAGTGTTGGAGGAGCCGCACGAGAACGCGGATTGCAATTCTCGGACGGGGAATTCAATCTTCCCGGAAGGTTTGGATTCTACGTGTGTTGCCTGTGCCACTCTCGTAGCGGAGTAACGTTCACCACATCTTGCTAGAGCGAGTTACTGACGAAGCTCTTCGTGTATTCGCGCTGGGTAACTCACCTTCGTGTCATTTCATCCGGCGAGCAGCAGGATATAAGGAGCAAGAGAGGTATTGAGAACGAACGCGAAAGATTGGAGGATATAACCGGTGAACTGATACTGATGTTAGACTCGAAGTGAAAAATTCATTGGAAATAAAAAGAAGCTCGAGGGTCGAGCGAATCTCAATTCTCTATGTACCTGAAAGGAAGGGAGACAAAGAGAGAGCAAGAGAGAGAGAGAGAGAGAGAGAGAGAGAGAGAGAGAGAAGGCGGGGCGAAACTTTATCAAAAGTGTAGATATTTTATTATTTGATTTCATGAAGAAATATATTGTAAGATATTCGATGGGACACGCAATTTGCCCACATCCAACGTTTCTCAAAGCCGTTACGCGTAATCAAAAGAACCTTTAGGGTTTTTTTTATTCTCATCATTGTTCAGCGAGTATTAAATTATATACCTCGTTTAGTTAACGCTAATGGTAGAACGCGGGATGAAAATATCAAGTTGTGCGAGCGAGTGCCCGGAATAAGAGAAAAAAAAGAACTCGCCCGGCACGCTCCACCCTCACCCTTCGTGGATCTTTGAAGTGCATAATTAAGGGCTTTTAAGTCAAGGGGGATATAAAAAGTTAAGTCCGTGCATAGCGTATGCGAGGCGTAATTTCGTGTACGAGAACATGAGTGTGAGGAAGAAAGAGAGACGGAATGAGAAAGATGGAGATAGAGAGCGAGAGCGAGAGAGAGAGAGAGAGACGGACCAGGAAACTGAAACTTGTCTGACCTTATCCTCTGTTGAATTAGTGGATGATTAAGGATTAACGACCTCGGGAAATCCTCTCGGAGAGGCGCTCAGTGGCTGCGGCCGGAGGCTGCGGTGCAGAAGAGATTCTTGGGGGAGAGGAAAGGGAGTGAAAGAGAGAGAGAGAGAGAGAGAGAGAGAGAGAGAGAGAGAGAGAGAGAGAGAGGGAGAGAACTTTCTGCCTGAGCCGAATTTAATCTGTGAGGCAGGTGGCTCGATGCGAGAGAGAACCACGTGAACGTTAAGTAAGAAGGAGTACCATCTCGACGTTCTCCTCGCAACCGGCTATATACCGCAACGCCTGGCATCACAGAGAACCGGAAACGAGAGCAGTCGTCCTATTCCTCTTTTCTCTTTCGTCCGCGATCTTCAATATAGAAACAGCAAAGTACCATCTCGACGCTCGTAATTATAAGCGCGTCATGATAGTCGAAAATCTCTTCGCTCGTAGCCGCGCAGCTACAACCAACCCTCGACTTCTTCCCTCCTAGTCGGCTCTTCAAACTCTCTCCCTCTCTCTCTCTCTCTCTCTCTCTCTCTCTCTCTCTCTCTCTCTCCATCTCTGGTTTTCTACTAGAAGTACTTACGTCCTTTATATATCCCATATCTCTATAACGGTTGCTTCCCGTCCTTTTAGTTCTGCGAATCGAGCGCGTGCATATCAGAGACACAGTGAAGCGTCATACCCGCTTTCGGGGCTACGACAATTTAAACCGAGTAAAAGGCTTCGGCTTAATGTCAATAGATACTTCAACGTTACGTTCCAACTTCATCACCGTATCATAATTCTCATCTTCATGCGCCTTTATAGACGTATAAGCCATCGTCGGAGCACGAGGACGTCGAACAAATTACGTAAATCTATTCGCGTATACGTATACGCGTCTCTAGATTGGACGTACGTGGCAACGTATACCCGAGCTATACGGATATATTACTTTTATACGTTTACGTACGCGAGCTTTACTGCAGATCCATCCTCGATTTATTTTCCAACTCTGTGCGTACGTTCAAGAATATATACCTACGTATAGCTCGCTCGTATCCTTCACGTACGGCGCTCTCGCACCCCCTTTCGACCATTCCGGCAGACTCTCTCCTTCTCTTTTTATCTCTTATTTCTTTCAGATTGGAATTCCGCTCTATTCATCATATTGAACGGAACGAAGGAAGAACATCTGGATATGCTCGATGGTGGAATTATTCAACGTTTACTAGAAGAGAAATGGAAAACGTTTGCCCGAGTGAGAACAATTTTTCTTTCATAATTACTCGTTTACTCTGGCTGTCTCTCTCTCTCTCTCGCTCTCTTCGTTTTTAACCCTTTCCGGTCGAAGTTCGAGTCTCTCCCGGCAAGACATTTTTAACTTTAACCAAACTCCGACCGGAATGGGTTAAACGCTAAGCGCGATATCGACGAGTGTCTTGTTTAAACTCTTTTTTTGTCGTTGTTGCCTATCGAGAGTACAACGACGAATTCTTTTGACGTTCACGAAATAAATGAAGATAATGAAAAACAAAACAGTTGCAGTTCCTGAAGAGACTCATAATCCTGGTTTTTCACTTGACCTCGTTGTCATTGGCGGTTTATCTACGACCGGCCGAGGTCGACGTCGAGATGCACGCCTGGCCCGAGGAATTCACCGACGTTGGTCGTACGATTGCCGAATACGTCACCGTCATTGGAGTTCTCAGTTACATACTGGTCCAGCTAGGAGGCGAGGTCGTCAATATAGGTCTCATCTCGTTTCTCAAGCAGTTGGTGAGTCCGATGGAATTTAAGATCCTTTTTATTTTATTTTATTTAATCGCGAGAAAGAAAACAGCGAACTACGACTGTGCGACACTTATATTACGTATGTCAATAAATTGAAACGATGTTCTCATCCTCGTGTACAAACAATAGCGCGAAAAAGCATCGCGAACGTGCGATAATTATCATATACGTCGAGCGCATCGCCAAAGCGACGATTAAAAAAAAAACTTACACGCACGTAGAACATCCATCACGTGCGTACACCTACGGAGAAACGAGAGCTAGTGACAAAAGGGAGTACTGGTATGCCAGTTTTCCTTTGATACCAGAGAACAAACGAATGAACCTCATTGTTATCTCGTCGCGTGTCACGGCGTAAATTAACAAAAAAGGGTTTTCCCCCGTGTGCGAGTTAACGCACGGGCGTTACGCAATTTCATTGTATTCCGGGAAAACATGTATCCGCACGTTCCCCAAGAGTAATGCACGCGTCCTCGATACGAAGAGGCACGTTCGTGCTCTTGACCGGCGGAAAAACGATGACGGTATTTCCCTCCGAACGGTCGATTCGCGAAGATACGATTAACGGATTAATCATCGAAATTTTCTTTACAACAATCCTCAACCAATTATAACAAAACCCGTTATATATATATATATATATAGAACGCTCGACGTAATCCGTATTGTCATTTGTCCATTTCTCCAGAGTCACGAGCCAGCAAAGTTCATATTTCTCATCAGCAATCTCCTGATTCTCGCGTGTATACCGTGTCGTTTTGTCGGCGACCGTCATTCGGAGGATGCGATTCTCGTGGTAGCGGTACCGGGCTCGTGGTTTCTCCTCATGTTCTTCGCAGGGTAAGAATTCCATCGAGGGAAGCTCGGTACATACGATAGAAAACACTAATGTATCAACACATATTCTCTTCGCTACTGTACGTTCCTACATCCACCAATTTGCGCTATCTGTACGAGCATTTGTACAGAAATCTAGAATATTCACGGTTCAACTATGTTGGTGTACCTACAAGTTTGTATTCGCGTAGTCGACTATATGGTTGACCGTGTCGTCATTGTCTCTCTCTCTCTCTCTCTCTCTCTCTCTCACTCATACTCACGCGTGCACTCGAAACCTGTAATAACTCTCTGCCTCGAACGTATAAACGTTTTACACAAATACACGCATACCGTGTATAAGTATTTGTATAAATATGTAACGTTGGTGTGTCTGAGCGAGGAAGGCATACATCGGGGAGGCGCGTACTCTCGACTCTATGTATACTATGTTGGCTCGAGAGAACGAAGCACGTTGTAGAGCAGCACGTAAACTGGGTACGTATTTACGCGAGTTAATTTACAAGTGGCGCGTTCCCTCGAGTCCGCTGAATGGCACCACTACAATTATCTATATATATATATATATATATACAAACATAAAGTGTATATATATATATGTGTGTGTAAAAACACGTATACGTGTATACGAGGCTATTGCTGGATGGATACAGGATGAAACGAGTGAGGGAGGCTCGAGCGGCGGCGTATACTACACCAAGGTCTGATGGTCCGTTCCGAGAGAGGGTCGTCACGCGACTCGGCTAGTACTCACTCTCGCACCGCCTTCGCCCAACTACCCTCGCCCCCTCCTCTTTCCATCAAACCCCTTGCCCACTTTAGAGCGCACTGAATACCATCCCCTGGAGCAACAAAGCTAGAGAAGCATGTGTCTATCCATCCGCCTATCTGACTATCTGCCAGACTCTCGGACATAGATATATATGTATAAAGTATACGTACGTGCATATAAATACACTCTCGGTCACTTTGGAATTGCCGTTTACCGCGAATAGAGGTTTTGCCCAGACGCGAACGAAGGAGCAACTCAATGCATATGCTATTCCGACACGCGGGAGAATGTTGGAAGGATATAATAAATACGTGTATATGTGTGCAAAACGATGCTCTGGACGAGAAACAAGGGAGGTGATCTATCACGTTGTTTCTCTCTCTCTCTCTCTCTCTCTCTCTCTCTCTCTCTCTCTCTCTCTCTCTCTCTCTCTCTCTCTCTCTCTTTCTGTCTTTCTCATTTCCCATGTCCTCGGCAATAAGTCAAATGGACATGTCACTGCGAGAGACATTTTGAATCGGTCGATAAATGATAAGCGTCGCGATATTTTCTGATAATATGAGCGAAATAATTCAATCGTTATTACATTATTCGATGATCTTGGATTATTGACGATGTCGATGTGATAATTATGGTACGATAATGAAAAATTTTCGAGAGGTATCCGATAATCATTGACCTCGTTAAATCAAATTTTTCCTTCATTAATCCGTGATATTATTAAATATCTGGTACTTGCTTAATTAATTAATGGGAGATTAACAATTTCCGGGAATGTTCGCAAGCTTTTTCGATCGTGTTGGAAAAATTCGAATTATCTTCATTATGAAACCTCGAGATCGATCTGCACTCTCCCCCATCTACGTATACGCGTATTCAAATATTTTTAAGATCTAATGAGTTATAAAAATACTTCAAAAATTTGTTATCGCTCAACGAAAACAACTATCTTCGTCAAATCATCGTTCACACCATTGGTTGGTATAAAACTAGGGCGGTTGGCACCAACTGTCGAACTTTCGAATGTCAATTTGAAGGAAGGAAATCAAATATATATATGCGCACGTGTGCTCGTCCAATCCGTCTTCGGTGAGAGTATTTGTATGAAATCGGAGTTATATGAAATGGTGCGTCGAAGTGTTTTTAAAGAGAGATTCGTCGCGGCTTGGAATATCGGAAGTCGATAAACTTTTCGCGATATATAACCTACGTATATACATTATACATTATATATATATATATATGTACATATAGCTAACACAGGCCGATTCGGGAGTTTTGTACGCTCGGGCTCGCTCTCTCTCTCTCTCTCTCTCTCTTTCTCTTTATCCCTGTCTTTCAATCTCTCTCGCTTTCTTACTCTTTCGTTTCTGTACTTCGGGATACTCGTTGGTTGGTCGTGCGAACCGGGCCAACAGGAGTAGCCGCGAAAAGATCCCGGAGAGTTTTGTGGGTCGACTTGGCTTTTTCACCAGGAATACCAGAAACTTTTTCAAGAGGGAGGATATATATATAGAAGAGAGAGAGAGAGAGAGAGAGAGAGAGAGAGAGAGAGAGAGAGAGAGAGAGAGAGAGAGAGAGAGAGAGAGCGGGCGATGTAGAAAAAGTCTTTCGTTCGAGCTTTCGTACTGTCTCTGTTTCTTCGCGCGTACATGTTCGCGCTAGCCAAAAGCTGCGAACGGAACAGCCTGAGCTGTTGCTAACTCTCACACTACTCTCTCCCTCTCTTCATCTTACTTTGTCTGCCTATCTCTGTCTCTCTCGGCGGAAACCCTCATATCGAGATGTGCTTTTCTACCGACAGAGAGTGCGGAGTTCTCACCCCCTTCCAACCATCTCCCTCGACCCATTCACTTTTCGTACGAAGGCGCGTTTCAAAGTACTTTTTGAATGGCATATCGAAAAAATGTGAAGCTCGTCTCAAAGTATCATTTGCCATCATCGAATGTAAAAAAAAAGCAAAACGGTCTACAAACAGTACGCGAATAAAGCCAAGGAGAGAGAAAAAAACACTCCTGCTACCGCGCGTGTAAATGAGAACAAGCCGTACGAACATAAAGGGGCATATTTCTTTTTCTCCCTTCTCGTTGGCACGAAACGTGCGAAATAATTGGAATGAAAGTCCGGTCCTTTGTCTCTTCCGACACAATGCAAAATGTAATTTCGCCCGTTAATGTAATAATATTGCTATTTCAATTATTCTGCGCGCGCACAATTTTTCGCTCAGCCGGTTAAACTTTTTTCATTGTTTGACGGGAATCCATAGACTCTCATTTGTACACCAAATATATTTCAATGTACCTGCTTCGGAGTCATAAAAACACACACACACACAATGTAGGGAAAAGAAAAATCAAATATATGCGCGAAAGCCATGTCAATACACTGCCAACAAGTGTAATTTTGGGGGTGCATTCGGGTTAATCCGTCATTATTTCTGTATGAGGTTTGCAAAATTTTACCTCTCGGGCGTCGCCATACACGTTTTGTGATATCAGAGGGATGGTGGCACGCAGAGGATGAGCAAGGGACAAAGAGAGAGGGAGGGAGGGAGAGTGAGAGAGAGAGAGAGAACTCGAAGGGGGTTCTATATATACACAGGAAGGGGTGGAGCTCTCGCGGCGCGCACGCGAATGGGGTTGGGATATGTCGAGGGTGGAGGAGCAAGGGCCGAACGGTGTGGTGCGTCGTCCGCGGTCCCGCGACATACATCGTGCACGTGACCGACATACGGATGAACGTTCGTTCCGGCTGGGTGCACCCGGGCCCGGCTAACCGAAACTCGAACTCACCCCTTGTGCCTCTCTCTTCCTCCTCCTTCTCTTTCTCTCTCTCTCTCTCTCTCTCTCTAACTCACTCGCTGTCTGTCGGGACTCTTCTCTTTCACGCAAACCTCTCGTTCGCGTTCTCTCTTTCATACAGTACCTCCCCTGTGCCGGATGCTGAACCAAAGAGGGGTGGCTCAGAGAGAGAGAGAGAGAGAGAGAGAGAGAGAGGGGACACAAAAATTTTCCAACTCTCTAACTTCGTTGTCGTGATTGAGTTGAGTTTTAGGATCCGGTGGGCGACGGTGCATGACACAGAAGGAGAAGGACGACAAGGAGTAGGAAAGCTCGCGATGAAACAAACTTGGTGACCACCGGAGCCAACCGCGTACACACACTTACACATACAGGACCACGTACTCGCGCGGATAAACATACACAGATGTATTTAGTAACTTTCCAAAATTCGGGGAAACCCAAAACGGCAAATAAAACGTCCGCTCTCGCTCATCCGGGAAAGCCACAAGAAAGTGAATTTGTACCTCGAACCACTCATCCTTATTTACCCACAAGCTTTTCTTCGTCTATCCTCTTTTGTCTCGTTATGAAATTTCGGCTTGGACATTCATCGAGATAATTCGATTTGACATTAAAGGTATGCGTGTACTTTATAAATCTCTGCGGAATAAAATAAATCCCGTACCTACGCTGACGTTGGCACGTGCATTCTAAAATACGAAAAATGTGAAATTTATTCCATCCTCGTGAAAAATCAAATTTGATTTTTGATCCGTAGACATTTTTCTATCGGATGATTGCGTAGATTTTATTTTCCAATAAAACGATATAATCGCTTTGAAGAAATGAACGAAATTATTTAAAAAAATTTTAAAAATCTCGTACAGAGGCAAAAATTCGAGATCAATGACTATTTCTGGTTATTTGCGGGCATACCTATACTCGTAAATCTATCTAGACATATATATTTGTGTGTGTGTGTATCGTAACAACGCTATGAAACTCGAGCGAGGCTACGAGAGATGACCTCACGCGCTCCATCTCGTTCTCGAGCCGCATCGAGACCGGGCCAATCGAAATTGCATTTTGCGCGATAATAATATATATACCACAAAACTATATATATATATATATATATATGTGCGTGTGTGTATATACGTGTACGAGAGACGGGATCATCGCAATTCTCTACCACTGCTGTTAGTCTCTCGGCAAGCACGCACTAACCCGCGATATTTCGGGAACCGGGCCAGAGCGATACAGCATGAGCCCGGCTGCCCCGAGTCACGGTTAACATTCGTGCATTACTATACGTAGAGCGTTTATGTCGTGTATTGTATATATCGAATACGTATATAGGATCGTTACGCGATACCTTCCAGTCAGATTAGGAAGTGCTTTGATTACCTATCGATCGATAATATACACGCAATACGCCTCCCTCTCGCTCTCACCCGATTGGACCACCCCTTACCATAACTATTACATCCTCTCTATAAAGCACATAACAGTTGAATGTATTATCGATATAACGATTGGCTCCGACGCACGCTCCCACGATGCATTCCCGAAGCTCAAATGCGACTCTCCGTTCCGTTTAGTATTCCGCTTTACGCATACGTATATGCATGCACACGCACGTTTACAGTTCTATGTACATAAACATATACATATATATTTATTAGTGTGTCTGCGAGACAGAGAGAGAGAGAGAGAGAGAGAGAGAGAGAGAGAGAGAGAGAGAGAGAGAGAGAGAGAGAGAGAGAGAGAGAGAGAGAGAGAGAGAGAGAGAGAGAGAGAGAGAGAGAGAGAGAGAGAGCGAGGGACAAACGATCAGACAGCGAGTTTGTCGTGGCAACAAATAATGACGAGCCGGTATAACTATATACTTACCGGGTACGTACGATTATAACGACGAGGCATTATAATGACGTTCGAAGGGGACCGTGTTGGGGTGGCTTTATCTCGTTCACAGGGCAGTACGACTGACCGGGCCGTTCGTCACAATGGTATACAGCATGATAACCGGCGACATGCTGACCTTTGGCATCATATACATGGTCGTGCTATTTGGTTTCTCCCAATCGTTCTACTTTCTGTACAAGGGCTTTCCCGGTGTCAAATCATCGCTGTATCATTCGTATCACTCGACGTGGATGGCGCTGTTTCAGATAACACTCGGGGATTACAGCGTAAGAATCAAATTTCTCACCATTTAGCAAAAAAAAAAAAAAAAAAAAGAAAAACAAAATTTTGTTCATCACTCCCTTCCAACATCGATCCATCCATCTTCACTGTTCGCTACTATAAATTTATCGTTTTCCCTTTTTTATCCCGTAACTTATCTCGCGCGAAGATTAAACGTGGTACAAAAAAAATAAAAATAAAAATAAAAAGAACAAAAAAAAAAATCGTAATTGATTAAGTGAATTATTTCGATAATTAAGAACGAACGAGCCACGGGGCGCTTTTTTTCTTCTTTATGTACAGGAACACGTGAAAGAGGATATCGCGAGACTGCGTTTATCATGCACTGCATAGTTGCACCCTGGAACTGAAAGTAGGGGTGCGAGGAGGGCTAGGACGGAAAAGCTCGAGCTACTGTTTCTCACACAGCCAGGGAGAGAGAACATTAATTGAGCCGGATAGAGTGCATGAACGTCAAGTGGAGTGAGAGAGCGAAAGAGAGAGAGAGAGAGAGAGAGAGAGAAAGAAAGAAAGAGGGTCTATGCGAGTACGGGCCAAGCTCCGGGGGTGCCTTGCAACTATCCGCTTCGCTCGCTCGTTTTCAACCCCATCCCTTTCTTTTGCCCCTCAACTTGTGTCCACATATATATACGGCTCTTCGAGCCTTCGAGTTTTCCGGGAGTTGAGGGAAAATTTTTTATTAGCCCGGGTAACTCCAGAGGGGGGTTCGGTATTCAACCACCCCTCCCCGAACCCCCTTCGGCCCCAAGCCTAAAGTAGGAAAAAGAAAGGGAAGATACGGCTTTGAGAGAGGGGTGGCCGAGGGTGAGACGGGCATTACGGGATTCTAGGCGTACCGGTCATAGTCGACAACGCGAGAGAGCCATGAAATATCGCCCGTCGTCCGGTCAATATATTGCGGAGGCCGCGCGCGCTCTGCGCCTCAAACCCCTCCAACAGCGGCCGCGCGCGCGCCATCCCTTCGAGCAAAACCTTCGGTGGCGCGTGTTCGCGCGATCCGTTTAACCGCGGCCGCACGCCAACAGCATAAGCCTGATGCTGCTAGTCTCGTGCTGTTCTCCCTGTCTCTCTCTCTCTCTCTCTTTCTCTCGTACTCACCCACCCTTTCGCTCTCACTCTCTCTCTCTCTCTCTCCCTCTCTCGCGATGAAAATAAGAATGCTGGAAAAATGTAGGAACGAGGGTAAAGGGGGATGAAGCGAGAGAGCGGTGGAAGAAGAACGCGAACCTCCGCCCCTTCCACTACCACTACCGATATGAAGAAAAGGGGTCGAAGTGGAAAAAGAGAAATTGCGAAATTTTCTCTCTTCATTCTCTCAATATATATATATATACATGTACATCTATAGTATTACGCTCGAGACAGGATGTTCGTTCGTTCAACGAGCTTTCACCGGCGAATAATCGAATTATCGATACTCTCTTGTCGGGCGCGCTTCGTATCTCTCTCCACCGTTTTGTCGGGGATAAGGGAACGTCAATTAGAGACTTTTCACGTGAGTTCAATTTAATGTTTTCTTCTTTTTTTCTCTCCTTCCCACGCTCATCCTCCTCGCGACTGTCATTTTTCATCGCGCCTCTCGTATCCTAGACGACGGCAGTAACGGTGATCATTAACTACGCTATCTGACACGTGCTCATTTTATATCGTACACGTGTGCATAACATCTTTTAACAGTATGCGGATCTCAGCTACACCACGTACCCGAATCTCAGCAAAACGGTGTTCGCCATTTTTATGGTACTTGTGCCAATACTGTTGCTCAACATGTTGATCGCCATGATGGGAAATACTTACGCCCACGTTATCGAGCAGAGCGAGAAGGAATGGATGAAGCAGGTACGAACGATGTTTTGTTTCTTTCTTTTTTTACATCCAAACGATATTAATTAATCGATTCGATAATTTTACTCGCTAATGTGTCGTGATGAGATTTTGTTTCCAACGATCGAATGCGTTCGTTTACAGTGGGCGAAGATCGTGGTTTCCCTCGAACGTGCGGTATCGCAAAAAGATGCTCACAATTATCTTCAGGAGTACAGTATAAAACTCGGGCCAGGTGACGATCCGAATAATCCAGCGTCGGAACAGAGGGGTGTAATGGTCATAAAGAGCAAATCGAAGACACGCGCGAGACAACGAAAAGGCGCGGTTGCTAACTGGAAGGTATAATTCGATGGTTAATTAATGATCGAGCTACTTGGGTAATATTCTTCACGAATTAATTCTTAAATTAACCCTCCGAAATAAAAGATATTCTCCTTTTGTCACTTTGTACTTCCAGCGTGTTGGAAAAGTGACGATAAACGAGCTGAGAAAACGAGGAATGACGGGTGAAGAATTGCGGTGTATAATGTGGGGTCGTGCCTCATTCTCGACTCCCGTTAGAGCAAGGTATTGCAACATTAGGAAAATAAAAATTATCGTTTGGTAATAAAATAAAGTAAGTAAATAAATATAACGCTAGCAGCGATCGTAGCGAGGATATAAACGTGCCAAGAGCGGGGTTTTCGAAGGAAATAGTTGGAGAATGATTAAACAAGTCGGTCGGAAGGGAAAAACTTTGTCCCTTCGGGCTATTTTATTTTCCCGATTCTTTTACCGTTTTTTCTCTCTTTCCTCTCTCTCTCTCTCTCTCTCCTTCGCGCAATCAGTCCAAACATCGGTGAACTGGAAATGGGAGCGACGAGCGGTGTGACCGGAGGTTTCGGTGACGCCTTGACGGCGGCACTAGACGTCATGGTCTTTGCCCACGACATCGACCTGACCACGGCGACCGAGGGAATACCAACGACGGACTCAACGGCCAAGGCAGCAAAGTCACAGCATTACCAGCAGCAGCAGCAGCAGCAGCAGCAGCAGCAACACCAGCTCCAGACGAAAGTGGCTTCCAGCTCGTCGTCCTCGGTTCCCCAACCACCAATACCAAAATCTTCCTCGTCCTGCTTACAAACGACTTCTTCGCAAAATCACGACTTGGCTCGGGGCAAGATTTCCGGGATGGCGGAAACGTCGGAGACGAGATGCGAAGTAGTCGGTGCCGTTACGGCGAATCCCACCAAAATCGCTGGTCTGAAAAATGGCAAGTAACACACATACGTACAAAACCCACACACATAGGTATAAAGATGGGACCGTAGATATTCCTCATCTCCATATTCGTGCCATATCTTTTATTTTTGTAAACTGCCCTAATCGTCACCGAGAGAAAGATATTGCTTTCGATGAAACAAATATTTGTCCCGTTCCTGTTTGGACATTTCGTTTGTCCCGTTGGTTCTATCTATTTTTTTTCATTCTCGCACTCTCTCCCACTCACTGTTATTCGTTTACCACTGCCGAGAGTCAGAGAGAATGATTTATCCGAATGTTCTCTCTCTTCTCTCTCTCTCTCTTTCCCCCCTTTTTTTCTTTCTCTCACTCTCTCTCTCTCTCGCTCGAGCCACGCGTACAGTGATTTATATTTTTGCTGGCCTTTCGAATCGTACAGGAGAATGGGGAAATGTCGGGTCGAACAGAAGGGCGGGGGAGGTGGGGCGAGACAGAGAGAGAGAGAGAGAGAGGGAGAAAGCCTATATATGTAGGGGAGTAGAACAAACTCGACCATCCGTTACAGGGAATCCCATCAACGAAAAGGCCCAGCAGCCACAAAAGCAGCAGAGTCGCATCAGCGAGACGCTAGGTGGCGGGACGACGAGAACGATCGGACAACTTGAGCCGAATCAGGCTCGATCGTCCAACGAAGCGTTCACGGCCAAGAGGCAAACGGAGACGGAGAGACCGGATCCTTTATTGGATCTCGTAATCGCATCGGAGAGTCCGAGCTCCCAGCATGCGACCCTGCTAAAAATGGCAGCCGAGGCAGCGAGAATATCGTCCGAGGCTGAAACCGCATCCGCCCCGGCCGCGACCATCGCCGCAAACATGTCGCCTCAGGATTCCCAGGTTCTCGAGAAATTAACTGGTCTCGGTGCGGTCATACCGGACTCCATGCTACCTTTTCGTAGCCCGCAAATTCCTAAACCGCCTATCGAGAAGAAGTATTTCGCCGAATTCAGCGACAATGATCTTAGCGGAAGTAAGATTATCCCTCGTTTTCCTCAATTTTTACCTTGGTAATTAATTAACGACGCGAGGTCAAATAACGATTGGCTGACTCGGTTAATTTCATTTCGATGAATTTTTTACGATGATATTTGTACGATAAAGGTGCTCGGAGCTATTTTTATAAAAATCGCCCCGCAGCTCGAGCTAGGTAAATATAATCTTTCATAAAACGATCGTTTGGATGCCTTTAAGGTATTGTGAAATAGGACAAACCGAAGTATATCCCGTTCGATAAATAATGCACGTCGTTTCCTTCAAACGGAACGACCCTCGAACGTAGACGTACCTAATAATGCATGCTATTTGTTCCCTCGCGTCTTTTACAGACGACACCCTTCTCGGCACGGAGGCACGGCTACGAAGAATACGTTCGGCGAGTCTGAGATTATCGTCGTCAGCGACCAAGAGACGTTCCTGTCAAGCGAACAAAGAAGAAAAGTCTGCCGACGACGATGTCTCGTCCCTGTCCTCGTCTCCATTGATCGGCGAATCCGAGTGTTACCCAAATAGACCGATGACGAATGGACCGATATTCGTAAGCGCGAGAAATGGAAATCACGAGGAAAATCCTACGTCACGTACGACAAAACAATGGAGGAACGAGCCATCGAGCGTTACGTCGACAACGACCAGAAATGGCTCGGGGACTATCGTCAACCTGGAAAATGGATGCAACGAGCGCGTCAATAAAAATCACAAACGCCGAGCCAAAACTGCGAAAAACAGGTAAAAATCCGAGTTTCTGTACGTTCCTCACGAGCGGCAGTATTCCACAGGCGACGGCGATAACGCGCGGTCATTTCTTTCTCGAGTACACACTCTCGAGCAGGCAGTTGGAGTCGGAGGTATAGATGTGTGTACATGTATATATATACATGTATATACGAGGGCTAGCTTCGCGAGCTCTCGGCTGCCCAAAGCAGAAGCATCGCACACAACCTCTATATATATAAGGTTTGCGGTCGCGTCTATACAGATATACAAACTATTGTGGAGGAGGAATAGGAATAGGGGCTCGGTAGTCTCGAGGAATGGAGGGTTCAACGAGATATATATATATATATGTTTGTATGCACATGTACTATACGGCCCGTCCACACCAGGAGCCGGTATATTGCGCGAACCGGAAAAACCGCGACGATTCCGTGTACTCGCCGCGCTGCTATCGTATATTTTTAGCGCAGGGTAAAAAAACGTAAAAAAAGAAGCAGAAAAAAATGAGTATTAAAAAAAGCAACCTCGAGAGAAGAAACGTAAAGTGTGTGCGAGGTGGAGAGAGAGAGAGAGAGAGAGCGAGAGAGAGAGAGAGAGAGAGAGAGAGAGAGAGAGAAAGAGAGAAAAATATCTCGGGCAAAAAGGTGGAGCAACGAAGCTCTTTCGTTCCGCTTTACTCTCTCGGCCAAACTGCTACGGGGACTACCCTCTATCGTGTACAGCTATTCACATACCAACCACTACTACCGCTACTTACACGTATAAACAGTTTGCCAACGAAAGCTGTTAGAGCAATATCGAGACAAGCCACTTTAAGGAGCGAAATAAATAGTAAAAATAAAGAAGAAAAAAAAGCAACGTACATACACACGGTCTAAATCAATAATGTTGATAAATATTAACCGGATTTTCGCTACGACTCTTGCTTCTCGGGACAGGCCCTTACGCAATTTGTTGAATTATTTTTAATGCCGAGGTAACGAACGGTAGAAAAAGTCGTGTGTGGGACGTAAGATAACGAGTATCGTTAGAACACTCGGCGGATAAATTTGTGCCAACTTATAGGAATGGTCGGGAAATAAATTGTAATTTTGTTTTAAAAAAATGTTCGTAACAGTTGTATTTTTCGCGAAACCGAGGTTCGGCGAATCTGTTGTTTTATATTGTTTTAATGATATTGCACATTGAATTGCCAAGAAACGAAGAGTTTTTCTTATGTCACACAACACACACACACACACACAAACATAGAAAATACTCGATCCAATTTAGTAAAAACTTTTAGTCCATGAATCTGTTCGTTCCGTGCTTTGTTTCCACCACCGACGAACAGAATTTTCTTTACAACGACGAGGAGGACGAAACAAAAGAAAAACGATCGGATAATTCCAATTTCTTTCTCTTCGCAGAGTATCGCCCAAGGATAACGACGAATCCTTTGAGCGTAAGACGAACGAGATTGCCGGCGACCCGAGATCATCGAGAAGAAAGCACGAGAATAAGGGCGACGTCAGTGACGAGAGGAGTTCACCAACGAGCGATCCATTGGAGCCATGGAGCACACGGGGCATCAAGGACATGGACGCGATATTGGCCTGGCGTGAAAATGGACCGGACAGCCCTTGATTCGTCTTTATGAAATTTGACGTTATCTCGGGGTGGGAAAAGGGACGCGCGAGAACGACAGAGACCAGAGTCACGTCGCAGGCCTGTCCGCCACCGGCGATGTCCCCTGTCTTTCTTCTTCCGCCACGAGACAGGGACATGACCGGCGTGTGGGGGTGTTTGGGGGTGTATATATGCGGAGGGGTTGAAAAAGAGAAAGACAAGAGCGTTATAGAGAAAGACTCGAGGCACGATATACTGTATAGCGCGAGGGTAAAAGGAGAGAGAGAGAGAGAGAGAGAGAGAGAGAGAGAGAGAGAGAAGTAGATGAGTACGAAGGAGAACGATAGAGCTCAAGCAACATCAGAGCCAGAGGGAAGCACACAGAGGAAGCAGAGCTCACGGCGCTAAGCCTCTGCACGCTCGTTGGGAATTCCGTTCTCTCGGGGGCCGGAAAAGACTTCGGGGGATCAAGTCGACGACCCAGCCGCATAATACACAAAACACATACACATGACCGTACACGACGTACCTACATATATATGTTTACATATATATATATATATATATGAATATATCGATGAGTGTCAAAAGGGCGTATCCCATGGGGTTTCGCGCGTTAAATTCGATCGGATACGTCCTACTCACTTTCAAGGGTTGAAATATATATGCATTGATATATACATATATATATATATATATATACTTATCTATGGATGTATAAATGGGTAAACGGATATAGCAAGGATACGGACAAAGGGACGGATTTTCAGTGGAGAGAAAGGCCACTACTGTATATCGGGAAAACGACCTTACATACACGTATGTATGTTTATATCTGAACCGTCGAGCGGTGCGATAAGCGAGTGTGAACAATAAACGAGTTTGCGAATCGTTTTTGGAGGGGAATAAAGAGCGATGGACGAGCAGCCTGTGTGTATATACATATATATTTATATATGAGAGAGAGAGAGCTGGGGGATATAAACCTCGTTTATAGCGCAAAGTGCTTGAGTTTCAAAAAGCTCGCTTTTCTCTTCCTCTCTCTCCTCTCTCTTGCCCTCTCTCTCTCTCTCACAATCACACATACACACACACACACACACGCTCACACTGTCCTTTTATCTATAGATCCGTCGCTGATGATTCGCTTCTGGTAAAGGTCCATAAGCGACAGATCACATTTGCGTCACGCATATTATACAGGTATTGAAAAACAAAATAAAAGATATGAAACGAAATGAAATCTCATCGTGATCTTGATTATTCGATATTCATGTTTTTCAACCTACCGAATGAGAAAACCACCGGTTGTTATTATTTTCGTCGTTGATTTTGAGAGATTTTGAGAGATTTTGAGAGATTACGTACATATATATTTTCAAATATACGTGGATACATATTTTTTGTTACTTGTAAGAAACGGAATTGTTGCATCACGTTCCGGTAATCGGAGATTGCTTTATTCAAGGGTAAATCCTCCTTTCGCGTCACGCAAGGGATGAGAACAGATGAAAGACGGGAGAAAAGGAGAGAGAGAGAGATGAGAAAATATTCTTTCGCGAAAAAGAAATGAGAGAGAGAGGAAGAAGTGAGAGAGTTGAGCGAGAAACGAGAGCTGGGATCGATTTTCGATTATGTCGACGAAGCCTTATCCGTAATGGGGTAGCTCGCGAACTTATGGAAAGTGGAACTTAAAAATGTATTTCCTAGCCCCGATTGCCATTTACGGAGGCCGACGCGATATCTCTCTCTCTCTCTCTCTCTCTCTCTCTACCTCTTTCCCATTAGATTCTCGCTCGTATCGTTTTTCTCACTCCCTCGCGAAACGAGAATCCGGTTTGAGTTCCAAAGCAGGGCCAAAGTCTCTCTCGCGCATCTCTGGCTTTGCCTCATCTCTCTACCGTTATACTGCAGCTTCTTTCGCTGTCGGCTCCCGTGTCAACGGTGCAAGAGGAATGGGATGGGGGGAGGTAGTATGAGTGACTCTCGAGACATCTTCCCTCACGCCCGCTCGTCCTTTTTCCACGGGGATAAACGAAAAATGTTTCTTACTTTTTAGCGTACGAAATTAGAGCATAAACATAAACGGAAGAAACAGGACAAAAAAAACAACAAGTAAATCAAATAACGTTAAATAATGGGCTGCGTAGTAAATTGCGAGAGGGAAAAAAACGAAACACGAATGAAAGCGGTTCGTGGTAAAAATACTTGTAGAGAGGAAAACTGAAACAGGTTGAATTATAAAGTCACCGGGTAACGCAATTATATGTATATATATATCTATAACGTATTGTTTTTTTTATTTTTTATTTTTTTCGACCGAGAGAGAACGGTCTCCGTTGGTGCGTTTAATTACGACGTAACGTAAAAATCAATAACACTCGAGCTGCCTGTGGTATTTCGTGTGTTCATGGGTGTATTATATACGCGCGTATATAGTTATATCGGCGAGGGGGTGGTAGTAGGTTCGCGAGAACTCACGATTGTTACCCCCCTGATGCACTATCAATCTCAGCCTTGACGACCGGACTGTGCCTCCCACTTCTCGCTTCTATACTACCACACTTCTCTCTCTCTCTCTTTCTCTCTCTCTCTCTTTCTATTTCTTTCTCTCTCTCGATCCATCTCTCTTGCTCTTTAATAAAGATTAATTATTCGTTTGCACGCCCACGAACTCGCTACGTACGCGATATTGAGATAGTCAATGTAGTTGTGAGAGACAGGAGGTTAAGAGAGAGAGAGAATAAGAAAGAAAGGGCGAGGGAGAGAGGGTGAGAGAGTGAGGGTTGAACTAGTGAGAGAGCGAAAGTGAGGGTGAGAGAGTGAGAGAGCGTGAGAGGGACGGAGAGAGAGAGAGGGAGAGAGGGAGACCTTTTCACTTCTTCTTCCTCACAATTTGGAGCATTTGTTAATTACCGCACGGCGTCGGCAAAGGAAAACTTGGCAATATTCCTCTCCCCCCCCCCCCCCCCCCCCTTCTACCTCACTCCTCTCTCGCTCGCTTTTCCTTCATTTTCAAGAAAACAAAGTTATTAAAACATCGAGAATATACAATAAAAACACACAGCTTAAGTTAAACGAAAGGCAATAAAATAGGCGAGTCTAGTATGGATAAAATAAAAAATATCACATATATATATATACATGATACAAGATTCATATATATAAATATATGAATCTTATTCTAAAATCACCGGAATAGTCGTTCTCGTTCTCGTTGTCTACGTTATATTCTGTCTAGACATCGTATATATGTATGTATATAAATAGTGAAATATATATATATATATATATTATATAGCGTTGCGCTAATTACCGTTTTAATTAAATCTAAAGTCCATTGGAGTGACGTGTGTTCTCATTGTGTGAGAGAGCTTCACCATCTCTGTCGCCGTCCACGTCAACGATGTCCCGTTTCGTATATCTATATATATATATATATATATATATATTAATGATCGTGTAATAATTAATACTCGCAGTCTGGATAACACATCTTGTACATAAAATATGTACAAGATGTTTACCTTCTCTCTAGCGCGATCAAATTTTACATAACTCGAAATTTTCTTCGTCTCCGGGTTATCCGAGAAGTAGGGCCCGTGACTTTTCGCACGGGACAAGGTATATACATTTCCTTTAGTTGAAAGAGGCGAGAAATAGGTAAAAGAGGAAGGTACGAGGAAGAGAGCCATAATGTCAAGTTTTCGCTGTGTGTAGCAGCTCTCGGTACGTTTTACTCTGCACATTTCTCGCCGCACGTTTTCGTTTATTTTCTTTCGTTTTTTTCACGTTCGAGCAAAGGCTCAACCTAAGGTTAGGACTTTGCCCGAACTTTGGCGGATGAAAAGTGCGGAGGGAAAACGAAATATGTGGAGAAGAGTGCGAACTCTCTTTATACGTGAAATTTTCACTCTCTTCCCCTCTCTCTCTCTCACACACACACACACACACAGAGAGACACATACATGGACTATATCCCTCTATTTTTCTCTGTCTCTTTCTCTCTATACTAGCTCCATACTGATGTTGGCTTTTACGTTTATACTCGCGCACTCCCCGAACGTTATTATTTCTCGTTCGCTTTTATACCGCGTTTTCGCGATACCGCGTTGCCGATCGCGAGCAAAGCTTCTCGAAACTCCTTCCCACCTTTATATAACTGTACATTCTACTATATATATTGCGCTTCTATATCTTGAATTCTCTCTCTCTCTCCCTCCCTCCCTCCCTCTCTCTCGCCTACGCTCGGTTCATAGCTGATGTCGAACGTCACGAATATTGAAACGATAAAGACAGCGTGGTAGTAGCACAGCGCAGACAGGATATCGAAATAGGATAGCGCACGCGACCCAGATCAAGCCCTAAGAGTCGATGCAAGCATACACATACCCACACACGCGCAGAGTCGCGCTTCGCCCCACCGCGTTCGTCGAAGTAACGAAGTTCCTGAAAGTTTAGCGTTCGCTGCTGTGTAACTATACTATACACAGCTGTATAGCTACGACGCACATATGTATACATATGTGCATATGTATGACACGGTATATGTCTCTCTATATAATCAAAAGATTTCGCCGCCACCGTCGTGCACCAGTATCGAGGGTAGAATATATCGTGCGTCTCAATTTGAAATTAACGAAGCATATATCGAAGGGTACTTTTAAAATATATAAGTTATATCCCTGTCAAAGTGTACAGCCTGTATTCCCTCGTGTCGATTAATGCACGAGGAGCTGGTGAAAATATCAAATTATTATAAGATAAATCATTATTTTCATAATTGGAAAATAATATTTTTCACATTAGGAAAATCACATGATATATATTTATATATCGATAATTTAAGTAATTTACGAAAAAATAAAGTTTGAAAGTTTTTTTAAGCAGACCAATTGTTGGTCGACTAATGATCGATTAATAATTCATTCTTCGAGTATTGCTGCATGTGATGTACGTATATATGTATATATAGCTCGAGCTGCAAAGTCGTGTATCCACGAAGTTGCGAAAGCAGCGACGTTCATGCACCGTCGCATCGACGAGGGAACGATCGAAACTACCAAATGTCGCGACGACTTTCGCCTGCGATAAAAGATAAGTACCCTCGTGTTACCCCACCCTTCACTCTACGAGCGATACTTTCAATCTCTCGCTCTCTTTCTCGCTTATGCCCTACTGCAACTTTGTACTAGTTCGGCGAATTCACGCTGCAATAATTAATCGGTTATTCCATGGAATATCACACTCTCCTCGATATCGTGGAAGTTCTAACGCTAATGACCAACGAACTTGTTAGACAATTTGCGCCGCGTTGATTTTTGTTCTACCTTCTCGTTTTTGATAGCCTGAAGTTTCATTAATTTTGCAAAATGTTTGCTACTGGCACTAATTGGCCTGTACACTAATTATATTCCTCGTATTCATACGTTTCGAGTCTTCTCTATGCATCTCTCTCTCTCTCTCTCTCTTTCTCTCTGTCGTTCTCTCGCCTTGATCTTTCTCTCTGTCGTTCTCTCGCCTTGATCTTTCCCTCTCTCCTTCTTGCGCTGCATCTCGTCCCCATCATTTTGATGAAGTCTTCCTCGAAGACGAGCTCGCAATAATTGGCACGCCTTGTGCACCGCCTAAGAGTCGCATCGCATCAGCGAAGGGAGACGAGGATACTCGGCGAACCGTGAACACGAGTGGTATATCACCTTTGTGTGTTAGCTTACGGATATATCACGCGCCTCGTGTACAAATCAACGAACTTCTCTATCGTGTCAAGGAAACGCGAGAAAACAAATTTCGCGAGTCGAAATGTTTCTACGAAACGCGATCAACGGTTGATACGGCAATTTTCAAAATCATACCAATATTACCCCTACAATTTTTCATTTTTTCTTTTCATTATAAAAATAAAAAATTAATTAATTCAAAGTACCAAAAACACGTGTCCTTCAACACTTGGAAAATTTTCGATAATTTCGAGAAATGTCGAACTCGCACGAAACGCCCTCTACATCCATCTATAGAGAATTAAACGAGATTTTGGGGTGAAAAGCGAACGTAGCGAGCGCTGAAAATTCGACAAAGGAACGGGGGAAACGTCACAGCTTTTTCTTCTCTCATTACTCGTGTCTGTCTTGTCGCACGTCTCTTTTCACCCCTGTCCTCGTCTTTATCTCTTTCTCTCTCTCTCTCTGTCTCTCGCCGTCACTCTCTCATCCTCTCTTACTCTCACTTCCTCGCGATTCTCTACGTTTTACAAATATATATATATATATATATATATCTATATATCTATATATCTATATATATATATATATACATCGCGTCTGTCTCTTCTCCCGGGTGAAGACAGAACCGGTTGAAATTTCGCTAGGAAAAGCTCCGGGGGTACAGTCGCGACGTGTGTTTCGCGACATGAGACACCAGCGAGCGGCCACCTTCGCTTCATCTCGCTGCCGCTACGCCATCCGCCTGTATTTCTTACCGCCCACGTTGCTACTGTTGCTGTTGCTAACTAATGCGAGTTATTTCGTGTCAGGGAGCGACGAGGACGACGCGGGTACTGCCGGTTACTGCCGGCTCTGCGAACGTCACACCATGTGTCTCTTTCCGGTACGTTCGTACATTTATATATATATGCTAGAGTGGTATACCGTTGCACTATGTATTAAAGCGTCGAGCTGTATCTAAAGGTTGGTGCACCACGCCCAGCGCAGCATCCGACCACCCTTTATCCATCTCTCTCGCTCTCTCTTTCTCTCTCTCTCTCTCTGTCTAGTTCTCTCTCTCTCTCTCTTTCTCTCCCGCTCTCTCTCTCTCTCTCTCTCTCTCTGACTGCAGCGTGCATCCGTGCGTTAAGAAAAACACATTTTCCATCTCGACGACGATCAGCCTTGACAAAAAAATATTACACACACACACACACACTCGCATATACGTTTATAATACGACGAGTGTTTCTCTATTTTGCTGACAAGCGCGAGGGGTGAGATTCTTTTCGACCCCGTTCGCTACGCCGTTTGAGATTGAAAAAAAAAAAAAAAAAATTAAAAAAACATAAAAAAAATATATGGTACAGAAATGTCGAGGCTGAATGCTGAGTAAATGGTACGAAGGTACGAAAAAATAATGATAAAACGAGAGCTTTCGAACCTCGGTTCACTTGTACATCCCTTTCTATCGATAATCCCTCGGACGCAAGAGCCCCCTCGAGTTATTTTCTTCACTTCGATGGTCCTCTTCTTGGACCGGTCACGGTTCGTGCACTACCGTCAAAGAGCCCACGGGTAGGGTCTCTTCTCCTTTTCTATACAGTCTGGCCTGTATGTACTAACACACGTCCTATATGGTGGCGGTGAGAGGAAAAGGACTTTTCATTCCCCCATGTATCAAAGTAGTTTTATATATATATATATATGCATAGCTATATTGAACTATATATATATGTGTATGTATGGCGCATAGTCCATCGGCACTATGTGGCCCAGCACATATCAGACGAGAGGGAGGTATGTAGTGCATAGCCAGTGTCGGTCGATGTTCATTTCGCTTGTTATACAGTTCGACGACGTGGGGCCAAAGTGCATCGACGTAGAAAACGGTGATCTCGATCCCGAGGAGATACGATCAATCGTTCACCAACACAACGTCCATCGAAACAACATTGCGAGGGGTCTCGAGAGTCGTGGAAATCCCGGACCGCAACCACCGGCCAGAAACATCATGGAACTCGTACGTATATGTACAAATGTCTTATAGAGAAAACTGAGTATATGGGACGTTTCATGCCGAATCGAACTCGAGATCCGATGAATTTTACATATATATATATTCTTTTTTTCAAATATTAAAACTACACCGTTGATCGAAGAATACATTCAACGTTTCAAGTCCGATCTTTGGCTCGAGTGTCTTCTAGTTAAAAAAAAACGAGACGAAGGGGTTGACTTTTCCTTACCTTTTTTCTTTTTTTTCAAATCGAACGGATCTTTTCGAAAATGGTCGAGGGGGCACGATACGCCCCGTGTATACTCCGTTAAGGCTTTTTCGCATGTTTCTTTACGGGAGAGAGGCGAGGGGGCGAGAAAGAGAGGGACTTGGCAGATGGAAAATTCGTATACGTCTCCCGAGGTGAACTGGGAGAGATCCGCTAGCTCGAAGCTCTCCTTGCGGAAACGAGCGAAAATTCTTCAATGTCATCCTTCCCTTCGGCCTCTACTCCTTCTTGTATATGGAGATGTACGTATACGTATATAAATATAGATATATTTATATATATATATATGTATACGTACATGTGCATACAGCCCGTCGAGTTTCGGTGCAGGTTTTTCCTTGTAAACGTTGAAAAATCGCGAATGAATTTTTCGTGAACATTTCACCATATAATAATGAGTACACGTCTCTCACCATTTCGTCCTTTTTCTTCTTTTTTCTTGAATTTTCTATTTCCGTTGGTTGAACGTTCACATGCGCACGGTCCGAAGACGTGGGACGACGAACTCGCGGCGATAGCTCGAAGGTGGGCGCTCCAGTGCAATGCTTTAACGAAGGACGATTGTCGTGACGTGGGCAAGTACATTAAGCTTTCAATTAGCGATAAATTGTTCACATTTTTCACAGAAGATTCTAAGATTTTTTTGTTCCAACGCATCGTTATTCGTACACGTTAAAATAAAAAGTGTCGATATCACATTACGGATTATCGATAAAAGTAATTAAACATTGTTTCGTTTAAAATGTTTATCACGTCGGATATTACCGCGCTCATTAGACACGTGTCACAACGAGTCTCGTCGACAGCAGCTTTATCAAGCCTTGGACGAATCGCGAATATCTCGTCCCGAACGAAATTCTATACGACTGAATTACGTACGAGAGATAACAAAAATCGATCATTTTTCATCGACGTTATTTTCGTGGGCGGGAAAGAAATAAAAAACGGATAATAAATTAATTTTACCAGTTGAATTACGATATCGCGTTATCCTCTCTCGTCAGTGCCGCATCGGTAACGCAACATTTAATTTTCGATACTTGATTACAAAACGTTGGCTCACCTCTATGACGGACAATGCGTCGACGAGACGAGGTATATAGGGGCGCACGTATACGCGTGTGTGTGTGTATGTGTGTCTGCCTGTCTGTGCTATTCACGATAGAACGCGAAGATAAAACAGTTAACGCAGCTTTCATCGCTCGATTCGAGGTAACAGAGACGGGGAGCTCCCGCTCGCTAGGGTCGAAGGGCAATGGAGAAAGAAGGGACGAGGCTTAACCTCCCCTCGAAAACGCCATTAACTCCACTCTCGTTATCAGCGGTGAGGCATGTATATAGATATATATATATACACATATACATACTATATAGTCAAAGAGAATGGCATAGAGGGTGAAAGAGCACAAGAGAGAGAGCGAGAGAGAGAGAGAGAGAGAGAGAGAGAGAGAGAGAGAAAGGGAGGAACTGATACAGTATGAGAACGGTGCGCGTTAATAAATCCAGGATTATTATAAAATATTCGAATCCATTAAATACGAATTGAATGAAAACTAATTCATTTTCGGTTGCAAGGGAAAATTGTGCGAGTTGAAATAAATTCGTTTTTAGCCCGACCATCCCCTGCCCCATCTCTCACTCATCCCGTTCAATGAAATTTCCATCGTTTCGGTATCTCGCGTTCGCGATCGTCGCGGTTCCGGCGCTTACTCGTTCCGCATTATACAACGGTGCGCGCGCGCGAGTTTGACGACGAGCCGGCTCGCTCAGCGTTTGTCCTATAGCCTCTCGCGCTCTTATATGTATATGTATATGTATATGTATATATGAAGTATTATATACCTAATATCGGTCTCGCAGGAGCTCGATATCGAGTAGGGTATATCGAATATCGATCGAATCGTCTTCTAACCGTTTAAGCGGTGTATTAGCATGGCTATTATCCGGCTATTCGTGAGACTCGGCCGCCCTCCACTCCTCGCATACCATAGCACACACCGAGTCGCACCCACATACCATCCCATCCTGGTTCTTGACTTGCTCTCGCTCTCTCGCTACCCATTTTCTCCTCTCTTCGTCTCCCTCTCTCACTGTCTCACTCGCTCTCTCGCTCTCTCTCTCTCTCTCTAGCCTCGCTTTCCTTTAACCGACTATTGCGCGAGTGCGCTTGACTTACACCATTCCAAATTTCACCATGAACAGCGGAATAAAATACTCCTCCGATCCTTCTCTCACCCTGTTAAAACATATATACGTATATAGTTCACTACTTCACTGTTGCCCTTATTCCCTCCCGTTCCTCCAATCCACGAAACGATACGAGCATCCTCGCGATCTCTCTTCTCCGTCGTACTCGGCTTCGTCTTCTATCCCTCCGAGATACACCCCCTCGTTCTCGTATAAAATCGTATTTCCAAAGAAAAATAGATGAGAGACGAGAAAAACTTATGAAAATAACAACTCCTCGCTCGCTTTTTAAATTATATTTTTTTCCCCTCCTCTCCCATTCATTTACCTTAGTTTTTTCAATCTCTTTCGAGCCACGTCCCACTCCATCGTGAACCGTGGGAGAGAAAAAAATTATTGGACCGATATATAGCTCCGTGTTTTCTAAGAATTTGAGTCGAGTCTTGTCTTTTTGTTTTTGTTTGCATTTTTTTTTTTTTTTTTTTTTCAAGCATATCCACGTAATTCGTTATTCATCCCCTTATCTCCTCTTCGCCAGAACGCTTCGAAGTTTGGCAAAACGTGAATATCATCAAGTTGGACAGTATCGAGGATCCTATCGACGAGGATCCCGAGAAGCTTCGCGATCCGAGCGACACCATCGAGGAGGATGCGAATACAACGTTGTCCACGACCCCGTTCACGCGCATTCGATCTCACGTCCAATCATGGCTCGACGACGTCGAACATTTCGATATGGCGAGAGTTGGGTAAAGCAAACAAAAATACATAGGCAAAGAGACGATCGTAAACTCGTCCGCGTACACAGACAAATACACACACGCACACACACACGATGTACAAAAAGATCGTGTTAAGACTGGATTTATTGAATCGCACAATCCGTATGCGCGAGACAGGATTAAGGGAAAAGAGATAGAGATACAGGTACCAGAAAAAAGTTGTCTCTGCGACTACATACATATATATAATATATATATTCGTTCAAAGAGAATGAGTATCAACAATGTGGCAACTCTTCTCCTTTTTTCGAAAAAGTTTCGCGAGAAAATGAAAAGGAGAAGGACCGATATGCGAAAAAGAAAGCGCCGGAGAACGCATCGTTGTCGTCGAGAACAGTGTTGGAAGGACTGGCAAGGGGGCGGGGGAAGCACGAGGGTAGCACGGAGAAGACTGTCAACCTCGATGAAAGAATGAATGGATATGAGAAAAAAGAAGGGAGAAAGAGGGAAACGAGGAGAGAAGGCAGGGTACAGAGAAAGGGGAAAAAAAAGAGTGAAACTGCCGGAAGCGACAGGGAAAAACGAGAGAGACGATCCTCCTTCTCCTTTCTACCTTCTCGAACTACATTTTGACTCTCCGGAGTCGATCTTTACTTTCTTCGAGTCAGTCTTAGCTAGCTATTTCTATATACCGCCTCTCGCTACGAATCTTCCCGCGCTTGTCCTGTATCTTTCTACTCTCTCTCTCTCTCTCTCTCTCTCTCTCTCTCTCTCTCTCTCTCTCTCTCTCTCACTCACTCCTGTGCTAACTCTAGATTACATCGGATCAATTCCATTCCCGGTCCCGTAGCAGCGCGTCTTTTGATGGTCGAATAAAACCATTCTCTGGAAACTCGGCATGGTCTTTCTCTCTCTTTTTTCTTTCTCTCTCTCTCTCTCTCTCTCTCTTCTTCTTCTTTCCCTCCGTTCTTTCCTGACCCCCTGATCTCGGTCCAGCGCCGGTTCTCTCTCTCTCTCTCTCTCTCTCTCTCTCTCTCTCTCTCTCTCTACTTCCGTTTCTTTCTATAGATATATAGCTGTCTATACATATATGTAGGTTCGTAGACTTGCATGTGTATCGGTATCAGCAACGAGTATCCTTTGCCGTCTCCGTTTCATCCCGTATACTCTCGTGGAGGTAGATAGAGCAAGTACCGACACAGACACACGTGACCTTAGCTTAATCGAAGTAGTGCGGTTAAGAAGGCGGACGTAGTGCCGAGATACTCGTGAAATGCCACGCGTGTAAGGGGGTAAAACGGGAAAAGGTAGTGGTACGGCAAACGTTGGAAAGAAACGACGAAGAAATTTTTTACGAGTCTCGAAACCCATCCACTCAACTCTTCGCTTCCTCTACCACGGCACTGTGTCGTCCGATCGTTTCGTCTATTCTTTCCTATGGCGCGACATCGCGTCATACGTGTGCGCGTCACAGTAGCGCCAGCGAATTGTATCCTTTGTAGCGGACGATGATTCCGTCAAACGGCCTTTCTCGTAAGAAATTACGTACGAGAAGGTAGTTGCCCTCTCGGCTCGTTCTAAGGGGAATTAAACGTTTCGATTTGACGACGTAGAACCAATCGTACTTTTAGAGGGCGATGAATTTCTTTTACTCGATGATCCAGCCTGGATAAGCTGCAGTCAATGGCGACTCGAGATTGGAATGATTGTCCAAGCTTTAAATGTTTACAACGCGTCTTTAGTTTCGATTTATGTTTAATCAAGTATAAAACGAGAAGTTTTAATGTTATCATAATCACATTTATGAGGATTTAAAAGTAATACTTTTCGCTCACCGTGCCTGCCGAGATTGGCTTAATGACTGTCTTTTTAGGAGGGGTAAAAGCGCAACTCTCCTTTCCGGCTCTTTCCCGATCGCAGCTTTTCTCTGTCTCTCTCTCTCTCTCTTTTCTCGATGGGTAATTGAGCAGCTCGATCGAGTAGTGCTCGACCGAACTGCTGTTAATTTCATTTCACTGATAAGGTTCGGAGTTAACCGTCGTACGGAAAAAGAACTTTCACAGACAAGGGGTTTTTCGCGACGAGAAAAATTACAAACTTTCGAAATATTTCACAAAGGTTATTGCGAACAATTCTTATAAAATAAACACACGTACACACGTTTGATATCTCTTCGGAAAATCATTAATTGTAATAATTATATCAATTTTTTTTTCAAGTCGAATATTCTTTAGTTCACCAATTTTCTGGAACGATCGCTTCGATACTTTTCCAATTATATAACTGTCTCCCCAATCTCCTCCCCACCACCGCGCTTTCTCTCTTCTTTCTCGAGATGTTCAATCCGCGATAAATGCAGCGTATATACGGATTACTCTGGTTGGGCAGCATTGGAGAACCTTTAATTTTCCAGATTGGTGGACTTCGCGATGGAGAACGAGACTTCGTACGTAGCAATTGCCGGTGCGATGATAACTCGTGTGGGCTGCGGTCGGGCAATGTACAGAGTGTACTTGGACGAGAGTGCCGACGAGGTCGAGGTCGTCGTGCTACATCCAGAAGCTACGGATAACAAGAACGATAGTGGCACGAGCAGTAGCAGTCGGTTGGAGGTTCTCGTCTGCAATTACGGACCTATCGATCGCACGACACCCCAGAATCTCTACGAGTATGGTACGTTCGAGCGATGTCCCGAAGGATCCGTTCCGAGTGACGAATACGATCATCTGTGCGGTAAGTGGAAAAAGTTTCCATTGTCCGTTAGTTCTCGACTCGCGCGATTCCGGAAGTGGGAAATTACAGCGCTTTACCGTGACTCCGTTAGGTTACCGATAACCGCCGTTATATTCTCATATCAATTTACGAACGACGAACGAGGCAAATTTTGTTCAATAATACGATATCTTTTGTTATCGTTGTAAACATTAAAGAGAGAATTCGATCGAACGAAAATTTCAATTGGCCGCAGAGTTAATTATTCGTGCGCGTGGAATGTACATTAAATTATTAGTATTTTGTTAAAATGAATTATAAACACTTTATCGACGAGGCCAACTGACGTTTTAATCTCGAAACATAATTAACGGCGGAGTATGGTTATTGGATATTTTAAATATTTCAATTATGGGGATTATAAATAATGCCATTTTCATAATAATCGCGCGACAATATTCCAGCGTGTTTTTAAATTCAAAGTAATAACGTAACGTTGAATAAAAGAGAAAAATAAACGAAGAAATTAACTTTATCGTTATGTTCGACGCTTATCGCGGGAGATATTTGTGTTCCGGGTGTTGAAAAGTGCACGATGCAATTGTGCCGGATGGTTACCGAGCGTAGGGTTCTGGGAAATGGAGAGAGCCAGACACCTACGGGAGTCTCCGAGAGTCGAGTTTAGTAGACAGAAAGTGGAAAAGGATATTCATGGTCAGACCATGTATATACCTTTCTCGAACAGCTTTCGGGCTCTACACGCTGTTATACATACCTCGAATATTCTTCGGGTATATGCGTTATCCCGGATCTCGAATAAAATCTTTTCGTATCTCGTTATGTAACGCGACATAAAAAAGGTACGCCGTATATATATATAAAGGGATTTTCATTTTAACTCGATCAACCTCCGTCTCTCGCGATCTTTGTCGATACTTCGATATGTAAATTATGCATCGAACATATATAACGATAATATTATTTCCAATAATTAGCCCAGCGCCGAGTTATCCTGAAATTAATTATCAATCTTCTCGATTCGAGCATTGAAATTAAATTCTGTACCTTCGGGTCGTATTAAATTCTCGAACGTCTCTTACGTCCGATAAGAATAAGTTTGAGTAATCTGGCAATTACGACAACCGGGCAATTATTTAAAAAATTCCATAGCCTAAATAAAATTAAAGACGTTGGGTCGTTTTTTAAATATCGCTGTAGAACGCTTACCTTTGGAATAATTCGATCCGGAATTACCAAATGGAAAAATTCTACTTGTTATCCTCATGGAGAGAACGCGAATACCTCGGTTCGATTTAACGATATCACATCCTATTATCGTTTCGTACGATTCTTCGTCGCGGACTATTTGTACATTCTAACTTATGCAAGCTCTCGCATTTTTCTTACTCATACCTACATCTCAAAACCTACATTTACGTATATATAGACCTTGCACCGGGACCTTTCGATATAATCATAGTGGATGATGATTCGACTGTGAATTTTTTAGCGGAGAGTCAAGAGGTTCGAGGCTTTTCATCCGGGGACACGGAGGATGATCGTGTCGACGAAGAGGGAACGTTGGCTTCGGGACGGCATGGCATTGTTGGCTCTGCTAGCTGGGACGAAGAAAGGAGTAGAAGCAGCAGCAGCAGCAGCAGCAGCTCGGCTGTTTCGATTGCTTTGCGGAAAAGCACAGGCGCCAGAAGCAGCTTTCACGCTCTCGCAGAGTTCCTGTCGCTCGTTCTCCTCCACATAATTACGAAGACTCCCGTTTCTCGTTGTTTCTGACTCACTTCTACCCCTCTACTACTCCCACGTCCCTCTACCACCATTTTCTTTACCTCTATCCCTTACTCGCGCACGTCGACCAAGAATATCACGGGACAAACGCGTTAAAACTTTCCTCCCGGGGCAACGACCCATACGCGCGTCAACATTTCTCGTCTAAGCAACCCTCGAGCGTTCCTCGTGAACGATTTCTTGCGAATAAAAAAGAAACAATAGCAAAAATTATAAAACACGCTCGTACTTTATTTCAAGATTTTCTCGTTACCCTTTATTCTTTCGCTTTATTCACCGAGGAGGAAGCAAGTAATCTTGCGATACCCAGCAGTGAAGGACCAGCGAGCAGGGGGGCGGGGGAGATAGTGAGCATGATCGGATGCTTCTCGATGTATCTCTCTCTCTCTCTCTCTCTCTTTCTGAATTCACTCTCCCCCTTCTCCGCGCCGACCTTGTACCGGCGAACCATTATCACGCTCAAGGGGCGTGAAATCGATTTCCATTCGATCGATTCACAGTACGGACTTGCCCCTCTCGCTCGAAAAAGTTTGCCCCGGCAATTAGTCGGCCGCGCGTCGGCTAAGTCATGCGAAAGTACATGGAGAGGCCCGATTTCAACCACCCCGCCCCCTTACCGCTACTCAAGCCTGTCTGAAAATCCTGTATTGCACGACCCATCCACCATCCCCGACTACGTTGGATTGCCCTAGGAATGCGAGAGGGGCAGGAGGTAGGGATATGAGAGGGAGAGAGAGAGAGAGAGAGAGCAAAACGATGGAGGTAACGGATTTACGAGGGAAAATCAGGCCTTAACTTTCGCAATAGAGAACTCACGGGAGTGCATGGATCCTTCTCTCTCTCTCTCTCTCTCTCTCTCTCTCTCTCTCTCGATCTCTCTCTCTCGATCTCTCTTCTCATCGTTCGCTCTTGCTCCAGCTTTCCATTTTTTTTTCACCACTTTTTTTGTATTCCGGTCGTCCGCCTGATCCCAATCGGGAATAAATTATCGACGCTCCATCGAATACGTGTATCGAGTCGATGCACTTTACCGTGGATATATATTTAATAAAACAAAAAAATGAATTATTATTCGGGTTCCTTCGATCGGAAACTTTAATTTTGCACGGTCAATATAATATTTTATTTATCTAGGTAGGAATTTAATTTTTGTTTGTTTTTTTTTTGTTTTTATTGAAATTTCGCGCATCGTTGCGTTTGTCCAGTTCCTACGAAAATAGGGAATGTAAACGTTGTCGTTAATCTCATGCAAACGAGAATCTCTTTAGGGAAGAACGTTGCAACTTTTAGCAATTCTCCATCCGCCAGTCACAAGTTTCTTTCATTGACACATATTTCCACCTTGCTCCGAACGACGGAACTGAAAATATTATTTCTGATGGAAGAGTATTTAATATTTTAGACACGATTTCCATGAAACATTTCCATCTTTCGTATTCGTGGATATGAAACAAGTGAATATAACTCGCAGGTTTTCGTACCTCGGGTCGAATTAAAGATCGATCCAACCCTTCTCGTTCAAATGTCAACTTGACGGTTTTCGTATTGTGAAAGGAGTATGTTTCAAATTTATAATAACCCTCGGCCCGTCACGAATTTTCGTCGTCTCGTTCGTACGACCAAAGATCATCCATTATTAATTTCGTTCAGCCACCAAAATACCGCCCTTTTTCTCCTGATTTATCGTGAAATAAATAAATAAAATGTAAAGAAAATACTAAAATAATATTTTTTTGCAAAATCATCCCGCATCGTTTACCTTCTCGTTTCATTTTCCGTTACTCCTCGAGCTCCTCTTCCTTCTTTATTATTTCCAACACGCCGGTTCTCATTTCCAGGAGTGCCTCGTGCTCGGTGAGTCCGATACGTCTCTTATTGCTTATGTCGTAAGTCGCTTCCTCGCTCTCACTGTGCTCACCCCTGGTGCCTCTCACCTGAAGATTGTGGGCATCGGCGATCTCCAATAATCTCGCATAATCCATCGAGAGTTTCGGCACTTTGATATGAACCGAGGCTCGTACCGTCGTACCGAGATTAGTTGGACAAAGTGTGAGAAAACCGAGTCTATCGTCGCACGAAAATTCAAGCTTCTTGCCCAATTCATTCATCGCTTCTACCAATCTACGATAAATCGATGCGAGATCCCCTCCTTGCTCCATCGATATAACGCGTATATGATCCTCCTCGTTGCACCAGACCAAAAAAGTTTTTGCCTCGTTGAAAAATATACCTCTTCCTGCCAAATATAAAGTCAACGTATGATAAAAATGCAGCTATGTATGTGGGTGTGTATGTGTTTGTCACAGTGTATGAAAGAGAGAGATAGAAAGAGGCGAAGCTGTTAGAGGATTGACCCTCGACGTTCTCACCCTCCAGGGACGAAAAACGAACAGTGTCGGTAAACTTTTTTTTTTAACGAGCAACGCAGCAACGTACATTACATATTGGTAGTATATAATTCACTCCGGTAAAAAAAAAAAAAAAAAAACAAAATAGAAACAACGGAAAAAAAGTTAAAACTTTTCCTCAGCCGTAAATTTGTGGCGTAGTTGGACTATTACCGAGGGGGTTCCGAACGTTTTTCGCGTTTGCCACTTGTCTGCCCCGTTCTCCGGCTCTCAGAGCGCCTCTCGTTATTAATTTAATTTAATCCCCCCACTGAATACGAGCAAGCAAAAAGTAGGGAGGAAAAAATATAAAAGACGAAAACAAAACAAAAAATTGAAGAAAAATGTTATTTTGTAATACATCCGTCGCATTAACGATCGCGACTGACGATACTCGTTACAACAAGATGTATATAAACGCGCGCGAACTGGTCCCAACGTTAAAAAGCTCGGTCTAATGCAATTTAATTGCGTCAAATTTTTGCTCGCGATTGACGCGTGGCATGTCTGAAGAGGGGTGTGCTTTTCGTGTATATATAAAACGCGATTTAAAAACTTTTTACACCTCCGCAGTGAGAGCGTACTACTCGAAACCTTAATCGAAATAGTTTTTAAACCACGCTGGTCGTTAATTCATCACGTGCGAGAAATATCATATTTCTTAAATCGTGTAAAATTAAATTATGATTTTATTCGCGATTTTGTATACGTATATGTGTGAGACGCTCAAGAATGATAGGGCCACGAGGCTTTGAGTGAGTTTATCTAACCGACTGGCCAGTAACGACAGGCGTTCGCATCCCGAAGAAATCGATCGCCCTCCTTGAAGAGAAAATGCTCGTCCACGAGAGTCTGCTGGGTCTGTTTGTCCATTCCCTCGAGTGGGTGATACTTCCCTCGGAGTTCACCGTCCAGGCTCTCCAGAGCCTCCGAAACCTTGGCTCACGAAAATACACGAGACAGATATTGTTTGCTCACTCCACCCCTAAACCATCTTCACCTTCTCTTTCTCCTTCTCCTTCTCCTCCTCCTCCTCCTCCTTTTTCTCTTTTGCCATTTCCTATTGGGCCATCTCTTACTGCTTTACGAAGACCTGGCCCTCTTTGCCCCCGAGTCACCACGCTATATCTCGCACCCCCACTTTCATGAAGTGTATACACCAACTACCACCACCCCCAGCCCTCCCACCCGCCGTTCAGCCAACTCTCTATTTCCCGCATTTATACACACATACACCTATGGGCCATTCAGTGTCGACTGGGACAAAATTTGAGTTCGATACTCTCGAATTTATATGAATCTCCTAACGGTGCTAAAAAATTTCATACTTCTTTAGGGTAGGATTGTTTATGAAGCATTTACTAAGAATGGGCTAGTTTTAAGAAATGTCGATTGAAATTGTAATTCTAGTCAAATTTATTGAAAGAAATTGATTGAACGATGATGACCGTTTTATTGCGTCGTGGCGGTTTTTCTCTCGTCAGCATTGACACAAATTATTCGAGTTGAAAACGAGGTAAATTGGCCGGACTACATTTAAAATTTAGTTTTGGCCCAAGTTACACGAAACGACCCATATACTTGTATACATATGGCAATTCGTACCAGCAATGTTATATATCTCTCGACACCGACAGAGAGAGAGAGAGAGAGAGAGAGAGCGAGAAAACGAGCGAGTCTCGAAAACGCTTCTCGAGAGCTCGAGGCCATGAAACTAGCGAATGAACGTTTTCCTACGATTACTTTGCCAGCTTTTGCTTCTGCTACTACTGGCAGCGTTTTCCTTTATACCCAGGGCCAGGTTGCCAGAGATTGAGAAAGAGACGAACAGAGTAGTGGTAAGTATGCCAAAGAGCAGCGGTGTGGATGGCAAAAGGAGGTAAGAAGGAGGTTTGAGAAATGTAAGAGAAAGAGAAATAGAGAAAGAGAGAGAGAGAGAGAGAGAGAGAGAGAGAGAGAGAGAGAGAGAGAGAGAGAGAGAGAGAGAGAGAGAGAGAGAGAGAGAGAGAGAGAGAGAGAGAGAGAGAGAGAGAGCCAGAGATTTTTCCGCCTGTACCACGAAGGATTTTACGTACCTTGGTCTGAATCTCACGATAGTGCGCCTCGGTCATAGTGGGATTGAACGGATAACCCTTCAACGATCTTCCACATCTTACCCTCGTCGAGACAACGTACTTGCCGCTCGGATCGAGATTACCAAGTACTTCGGTGTCACCCCAGTCTAGTTTCGGATGCGAGTCGGACGACGTGAATCCTACGTGATAGTCCTGAATTATTCGATCGAAGAGCTCGCGAAAAATCGTGTAGGACTCAGGATCGGGAGCGTAAACGCCGATTTCAGAATCGGGATTCGCTAGGCCAGATTGTATGACGTCGCGTAGACCGGAGCCATGAATAGTGCAACAATCCTTCAGTCTGTCGAACACGTCGCGAGTCAAATACTTCTTCAGCAACGAGGGGCTCTCGGTATTCTCGAATCTTCGAAAGGAATCCTCGAGGTCTTTTGACAAATCCACAGTGGTACGGTCAACGGTGGGATCAAGAGTGTCCAGGTAAAGCGAGTCTGACGGGCGAACCTTCGGGGCTTTCGACGGCTCCTTCTTCGTCTTCTTCTTGGGCTCGCAGGCGCAAGAACGCTTGTCGCACATCTTTTTTTATCCACTCGATGCTTTTTTTTTGCACCACGTTCTTTTATACTTTGTTTTTCTTTTTTCTTCGTTGTTTTTTCCCTTTTTTTTTGACGTATATACGCGTGTAATGTTTCCTCACCGGCTAGCACGGCCAGCTTTGTCCGGCTTGACTACCTGATGGCTCTCGCCCCCGGGTCTCCTTGCCCGGCTCTTCTTCTTTTCGACGTCGCTCCGCCAACGTTTTCCTAAATTTTCGTTTTTTCTCACTTTTTTCCAGCCCAGTCCCTTACTTCGCTGCCCACTCGCCCTATCTCTTTATGTTTAACGATTTTTTTGTCTTCTTCGTCGCTTTCTTCTTCTTCTTCTTCTTCTTCTTCTTCTTCTTCTTTTTTTTAATCTTTTCTCTTTTTTTGCTTCTCTCGGTCTTATTTCTGGTTCGCCACGGTCCGTCGAGGCAGTTTCTCCAGCGGGGATAGGTTATATTCTTCGTCGCCGGTCTCTCGACTCTTCTTCCTACCGGCGGTGGACGCACCCCTAACCCTGCACTGGAACTAACCCGGCTCTTTCACTCGTTCTCTTTCTCTTTCTCTCCCGAGCTTACACCCCTTGTGCCTCTTTCTCTTCGTTCCTTGAATCTTCCCTTCTCTCTCACTGCAGCCGGACGCGGTAGCTTCGGTTTTAATTAAACGTTTTTTTAACTCACCCCCGCGCCCTCGCTCTTTCCTTTTTCAGTGTTTTTTTTTCTTTCTCTCGTCTCGGGCTACGGAGATTCCCCGGATTCGTGCGAGGGTGCTGACAACTACCTTGCGAGAACGTTACACAGAGTGGGATTCCGTTTTTTTTCTTGGCCACGAGGCCGCGTCGTCTCCTTCCGGCGAAAAATACCCGAAAATGTCCAGCACCCGCGAGAGAGAGAGAGAGAGAGTGAGAGAGAGAAAGAGAAAGAAAAAGAAGAAGAAAAGATACAGTCGTGTTTCCTCACTTTCTTCGCGCGACAAAACAATGGACCCGGGGGTTTGAATGACTGGAACGAAAACCCAACTTCGCGTGTTTTTCCTCGTCTCTACTCGACGAGCCGACGAAAAGTAGCGGAGCACAAGCGAGAGCCGAGAAACCAAACGAGGCTTGGACGTGTCGAGGGCATGCCAAAGAGAGAAAAACAAATAAAAAAACAAGCACGAGTTCTGATTTTTTCCCCCCACCCCACCGTAGATGACACTCGTTTTTGTTTCGTCACGTCAGCCAAAGCCAGCTCCCTTCTTCGGCGCTCACCGGAAAACATTTTCATCGCCAGATCCGACATAATGGCGTCCCGAAGTCTGTCGATCGTCGCCAATGGATTTCGGGGGCTTTGTTTTTCTTTTCGCCTCTGAAGTATCATTGTTTTTTGGACCGTGCCTAAAATTTTCCTCTCTTTCTCTCTCTCTCTCTCTCTCTCTTTCTCTTTCTCTTTCTCGCCCGCACATTCACATTAAGGCGATCGTTTCCGGGGGGGGTAATTAAATTTTGATTTCCATTTTTTTCTCACATTCAAGGTAGACTGAGCGTTTAAGTCCATTAAGAAAAGTCGTTGGAAATCGACTAAAGAACAACATACTAAAAATTCAAATTGATCTTACGTAAAGTTTATTTGTTATATAATAAACAAAATCGTGAAATTTTGTTCCATAAGATTGTTATAAAAAATTAATTGAAGCTTCTTTGATGTCATATAAAAATGTGTGCAAAATTTCAACAGGCTTCATCGACCAAAAAATCGAGATACCCATTGTATAATATTGCGATATTTAACACGGGCTCTTATGAGAGGTTACGAAAATTAACGATTTTCAAGAATAAATATCTTGATTTTTGAGTCGATAAAGGCCCCTTGAAATTGTACACACATGTTCATATATGACATCAAAGAACGTTTCTACAAATTTTTACTGAAATCTAACGGAAACGGTGTAACGATAGGACTACGTTAAACAGGGTGTCGAAGAGAGTCGACCCTGTCCATGTCACCTATCGGCCTCTAATTTTCTCCGCGTTTTACTTCTTCGATATTTTTCAGTGATGTGCGCACCCTCCATTTTGTATATATTTTTCCCTCTTTTCTCTTTTCATCTCGCGTCGAATACGCGAATTATCAAAGCCTCGAGGGGATGAGGGGTGTTTCGTTGATTCTCCTCCATGTTCCTATGTCACACGGACACAACCGCGGTCGTAGACATATGGTCTCATTCGATCCCCTCCGCTCTCCCTCTCTCCTTCTCACCCCCTCTCTCTCTCTCTCTGCTGTCTTTCGCACTCTCATGTTTCCCGCGAATACCGCGAACGCTTTCCACTTGTACCGCTCGCGTTTAACGTAGTAAATTCGTAATTTGGAAACGTTGTGATGTTGAAACGCGAGGGTGGGCTTAGACAGGGGGGAGAGGAGGAAGGTAGAGGGGCTGTGTGGGGGTAGCAAAAGGGACGAGGGTTGCGCTAGGCGGGCAACAGTTACGAGCGAACTCCCACAACAGCGGCAGCAGGCTAGGGGTGTATGGTATGCCTCGTTGGTAAAACCACGGCGAACTCAGCCGCAGACTGCCGCTCAGCATGGGCCATGATTGGATCTGCGGGTTGCCCCCGTTATACTCTCTTCTCGTTTCTATGTATCTCGCCACCGCTATCCCCTCCGGCTCTTTCTCTGCTGGTTCACGTGTCGCGTAACAATATATTTTTTTTCTTCTTTCTTTCTTCCTTCCCACAACATGCATATAGATACGAGGGAGAAAGAGAGAGACAGAGAGAGAGAGAGAGAGAGAGAGAGAGAGAGAGAGAGAGAGAGAGAAAATCCACGTTCCCCCTTATACACATGGCGCGATCACGAAAGGTACCGTTCGCCCGAGGCGCCTCGACCGGATGGCGCAAATATTGTTGAGACTCCAGAGCGCGGAGGGTTGATAGTATGGAGAACCACTATCGCTTTCGTTGTATCTATCTATATACATATTATATATATAGTTTGTAATCTTTGGGACGATATCGCCTATATCGTATTACGATTGCATCGATGCTCTGAATAATTTGGGAAATATGATCGAACAATTTGCTTGCGTGGCTTTTGTTTTCTTATGGGCGGTACGTTGATTCCGGATAATTCGTGATATTAACGAAAGAGCGAGAAGGACGAAAAGGAAATGGTGCACGAATCGTTGGCTTCGACGTAGGAAATTATACGGGCGCGTGATATTAAATGTGATTAAAAATAGCGTAAGAATCGATAACTCGACGCTACGCGGTGAAACGAGTGTTATGGTTGTAAACAAAAATTTGGTGATCTTATTTTTACAAAAATCGCGCACGGGTTCGCCTCGTGGTAATTATTAGTGACTCGTACGGGTCGTAAATATGTACTAGTTAGATTTTATACGTTATTTAATGAAAAACAAAAAACGAATAAAAAAAGAGCGAAGAGAATCGTACTATTGACATATCCGTCCGCCTCGGTAAATATTAGACAAATGTATACACCAGAGTTTGAATCGAAATGGAAGACTAATAATATCAAATTTATAACGTTGATTACCTGCAAAATTGTGTAATTGCACAAGGTAATGAGCATGTTCAATGTTTCTACTCGTATCAATATTCATTGGATCAAATAAAATTCATTGATGTCAAACAAATCTTGATCGTTATGCCAAATTGCGTTTAATCGAATCAACACGATCGACTCTACCATGAATTACCATATCGCGTTCTGCTGTTAAAAAAATCGTTTCAACTATCTCGAACCACCATTTTCACAAAATCGAAAAACTAGAAATATACCTACAAGATTTCGTAAAAAAAAAAAACAACACAATTTCTTCGAATAATCGCTAAAAATCTCGCGCGAACGTAGGAATAAAATGATAAAATTGAAACCACGAGCCACAGATAAGTTCGTCATCATTCTTCCTTTCCGGGTGGCCTCTCTGTCATCGGCTCCGGCTATTTACCCTCGCAGTTTGCATTCCATAAATCGAGGCATACCGCGATGGCGAATCTCCACCCCATACACGCGGCCCAAAGATCCCCTCGCCCTTATTTCCTACCACCTTAACGTATATGCATATCTATACGTCTTCTTTTCACCGCGTCTTCCGGGGATAAAAAAAAATATGTTCCTCCTTCGCCTGGTACGAGCAGCCGCCCAGTTCAGTCACCCGGATATTAGAGTTATAAGCCCGACAGAGAGTTGTCGAGTGTCAGAGACGACGACGACGACAAGGACGTTTTATGTATACGTATAACGACGGTATGTTGTACATACCCACTATATATATATATATATTTGTATGTTGCGTGAAGGAGGCTCGAAAGTAGGGTGCGCTGACTGAGGGCTGTAAGAGCGTGCGGCCCGGGACCACCGAGGAGAAAAGTGATCGACGATTATGACGCTGAACGATAATCTCCGCACGCGTGTTTACCCGTCTCTCGTATAGCTTCCTTCTCTCTCGCTCTTTTCCTCTCCCTCTCTCTCTCTCTCTCACCCGTTCCCTCTTTCTATCTCTATCATACATATGATCGATCATCGTTCAAAGAAGGTCGCGACGCCATCATCCTGGTTTTACCGAGGGAATATACAACGCTTATGTGTATGTATAATTTATATATATATATATATATATATATATGGTGTTATGTTCTATAGCTAGATATTAGCGCTACGCTATAGCACCATACATTACTATGTGTACACTAAGAGAGTAAGAGAGACAGGGAGAGAAAGCGTGTGAGTGTGTGTGTGTGACAGAGAGAGAGAGAGAGACGACAGCGAGCGAGCCAGCCACTGCCTCCCACGTTAGCCTGTCAAATATTTCGTCCAACCTGTCAAGTTCCCCTTTTTACACGCTTCGACGATTTCAAATTGATGTTATATCCACGGAAATACCCGGACGATAAATTATCGAGTGATATCTCACTCCCGGCCTCACGTTCCTCCAAAACCATTCCCCTCCCGAAATTCCGTCTTCGTCACTCGTTCGCTGGGTTTGAGCGAGCGACGAAGTGGACGAAAAGAAAAACGAAAAAAAACGAGAAAACGAAAGTGACAAAAGTTGCTAACCGAGTGAAAGAATAAGTACGCAAAGAGCGACGGGTACGGACAACGCGACGAGAAGAATTCTCGTTTGACAGAGGAAACGGAAGTGGGGGATAAAAGAAATCGATAATAGAAGAAGAAAAACAAGAATCATGGACAATATGGACGTCGCGAAATTGCAGAAATATTACCGTTCATCCAGCTTCGATCTGAACGGACTGGTAAGTGCTCCTGACTCGCTCCTGACGAGTCTACTCGAAATCGCTGGATTACTACCTATATATATATATATATGCGAATATCTGTGCGAGTATATGTATATACGTACACGAAGGAGTGAACCCTGAAGGGGCGTAGAGAGAAAGAGATGCTCAGCGTTAGTGGACATAGCCTCTCGTTGAGCAAACGAACCTCGGCCAATACTCTTTCGTCCCTTTCTCTACTGTCGAGGGAAGCGAAGAGAGAAGAGCACCCCCAGTGCTCTGGCTGTTAACAGCAATCCGAAAGCTCAACACGAGAACGCGAGGGAAGCTGTGCTCGCGGGTGCTTCGAATGATCGCGTTTAATTGTAACGATAAAAATCTTCGACAAGATATATATATCTCGTCGAGAATAGAGACATACATATAAGTTCGACATTCCACGTATACTTCCAACTCCGAAAGGATATTATAACCCCAAATCCACCATATATATCGCACGAACTTAAATGTCCTATTTCTGTTACACAGATTTGGCGATTTCTCGTCACCGACAACGAGCTCAGATCGCTTCTTCGTCTAAGTCCGTACTGTGGTTTCGTCACGTTTTCCGTTTTCATCGTCGCACTACTCGTATTCGTTTGTTCCATTGCCGTAAGTATATATAGTATAAAGATTTTTTAATATTTATAACCACGTGACAAATACGACCGGGCGAGTTATCATTATTTTTACCGTTAAAACTAAAATAGTCGTAAAAAAAGGAAAAACGTCGAGCCTCGAAATCCGGACGATAATTTATCATTCTTATTTCTACCTTTTTGAAGTTAAGGAGCACGATTTTTCATTCGAACGACGTTATAGTCGTGGAAGATTCCATTTTCGATATCGACGTGGGTATAGATATATGCAGGTGTATATATATATATCGAAGCCTTAGAAGCATATATAATGTAGTATCTCCTTTTCGATGGTGACGATAACGTAACCGAGCGTTGGCTTCAAAGTCTCGAAGCCTCGCTCTCTGACTCTCAAATCGCTCGTCTATGAGAGACGACTGATACATTTTACATTTGCATCCCTTTCAGTGCTACAGTGAGCAGAGAGAGAGAGAAAGAGAGAGAGAGAGAGCGGGAGAGAGAGAGAGAGAGAGAGAGAGAGAGAGAGAGAGAGAGAGAGAGAGAGAGAGAGAAAGCAAGCGGTAGCAGCAGCAGCCCTCTTTACCCCATACAATTTTCACCCCCAGCCCTGCGGGCGATGTAAACTTCATTATGCCGCGAACGGGAGGGAATATATGTAGATACGTACATAACGGAGCTTTCGGTGTGCGGGAAATATCGTTCGTAACCAGAAACCCAGAAGTTGAACACGCGTATATTCATGTACAGATAGTATATAAGAAAATAATACACCTCCGAACGTACGGCCAAGTCGGAATCGCCGACTGCATGGATCCATGCCCGTAAATAATTATAAATATGAGAAGAAAAATAATAAAACAAAAATAAAAAGGAACCATGGTATTACTTTGCGCGTATCTGCACCGCCTGTCCTCCCTCATTAAAAAACTACGGTAAATTTCGTCCTGGAGTCCGACGAGAAAAACAAAATCACACAAACGCACACAAGACCGAGGATTTAAACGTTTCGCACATTACGCCACTTCTTTCACTCCATGTATTTCATTGTGCCTTTTCTTTTTATTATTATTTTCATTATTCATTTCGATCTCGCGAAAATTTAATTGCGCGAAACGACGCTTCTAATGGCTTATCGTTTTTTAAATAATTTTTCTCTCGCTACCTTTCGTTCTTCGCTATATCATTCTTGTCTCATTGTTGTTAGCAGAGTTCCAACGTAGTCAACTCGAACGAGAAGGTATTTCGAGGACTGCAGAGTGAAACGAACGAGGTAAATCGCCTTTCGATATTAAGTGCCGACGGTGTCCCGCAGTCTGGCCAAAACTAGTAAAAGTTCACGGGAGAAAGAGAGAGAGAAAGAGAGAGAGAAAGAGAGAGAGAGAGAGAGAGAGAGAGAATGAAAGAGAGAAATAAACGATCGGGTTACTTGGAAAACTGAGAAACACATAGCCCCACCAGTAGCACTATAAACTCACTTTTGCCCTCAGCCACCCTCTCGCTCTTTGTCACTCTCTCTCTCTCTCACTCTCACTCACATTTTTCCAGCTTCACTATCTCCCTCTCTCTCTCTCTTTTCACTCTTTAGCTACCGTCTGAACTGACTTTCTATCCCTCCCCCTGCCCCTCAACCCCTATACTCACCCCCCCCCCCCTTTCCACGGTTCCCAAGCTCTGTCTCTTTTATTCTCATTTTGCAGAAACTGCCGAGAAAGGAGAGCGTTTTAAACATAAGGCCAGCATACAATTGTATTCACAAGCACGTAAGTCGGCTTCTCTGCTGGGAAAGAAGGAGGAAAGAGAGTTCTCTCTTCCGAGCCGTTGCTACTGGCTGCTGGCGGTGGCGGCGGGAGTAATCGTTTAGCAGGCGCCGCAGACCCCGATTGTCTTGTCCGAGGTCGTCCAAGCGCGAGAAGAAAAGCTTAGAGAGACAGAGAAACAGAGAGAGAGAGAGAGAGAGAGAGAGAGAGAGAGAGAGAGAGAAGAGCGAACGGTTAAGCGAGGAAATGAGGGTGAGAAGTACGAGGAGAAAAAGGGGTCGCGGAGAGCGAGAAAGAGAAAGAGTGAGAGCAAAAAAAAGGGACGAAAGGAAGGGAGAATAGGGATGAGGAAACGAGAAGAAAGGACGAAGCGAGACTTTGTATCGGTGTCTGCGGCGTCGAACTAAAACTATTTATTCTCATAGTCACGTGACGTTTAATTTCTCCCCCAGCTTCGGCAAATCGATGTTTTTCAAGAAAAAGCACGTCGACTCGTGAGTTATATGCATTGCGCTTACAGGCTATTTGGATTTTTCAATTATACGAGCATTGATTTATCATTATATCATCGTTAAATTATATATATATATATCTATATATTTGCGCGTTCGGTCCGTACGATCTCACGTTATGTCTCTCGTATGTGCAGCTCTGCAAGGAAAAACTCGAGCTCGATATCGTCAACAGTCGAATGACGTGCGTAACGAAACTTTTGCAACCGGAGGTGAGTCTGTTTTATTATGACAGAGTCGATAAATCTGCGGGACAAATGTCTACGATCCATTGAAATGATGAACTCAAAACTAATTCTATCGATATTAGATACGAAGTTCGATAGATATTTTTGATCTCTTTTAGGAACGAATTGATTATTGAAATAATAAGAGCTCGACGAGATAGAAATGTAGTCGCGAAAGATTCACGAAGCAATTTCGCTTCTCGCGCCATCGCGATTCTTACAAACAATTAATTAATCAATTAATTAATAAACATCGCGAGGGACAATATTAATTGACTCCTAAAGTACGATTTTCCGAAATGAAACTCGATAATTATATTAATCACTTTTTTATCGGCATCGAATCTACGAGATTTCGTTGAGATAAAAATAGATGCAAATGAAATTCGTTTACAGCCCGGACATATATACGGGACAAATTTTTGGCACGTGTCGCGAGCGAGGAACGCTGACGCGATTTCACGAAAAAAATTCGCCACCCTCCAAAACTGCCGCAACGTCGTACGAGAAAAGATTCATAAAACTTTTTATCTCGCGGATATTTGTCGGTTATAAAATTCAAGCGATGTACAAAGTGTACGCCTATACACACACACACACACACACACACACACACACACACACACACACACACACACACACACACACACACACACACACACACACACACACACACACACACACACCCATACCTATATGTATATAAACGCATCCACATACACATGGCACGTAAATCCGAAGTAAAGTTCTCGAAATCTGCATATATAGTCTTGAAATTGAAAATTTAAACGATTTCAGAGTCAGAGTCAATGGCGCAAGACCCGATCGCCCAAGGCCTTCTGTCGCAATATAAATCCCGATGGCTTCAAACTAGACGTACGAGGCGAATAAACGAGGGTTGCTTCGAAGGACGAGACTATGGTTCTGGTTACTACCGGGTGCTGTCCCCTCTCTCCGCCTCCCATTTTTTCAAGGGGGTGTAACATCGAAGCACTTTTCTTCCTATATATCGAGGAGGGAGTCTTCTCGAGGCTTCGAGAAAAAGGAAAACTCGAGACGTCGTGCAAGACGAAGAAGAAGAAGAAGAAGAAGAGGAGGAAGAAGAAGAAGAGGCGGAGAAGGAGTAGTAGGAGGCGGCAGAATAGGAGAAGGGTTAAGAAAAGGGATCGCGCGGTACAGGCAATGTGGCAGAGCGGGACGTTTCAACGAAAGACACGGAGATGTTGCCGGGGCTTGAGACGGAAAGACGAAGTGGCGTTTCGTGCGAGAGAAAAGACCATGATAGAGACGATAATACATCAGGAGCCTCGCGGGTGAGGCTCTTCGTCCTTGCTCTATACAGACTTTTCTCTCTCTCTCTCTTTCTCCCCCTCCCTCTCCCTCTGACGGTCTTCCCCTCTTCACTGCCCTGCTTTTAGTCCTATAGCGCTACTTTGCCTTTTCTCTCTGTTCTTCGGAGGCCTCTCGCCCTCTCTCTCTCTCTTCTCTCTCTTCTCTCTCTCTCTCACTCGCCCCTCTCTCTCTCACTCTCGTGCCCCGTGAACAGATCGACCAGAATGTGCATAATGTATGTAATATAGTACTCGTAATATCTCTTGCCCCCGTCGTTTTACGACTCTCGACTCTTGAACTTTACGGCCATTGAATTATTCAACGTTGGACCTCTCTCGGGCGCGTCGTACACCTTCAACTTTCTCGCTTTCTCTTTGTCTCTTGTTCATTCTACGTGTCTTTATTTCACTCTTTCCCTCTCCCTCTCTCTCTCACTCTGCCGGTAGTCACTTCGGTACGACGCTCAGGTGCCACACTCGAAACGTTTTGCAATGAAACAATGTAATAGACCGCAAATGAGCGACTGTCATATACACCGTAAATCATTTGTGGAAATATTAGCGAGAATACCGCGAGACTCCGACAATGCGCGATATCTCGTACCGTGACGTTCTTCGTATCGATCGAAAGTCTTACGGTTCGTTCGATCGGAAGTCAATTATTCGTTCCGAATCGTTTGAAAATAATTAAAAAAAAAAAAGCAAAACAGTACAAAATAAACAAAGGAGCACGTAAGAATATTAATGTAAAAATATTTGTTCAAGTATCGCCCTCGTTTTCGTTCATCGATCGAATAATCTTAAACGATTTCTTTCCCCGAGATAAAATTGTATTAAATTAAAATGAGAAATTCATTAAAGATGAAAAATAATTGAATATTAAGACAATATTGTGCCTGCGTAATTTTTCGTACGATCGTAAAACGAAAGAAAAGAAAAATTGGACAGGAGGCTGCGAGGGTAGCTCGTCGGAAGGAAGAAAGAGAGAACGTATCGAGGGGAAAGTCAATTTGAGAATGAGGTATGTGGACTTTGGGAGGCGACGATAAAATGAAGCCCTTGTTTCGGCTGGACGGGATATTCCCGCTAAGGGAGAGACGAACTTAGAGAGAGGGTCTTTTCCGTAGCGAGAGGGATCGCCGAATCTTGTCAGCGAATCCATCAATAATGAACGTCCTATCAATCGAGAGTAAGAGTAGGGTTCGTTGTACGACGACGAAAAGGGAGGGGAACGGGTGAGGTCGGCGGCGTGGGTGATCGTATACCCGAACAGTCTCGTTTGAGACTGCTTCAATGGGGAATATACATCGTCTGAATTTTCGAGAACTTTGCCCTCAAATTGGGGCAAATGGAGCCCGGGCTTTACTTTCCAAAGCGAGGGAGCTTTTCCATCGTCTACACACCGGCTTCTTGCCCCCCCCCCCCACCTCTCGCTTCTTTCCTCTTTGCGCAACGCTCAACGACTCTTCAATACTTAATGCATGATATTGGAACAAAACAACAATAAAACCGAGCTATTTTCCCGTGATTACGGTTATATTATGCAATAATGTTTGTTTTACGACAAAAATTGAGATACGCAGAGTACGCGTTAACGAAAGATCGAATGGCGAATGTGCAAGAGTACGTTCGTTCGCGAATTAATCCGGACGATTCGACGAAGATTGATTTTCGAGAGATGGAAAATTGAATTACCGTAGAAAATAAATGGGTTTACCTGTTGAGATACGGGATCGATTAATTAAAAGCGAAATAATGACGCAATTTGAAGTTTTTCAAGCTTTGGCTTTTTTTCACGACGAAAATAGAACGTAACAAATTTTATCGTCGGACAGAGACGTACTTGCCTCTCTCGAGCTTCGGTCACGATCGTGACGTCGTCGCTTCGTGGTCTCTAGCTATGGTATGAAAATGGAGGAGATCGGGGTAATTTGCATCGTCTTGAATAAAGTGCTATTCACCGGTAAAAATTGTATAAAATCTTTACTAATTACGATGACAAAATCAGAGCAACGACGATCGTTCCACAGCATCATCCGAGTTACGCAGATATTTTTCATTTACGTAGTAAATCTGAAAGACGATATATCGTGAGAATTATTTCGTTTTTCCTTGCTGTCAATCGGGTAAAAGAGGGAGAATTGCTTATAAGATGAGTGTGTTTCACTCGACCCCGCTCTCGCCTATGTGTATAGAAAATACTGCGTATATACATATACATATACATATATATATATATATATATATATATATATATATATATATATATATATGCAAAAGCTTGCAACTATATATATTCCCTAGAAAATCCAAGCCCGTTTCACATGACACGTACAACGTGTGCCAGGCGGGGTAGTTTGTGCGCAAAAGAGAAAGAGAAAGCGAGGAAGAGAGAGAGAGAGAGAGAGAGAGAGAGAGAGAGAGAGAGAGGGAGAGAGACGAGGAGGCGCGAGTGCAGGGGTCTTTGCTCCCGTTTAATATTTCAACCAGTCCATTGGCCACCGGTAAGCATCGACACATGCGCGTCTCTCTCTCTCTCTCTCTCTCTCTCTCTCTCTCTCTCTCTCTCTCTCCTTGCCTCGTGGAAAAGCTGGTGAACGGCTTCGACGGTTTACGCGCGCGCTTGCTCTTCTCTCCCTCCGATCCCTCTCGCTCTATCCCTCTCTAGGTCGAAAAAACCTCGTCGTCGTCGCGCGCGCGACTCTCGACTATCCCTCGGTACTATTTTCTTTTTTTTTCATCCCCCATTTGACCCCTACCCCTCCTTTTTCTTTGCTTCTGCGGATCCCCGACCGATAACTCGTAGGTGAAACTGCCGCCACTTTCGATATACGAATTTAAACATCGATCCGAGTTTCGCCTATACCCCCTTTTTCCACATCTCGACTCTTCTCTCTCTCTCTCTCTCTCTCTCTCTTTCGTTTTTCCTCTATGCGAGAGCGCACACTACGCGCTATACCGAGAGAATTTTCTCTCGAGGGGTGAGCGTTTTTTTTCTCTTCTACCGCTCTCTCACTCTTCACTAGCACCGCCGACTTTTCCCAACCCATCTGACTGTACAGTACGTCGGTCCGCGAGCCGCGTCTATGGACGCCCCGTTGCCTGCTGCGTTCAACCCCTTCTTTCACCCTCTCTCTCTCTTTCTCTATCTATCGCTCTCTCTCTCTCTCTCTCTCTCTCACTCTCGTCCATAAGGCCATGCTCCTTCAACCCCTTTTCAGAGAAAAACTCTTTCTCGCACCCGCTGGCCACTCGCCCTCTTTCTTTCTCACTCTTTCGCCCGAACTTCGCTCTCTCGTTCTCGCCTGCACTGCCGTCGACAGGTCCGAGCACCTCTGAGAAATGCGAACTCGAGCGTGACCTGCACTCCCGAGTTTCGTATATATCGTTCTCTTTCTGTACGATGTAGATGTACGTATATATAGGCCATACTTCTTGTACACTTATATACATTCGGCCATATATATTGTATATATATATGTGTAACGACATCCACACAGTCCTCCAGAATCAAGACATTTATACCTGTTTCTGGCGACTAAAGAGCTCTCAAAATACGAAACCCGCGTATTTTCCCAAGAATTATTCGTCGGGTATTTCGATTTTCAACGAGATTTATCCCTATCGAAGTTCGATTCGAAGACAAACCGTGTGTATCGCGCGGGAATAACCATTATGTCCGAATGAAAAATATTGTTAAAGAATCGATGATCGAACATTAAGATATCGATGAAAGCCGTTCGATGAAACGAGGTTATTCTGATCCTCGTGTTTGAACACCCGCGGAAATTTACACAAAATGAAAATCGTGATTAACGAACGCGGATTAAATTACAAATATAATCGTCCCTGTCATAAGATGTGTCCGTATCGCATGGTGTGCATTGAACTCGTGTTACAAATTATTCGAATAAATGTCAAACGATACAAAATCCGTGGTTCGATCGACGGTAATAAACTTGTTCAGATTCGATTACGTTTCATTACGAATTAGGAATTGTAGCGAGGAATCAAGATTTTCGAGATTTAAATTTCAAGCGTTAAACTCAGTATATTTTCGAATGCGATTATCAAGCGCTCGAAATGTATATATTCGATTGATTAACTTTAGATATATGTACTACTGGAAGGAAATAATATCCCACGATGTTATAGAACATTCTCGACATCGTCTTCGTTATATTATTCTCTCTCTTTCCCTCTCTCTCTCTCACTCTTTCTTCCCAAAGCAAAAACCCTAGCGCCCTATATATCCTGTATCTCTATGTTAATTACAAAAGCAACTTTCGCGCTACTTTTATTCAGGAAGTGCAGAAAAAAGGCAAAAGTAAAAAACAAAAGGAAAAAACTCTCTATCGCCCTCTGTCGGCCTCTTCTTTTATAATGGGTTTTCGTAAAGATGAATTTTTAATGAGAAATAGACCGTGCCCTCGCTACGTAGTCTCGTTGATACTGAATCGCTCGGAAAAATCCATGAAAATGTATTTCGCAATTTTTTTTTCTCCTTCCCGCCTCCTTTTTGCCCTCTTCGCTCGAACGTCTTTTTGCACAGCTCCTTTTTTTCCCCGAGTCCTGTATCCGTCCCGACCTTTACTGGCTGCCGACATACACCTAGATAACTATCTATCTATATAGATATATATATATGTATACACTGTACAATATATATCCCTTGAAATCGTTTCTTCTTTCAAGCCGTCCCAGCAGCATGGCCATTCGCTATCCTATATGGTTTTTCGGTAAAGGGTGCTGCTCGTTGCTCTCGAAGCTGCTGCTGCTACTGCTGCTGCTGCTGCTGCTGGGTTTGAAATTAATGGAGCACACGTGTGCTAGTGCGCTATTTTCCTCTTTCTCGTCGATATATATCGAAATCGTATATAGAAGAAGAAGGCAAAGAGAGAAAGATGGCGAGGTATAAGGAGAGAAGGGTAGGGGGGTGGGGGGGGGGGCTGGGGCACGTACGAAGTGGACGAAGTGGTGTTGGACGTGTGGCGTACTCGAAAGAGAGAGAAAGAGAGAGAGAGAGAGAGAGAGGGCTGGAGGGTGAGAGATTCTGGGGTCTTCCGCACAGAACGAGGCACGGGCAGCGCTCATCGTATCGTATAGAAATGAAGAGGGTTGAAACGAGAAAGAGGGAGAGAGGGACCGTGAAGAAGTACTGTGTACGTGTATATATATATATATATATATATATACATTCTGTACATTATAGGCTCGGGTGTAAAGGGACGAAGCCGTTCTCCCATCCTCCTCTTCCTCTCGCGCCAATTCCTCAGATTTACGCGTTTTCGGCCGCGAGCAGAGAGAGAGAGAGAGAGAGAGAGAGAGAGAGAGAGAGAGAGAGAGAGAGAGAGAGAGAGAGAGAGAGAGAGAGAGAGAGAGAGAGGAGGCAGCGTGGGTTCACGCCGCGCGCCACGTGTACGGGACGTGTTTTTATTGATTCCCGGGACCACCGCGCGGGGGAGGGCGAGAGGTTGAGGGTGGGTGGGAGCAGAGCTCGCGTGAAGTCCCGGGTATAACGGCGTGAGCTTTTGCACGGTTCTGGCGTGATGCCGTTGCGGGGCTCGCGCTCTATACTCTCTCGGGGCGCACTTCACCCTCTACCCTTAGGCCCTCCTACCCCCTCCCTCACTCTCTCTCTCTCTCTCTCTCTCTCTTCCCATATATATATTTCTTGCTCTCTCTCTCTCTCTCGCGCGAATTCGGTAGCGCGATACTGCTTTCGCGGTGTGTCTAGAATTTGCCGCACACACTTCGAGGGGAAACCCCCGCAAGCTTGAGTTCTCATCTCAGCCATCCCCCCACCCCCTCCCCCGAGCCCTCTCTTCACTCTGGTACTCTCTGGTCGACGCCTAGCCGGGGTTATAGGTTCACGCCCGCCGAAGCCGTTTTCTCTCTTCGATATTTCGATGATATATATATATATATATCGAATGACCCTTCAATTCCCTCCCATAGCCCCCTGCCCCTCTACTCACCTACCTCCCGGACCATTCCATGTCCAACCACGTCTCCTTTCCGTCCGCGATCTCGCGCTTACCGAGATATGTCCAGAACTAAAGTTCTCGGAAGAATAATACGATATATATATATATATATATATATATATATATGTATGTATTATATAATACGTATAGTAAATATATCGGTCTCGTGACAACTCTAGTTCTGTATTTGCGTGAATGTATAAGCGTATATAGCTATCTTGTATAATGGTATATATCGAGAAAATATCTGTGTCACGTCCAGGAACGCTCATCCAATCCCACATTTCTCTCTCGCACTATCCTCTATCTCTCGATTCCGTTCAAGCTCCGTTGTCTAACACGCGGAACACGGATATTTAATTCTTCACGATAAATATATACGTATATAGGAGATTTTTGCGTCGCGTGTACGTATATAGCGAGCTTTGAGTCAGGATCGGGTATGATATAGAGCCATTTAGAGTTAATGCAGCGTAGAATCGAACGCCGGAAAGGACGTAGTCGAGAAATAAGTTAAGAATAAGAAGCGGGGAGAGAACGAGGACGTAAAGGAAAAGGAGTACATGTGTATTATGGGTGTATATATATAGACGTTTAGAGCGTGGAGAAAATCTGTGCCACAAAACGTTTTCTCGGTAGCGCGCACGAGGTCATGGCTCGAGAGATTTTCTTCAGGGACATGAGACTCGCGACGGATCGAAAACATCCCTCTCTCATCTTTTTCTAGACTATTATTATTTTTCTTTTATTTATTTTTGTTCTTCTTCTTTTTCTTCTTCTCATCTTCTTGTTTCGCTCCCCGAGAGAATCGAAGTCGTTATTCAAAAATGGTTCGTGTACCGCAGGACGTATATATACTATATGATATTTACCCATTTATATGCATATATAATATATGAGATATTCCAGGCTGGCTGGATAAACGATTGTTTCTAGAATGCAAAATTTTCAAGGGATATTTTCAAAAAAATATTATCAAACTTTCGTATTTAATTGTCAAAACTGTATTCGACCATTACGGTTCGTATATTAATCTTTCAAATTTCGGCAATCAAAAATACTTTCTGATCTTTATTTTGTTTTTTATTTTTGCAAAAAATCAGGATTATTTTTAGAACGAGTGCATCGATACGAATAATCATGCACGCGTCAGGATCAAACGTTAAGCAACTTGGTCTGGAATACTTCGAATATTCTTTTTACATACGTATATATACGTATGTAAAAAGAATATTCGAATATGAATTGTATTTTGTTACATTGAAAAATATTCTCGAAGATGCAGCGACGTAAATACATGCCACAGGCAAGAGGATCTACGACGACGACAACGACGGAGACGTCGGTTCTTTACGGTTGATGCATCGATGATATTTACATGTATATATATATATATACACGTGTGTATGTATACGTGCTTGAGAGGATACAAGAGATTTGGGAAGGAAGGAAGAGGGCGAAAAATTTGTCCGTGCTTTCGCGCCCTATGGGTATAAAGATCGAATTCAGCCTATACACCAACCCCGTATATACAAATATATGTATTGCTCGAGGTTCGGGAAAACTGTTGAGTGAATTTCATCAGGGACACTGCCGTAAGCGCGACAGTGACGATCGCGCGACGACATTGACGTCGACGACGGCGATACATCTCGAGAGCACTCTTCGCTTACACCCTCTCGTTTTCTCACCCTATCTCGCTCGCTCACTCTTTTACTCCCGGTCTTATCGTCACATTGTACTATCGGCAACCGTCGGAATATCCATCAGGAGACATCCTAGATTTTTCGCGATAAAATCGTGCAACGATATACAAGCGAAATCTCGTACTGAAACTACTAACGTCGTGCTCGCCTACCGCGCCGACCGTTTCTCGAGATCACTTTATACGCGAGAACCCGGATAGAGAAGGGTCGTTATACTTGGCGCGGTTTCGCGACACTGTACGCGGATAAAATCTACCAACGAACAATGGGGGACGCAAAGGAACGAGACGCGAAGAACGAGACGACGAAAAATCAATTTTTACTATAATAATAAAAACTATAATAAATAATAATAATAATAATAATAGCAACGAAAAAAAAAAAAATAAATAAAAAACGACGTCAAAAATATATTGCGAAAAGAATCATCGCGCGGAGAGTGATATATTCGTACAAATTCCCCCAAAGCTCTACTACATCATCCAGAATACATAGATTGACCGCGATAAAAAAAACAAACGTAAAAAACATGACAGGGAATATGGGGAGCGAGAGAAAGAGAGAGAGAGAGAGAGAAAGGAAAAAAGATCGATGTATATGCGTTTTCCGCGCTCCTGTCGACAAGAAGGCCAGGAGCTGGAGGGGTGAGGAGAAGTACGCGAGACAAGAATATAGAAATCCCATGGGCATGGGGGTAGGTGTCCGCGTCTTTCCTCCCGAGTGGTGGGACAAATATAAGAAGAAAAAGAAGAAGAGAAGAAGAAGAAGAAGAAGAAGAAGAAGAAGAAGAAGAAGAAGAAGAAGAAGAAGAAGAAGAAGAACCAGAAGCGAGGAAAGGAAAGAGAGACAAAAAATGAAGAAGGAGCGGAAACCTCGAGTGCGACGTTCTCGAGGGACTTTCGCGAACAGTAGAACAGAAAAGAGTGTAACACACACCACCAGGATATCGGCGATATATTAGCCCCTCTTTTTTACACGCTCGCCCAGTGCCAGAGCTCACTCGACGTATCTGATATATCCTTTATACTTTGCAAGAGAGAGAGAGAGAGGGATAGAGGGTATATCGAGAGACGTATCGACGCCACACGTCCCGAACGTTTGAGGCCAAGATGAAGTCATAATTCATCGGTCTTCGACACACACACGTACGCACATGTATGTATATATACATATATACACGTATATATATATATATATCTGTATGTAATATATGGATATATGGATGAGCATAAAACATATAGTACGTATATTATCGCGGTTTGGCTAGAAGAAAATGATATTGGCTATAGGTATAAAAGAGTGTGCGTGCGGGAGACGTAGTCGCCCCGCACTGCAGTATAACCCTCCGCATGCTGGAAACATTGTACACATGCGTATATAACAAATATATTATATAATAACGATATACATATATATATATATATATATATGGATGATATATCAGAGTCGTTAGGATTATATCGTGGATACGTCGCTTGCTGTTTAACCAGGCTATCGAGAGCGAAGGGAAGAGGAGGGGAGGCGAGCGAGAGGAATGTGGACCATTAGGGAAATTGTGCGAAACCCGTCCCGTATGCATTGAAAATGATCACCCTAATACACCGGTTTACGTCATACAGGTGAAAATTTGAGAACATCGAGCGTCAATATTATATTTCTGGGTTAACGAATTTTCGTCGTATATGGAATGATTCGAGGTCGAAGAGTTATTAAAAATTTACTTTTCATCGGATTTAACGAAACGAAGCCAGCGTATAGTAGAACTTTTCTTATTTTCTTTCTTTTGTTTCGCGTGCGATGTAGATTCGTACCGATGACTCTTTGGTCCATCTTAGCCGCCTTTGAGAGAAACATTTACCTATGGTTTTCTTTCCACGATCGTTGTAAACGAGAAACGAGGGAGGTCGATCGATGCATACACGACATATACAACTAATGTGTGTGTGTGTGTGTGTCGATGATGCCTCATCTCTCGTCCGGTGATGTATGCGTGTTATCGTCAAAGGACGATGAGGAGATCGATGCTTTTAAACGCTTGAGCATGATACAAACGACCCGCGCGAGCTCTCTATCATCCCCGTGCGCAATCCTCGACGTCCTAATATCGGTTAGACACGTGTGTGTGCGCGCGCCGGTACGTGTGTAGTCGGCCAAAGGAGAGAGAAAAAAAACCGCGCGAGTAAAGAGGTGAAGAGGGGTGAGAACCACCCTCTAGTACGAGCGAGGCCTCGAGGCACGATCGCTCTCTCGACGGGCGCTCCCAACAGATAATTTTCTTCCACCCTATCTCCCACATATCTATATATATATATAGATATGTGGGATACACGTATTTCTGTATAGCGAACTGCCATACTTCGCTCTTTCTCTCCTCTTTGCCTCCGTTTCCCCTTTCAATCCACCCCCCCCCCTCCTTCTTTATATGTCTTCTTTCGTCTCTGTCAGTTTCTCTCTTTCTTTTTTTTTTTCTTCTTTTTTTTCTACGTCCAACTCCGCATCCGCTCGACTCCTTTTGTCCCTACAACGCACACACGCCGCGTGTGTGACTACGCCGGTTTCTTTCTCTCTCTCTCTCTCTCTCTCTCTCTCTCTCTCTCTCCCGTCTCCGTCGGGTCTTTTTTTTCTCGCTCTTAACGTTTTTTTTTTGTGCTTTCTTTCTTTTAATACAGCTCATATCGCAAACTTGGCCATTTTCTCAAATCTCCGACGCGACCGGCCTAGGCACACCCGAAGGACGTTTTTTTCATCCCTTATCCGTTATACCGCGCGTATATAGTGAAAAGGCCCTCCGGGGGTGGAAAATCTTTCCATCGCAGGTTTCCCCTCGTACACTCCTTAAACTCTTATTCCATATATGCGTACCCACACACACACACTTTATGAATTATATATATATGTATAATTCATAAAGTGTGGATAGCGAGATCCACGAGGCTGTGTGCGAGTGTGTACGTGTGTGTACCGAAAGTATATAATTTAGAAATATACGTAGGTTCGAACAGCGATGGATCTTTCTACTTTCTCGCGATTTATCCCTGTCCCGTTTCTAGTTACCTATTTCTCTTTCACACATTTCCATTCCACTATTTTTCTTTTACTTAGTTTCGTCCAATTTTTATCGTCCCTCGTTTCTATCCCGCTTTCGGGGCTGCAATAACTTCGAATCTACGTTCGCTCTAACACGCCTATTTACCTATATCGCACTCGCGGTCTCTACACAAATCCTGATTATATCTCTCTATTGTTATAAATAGAAATACCTCGACGTTACCGCATGCGGCGTCGAAGGAATTTTGGGCTTTGCCAAGAGTTCATGGAACACCCGGTGTATCGGGAACACCTTGATAAACCAGCTGGTTCATTTTACCCCGTTGCACAACCACCTCGCTCTCAGATCAACGACGCAGAGATAGCACACGCAGAGTACTTGAATATAAAGTGTATCGAGATATAGAGAAAACTTTGGTACATAAAATTGATGTATAGATATTATGTTTACGGCTTGAGTATCGATATAGCAAGATATAGGCCGGTGTAATATTCAACTCCCTTCCTCAAAATTCCAAACTCCGAGGGCACGCTGTGCTTGTTCTTCGAGTTGACTTTCTTTTTTTTGCATGTACGTTTGATGTGTAATAAATGTGTTTAGAGAAAAAGCCAATTAGGATAATCAGACGAATCTTTACCACCCGATCTCCACCTTCGCTTCCCGACAAGTCATTGTTCCAGTTCGGTTACGCGCGCCAATTAACGAGATTCAATTTCGCGATTGTTAAGCTCTTGGAACGAAGATATACGGTAAGAGCGTGAATTTACAAAATATTGATAATTAAGTAATTAGGCATGTTAATTAGGTGAAAAAGCTCGGATCTCTAGCTCGTTTATTTGCAAGAAATATTTGATTCGTGAATATTATTACGAATGAAGACTAATTGAGTGCATCGAGGTATTAAAAGCTCGCGATTGTTAAGTCCTTGAAACAACGATATGATTGTGCGGTAAGAGCGTGAATTTACAAAATATTGATAATTAAGTAATTAGGTATGTTAATTATGTAAAGAAGCTCGAATCTCCAGCTCGTTTATTTGCAAGAAATATTTGATTCGTGAATCTTATTACGAATGAAGACTAATTGAGTGCATCGAGGTATTAAAAGCTCGCGATTGTTAAGTCCTTGAAACAAAGATATGATTGTGCGGCAAGAGCGTGAATTTACAAAATATTGATAATTAAGTAATTAGGCATGCTAATTATATAAAGAAGCTCGAATCTCTAGCTCATTTATTTGCAAGAAATATTTGATTCGTGAATATTATTACGAATGATGATTAATTGAGTGCATCGAGGTATTATAAGCTCGAGACTATGGCATATGGTATTGTTCGAAGAATGAATCGAGCTTTCTGAACGATACTAAATGAATAAGTGTACGAATCTTTTTTTTTTACCACAGCGATAAAAGTTTCTATGAAGAACACAATGCAATGATAAAGAAAAAGCTTATTTTCTACAGCCCTTGTTATCGATGTGAAAACATACAGATGCATCTTTCGACGACTGTCATTCATGTTTCGCGTGTCGAGATTGTATTGATTGCATTGTGGTGAGTTAAGAGTGCTGAGAATTGGTGGAAGCGAGTCGAGTCGAGAGAATAGTCGTCGAGACATGGAGTAACAGAAAGAGAGAAAGGGAGAGGGAGAGAGAGAGAGAAAGAGACTCTGAGACAGTTTCTCGATTCTGCCAGTACTCGAGATTCTGCTTAAGCGCGATTGGGTGTGTCGAGATCGAAGAGGAAAGGAAGAGGGAGAGAACATCGAGAGAAAGAGAGACAGAGAGAGAGAGAGAGAGAGAGAGAGAGAGAGAGAGAGAGACAGAGAAAGAGAGAGAGAGAGAGAGACAGACAGAGAAGAGGAACTTTTCGACGAAGATAGACGACGTGACTGCTATCACTCTTTCTCTCTCTATTTTCTCATCCCTCTTTCTCTAACCACACCGGTACCGCAGAGATTTTCTCTCCTCGACATCAGTATGAGAGTACACGTCGATTCTCTTCCCTTTCCTTCGCTATTTGGCCCCTTTACCTACACCGATCCTTTCGCCCTTTCTATTTCTCCCTTCCTCCATTGCTATCAGTCGAAGTAACAAAGTCCCTCTCGGTTTCTCTATACACACACAACAGGCATACGCACACACACACACAGTCATATACTTACATATACATTACAGCCCTTCTCTCTCTTATTGTTTGGAGAAACTTAACGAACGACCGATCGAGGAGACGAGAGAAAGTTCACCCTCCGAAATTCCATGCGGTATATAGTCTCTGTGTTGATACGCTTCAAAGAGAGAACGGGGGCTATGGAGACCAAAAGAGAGACAGAAAGAGAGAGCGAGAGAGAGCGAGAGAGAGAGAGAGAGAGAGCGAAAGGAGAGGAAACCGAGAAAGACGGCATAGGCATTGGGGTATTAAAGGAAGAGAAGGCGAGAGAGAGAGAGAGAGAGAGGGATGGAGAAGTGAGTGGAGTGCGCGTCCTTCATCCTGGAATGTATTGATTCGAGTGAGGACGACGTTCTACGCGACGACGAACGACGTCGACGTCGACGTAGCGTTGAGACTGTGAGCAAGAGAGGGAGAGGTAGAAAGAGCGTGTGACAGAGATAGAGAGAGAGAGAGAGAGAATAAGAACGACGATGGAGAGCCCATCCCGAGACATTTTCCTCGATTTTGGTTGGACTCGAGGGCCTGGTTTTCGAGCTCGTTCAGGGACTCAGGGAGCGGTCGCCAAACGATCTAGTATCGCCATATGTACTTCATATATCACTATATGTCGCGTATATATATATATATATATTAGCACTCGGCCTCTGTTTCAAACCCTCGACGTGTATATACGTCTGTTTTACGACCCACATACGCGTGACACATGTATAGAAAGAAAAGAGAAAAAGTCAGAGCAAGAGAGAGAGAGAGAGAGAGAGAGAGAGAGAGAGATTTGCTCACGTACCTATATAGAAAAGATAGGCCGAGTATCTAACAGCCGGACACCCAGGAGTTAGACGTTTTATTGTACTATGGGTATTCCCGATGGGGAATTGACCACGTCGTACCGGAAGTACGCACGACTTGATCCAACGTGGGAAACGGACGCGAGAACGCGAAAGAATGCGTTAGTAGTATGATACACGTACACACGTACACCCGCGCATCCAAACGCCTGGGAAAATCTCAAAGATATCGTCGAAACTCTCGACAGAAGAGAGAGAGAGAGAGAGAGAGAGAGAGAGAGAGAAAGAGAGAGAACGTTATATATATAGGTATAAGTAGAAAAAGCCTCACTGTTCGAGTGTATTATAGGTAATGCCAACTCTACCGGAATTTTCTCTTTTCTTTCTACTGCGGGTACATCGATTCTTCACGGTGGATAATAACAGTGAAATCAGGGATGAAAATCGTTTGAATGAATCGTCTCTCGTCGAGCCAGGGAGCATTGTGTCTCACGACTTCCCATCATTTCATTCGATTTCTCTTCCTCTTTTCCTTCTTCCACCGCTTTATCTTTTTGTTTCTTTTTCTCTCTCTCTCTCTCTCTCTTCTTCACTTTCCTTTTCTCTTTCACAATCCTCCACGGCACCATTTTTCTTTCACCCCGGCCGCCTGCATAATACACACACACACACACATATATATATATAGAGAGAGAGAGAGAGAGAGAGAAAGAGAGAGAAAATAAATTGCGCCGAACAAAGCCACAACAGAGAGTATTTTATCGGAATGATAAGCCAAGAAACTGTCCTCGCTCGGGGGGGGGGGGGGGGGGGGGGGGGGGGGGGGGGTCGACAGCACGCGCCAAGAAGAAGTAAAACGCGACGAAGCGCGGCGGAAGAACAAAGGAAAAGAAGGCAAGGATAGAAAAGCAATCGATCGAGGTAAAAGGACGAATGATGAGCCGGCCAAGAGGCTGTTGATATTTATGTATTCCGGACTAGGCGTGTATTTTTATCGTGGGTGAAAGAGAAGAAACGAAAAAAGGATTGACCGCACGTAATTCTGGCCGAGATTTCATTGAACGCACGAGTTCATTCACTCGAACGAGAGATCGAAAGAAAAATATGTGCGTGTGTGTGTAGATATATTTATATATTTTTTTCTATCCCACCCACGCACCCTCGAACTACCCCTGCTTGCGGTTCTATTTATATATATCTCCATCTCCCTTCTTTCACCCTCTGTGATTTCTTCTTTTATTTTATTTTCCGTACGGAATAGCTTCATCGACCCCATCCCCTCTCCCCTCCCCCGCCCCTCATCCTCCTCCTCCTCGCAATCACCACCCTCCTACCCCAATTGCGACCCCTGCTTGCAACGGATTAATGGCAGTCGAATCGGGGTCGAAAATGAATTACCCCCAAAGCTATGCAAATGAATTTGTCAAAAGTTTCTTCCAGCGATAAATTGAATAAACTTTGAGAGCCCCGCGGGTCTACGATAGGAAGAGAGAGAGAGAGAGAGAGAGAGTGAGAGAGAGAGAGAGAGAAAGAGAGAAGTAGCAAGTGTGGATATAAGATTTTCTATCTTATGCAAGAGGTTCCACGATGGAGCGACTCACCGCCTATATAGTAATATAATATGTCGGCTAACCGACACGAACGACGGTAGGACGCGTTGACGAGACGTAAGAAAAGATAGAAGAACCGGAAGAGTAAAGAAAGCACACACGTAGAGGTTTCGTGAGATTTTCCACTATCGAGTCTCGCACGCAATTTCGTCCGGCAAAAAGACCTCATCCCCCGTATACACAATCCTATATGTGTATAAACACAGAGGCACACACACACGCGCGCGTGCGCGTACACACACGAATATATATATATATATATATGTATATGTATACGTCGCCCTCGATGAGAACCCTCCAATAGTCGCTTCATCCATTCTTCATGGGATAATAAGAATCGAATCAAGCCTGAAAACCCGTTTAGATGAATTCGTAAAGCCAAAGACTCCCTCCGCTCTCTCCTCGTGTCCGCTTTGTTTAGCAGACGCGAACGGAGAGAAGAAAATCCGATGCTGGAGGAAGTATGAGATTCGCGTGGATCGAGGGGGAAAGGGGGCGGCGGAGGGGAGGAATTGAGGGGGGGGGCGGTTGGTGAGGAAGAAGGTGTATTCGATTACGGAGATTTCGCGGTCACTAAATTCTGACGACAGACCGAGAGAGATTTGAAAATGTTTATTTAGGTATAAAGCAAACAAGGGTAGGTCGATGTAGAAAAAGAATAAGAAGAAAAAGAAAAAAAAGAAAAAGGATCCCCGGTTATCGAAAATACGAATTAATCGTCACGTCGCTTATTTCCAGTCGCGAAGGTCCATCGAGGGTAAAGCGCGCTTCTTGACTTTTTTGTTTGTTTTTTGTTTTCATCCCCGTGATAGAATTCGCCCTCCCGCATATATTCGAACGAAATAAAAAAGAAGATTCGCTCGATCGCGTGCACGCGCACAAGCAGACTCGTGCACATGCACGCACACAACTTTTTATCATTCTTTCACCCCTTCGAGCCTCTAGGGGCTGAGATGGATTCTTCATGTCCGGGCATTAAGCGAGCGGAATGAAGAAAAAAAGAAAATCAGGGTCGAAGAAATTCGCATTGCCTGACTTTCTCTTTCGTGGATGAGAATTTTTTTAGAGTGTGAGAGAGTGAGGGAGGAAGAGATCCTCGATGGGAGAAAAAAGGGTCGAGGGTTACGAGAGAAGTATATAACGAGGGCGAGTATATCGGAGAGAAATAACACACTAACTGGGACTTCATCAAGATAAACGAGCTCAATATTCGATTCGATGTAGAGTCAACATATATATATATAGGGACCACTCCAACCCTTAATCAACGAGCATTTTTGCATTAAATGTTTCATTCCGTTCTTGATGATCCTAATATCGTATTTTACTTCACGAGAATTGATTTAAGTATATTTTTATGAGAAATGAATATTCCGATTGTAAATTGTTAACGATTCGACTCTTTAAAGTCTGTAAGTCGAGACAGGACCGAATCGTGTATAAAACGTAGCGAAATTGCGAAATTTTCTCTATTATCTTATTTCTCTTCCCTTTCGACTCTGGTAATCTGTTGGGCAAACCGCATCGAAAACTTGTGTCGAGTTTCCCACGATTGAAAACAAGAAAAAAAGCATAACTTGAAAAAAGAACGACGCGTAACGACGCTTGTAAAAAAAATGGCTATGAACGAATTTTACGATAAAATGATTGCGAGATGATTGAAAATAACAAGATTGTTGAAATTTACCGACGTGATTAATTCTCTCGCGATTTACGTATGAATATTTCAACGAAATAATAATTCGTAAGAAAAATTACTGTAACATCGATCAAATAATGTTTTTGTTTAATACGTCCTTATATTATTATACAGGTACTCGTAAATATAATTAATGGGTTGCATACCGCTCTAAAACTATTCATAGATATATACGACGACTTTGGGCAGCCCGGAACGCGATGTTTGATTGCGTCGAAAC